>JASGYR010000264.1:0-217273 GCA_030068185.1 Colletes collaris | reverse complement strand
ATTAACGAGATTCCCACTGTCCCTCTCTACTGGCGCGTCAAGCTAACCTGGCATTGGAGCTCTGTCTCTACTACTCCGGATGGCAAGTGCCAGCACCTCCTCGCGGTGGACGCTGGAGCGGCATTGCGCCGTGGCGGCAGGGCTCTGGGTAGCAGGGAGTGCTGTTAGGCCTCCCCTCCCACACTGGTCATGGCCCCAGAAAGTGGCGTGGGAGACTCCTGCAAAGGTGAATATGACCACACAGTTAACTTCGCGGTTGCTGCGACCGATTGCGGGAGCGTGAAGGCGAACTGGGGTTGTGGTGTGGTGCACCACTTCTATCGGCACAAAGGGCGGAGCGGTGGAGTGTGGCGTAGGCTGCTCGGCTACACCTGATCGTTGGGGTTTTCTACCAGGAGTCACTGCACAATCGCCGCAGGGCGTGCGGGAAAGGCGGCCGGAAGAAGTGTCTCGCGGGGACCTGTCAGGAAGCGCCTGGCGGGGACGCCCGAGGACCCACTGTCTCTGTGAGTGGTCATTTCACGGCCGCTTCAGCCCGCCTAACCCTATTGGCACGTGTAATATACGGCAAGCCCTGCCATTGCAATCCTGCACCGATGCATTCTTTGCATGCATTCCAGGCACGCGAATATTGTGCAACGTGGAGTCAACGCTCGTAAGCCGAGGGTCTTCGGACCCGGCTTGCCCGGCGAGCCACTCAGGTATTAGGGTGGTTAAGAAATGGATTGGACATCATTGTTGAGATCGAGGGACACCGAGGGACTCCGAGGGATCTGGGGAAAGAGATCCTAAAGGGATCTGGGACGCCGAGGGACACCGAGGAGATTCTAGGACACCGAGGATTCTTGCGTATACTTATGGACAGCGAGGAATACCAAGATGCCAATGATAAATGGCAAGTAAAAGCAGCGAGAATGTGAATAGGATGAGGCCAGATGTAGTCGATACTACTACACCTCTCCCTTATCCCAAGCCAGCTATCTACACCAGTGAAACCAGGAAGAAACAAAACAGATTAAGAAGACAGGGACTCCACCTCTAATCACAGAGCCTGCAGCAGAAAAAGCAGAAAGAACAGAGCAGCAGAAAAAGCAAAAATTAGAGAAAGGACCTGAAATCAAGACAACTAGCAACACCAGATTCCAGCACCCATGAAGCGACAGAAAATGCCACGAAGGGTAAGAAACTCAGGGACCGCAGCCTGTAAGTATGCTGCAGTACAGGGAGAAAGCGACCCCGAGGAACCCGAGCAACTACATCATCGATCCTCTGTTGTGGTCGTCACGGCGACCCATTCTGTTAACCTCTCTTCCCCCAGCGCCTTGTCAGTGGTACGTGACGACAGAGAGGAAACCAGGGGGCCTTGGCCCAACCGCCCGGAGCCACGGGGATGGCAGCTCTTCAAGCAGCCTCCGAATCTTAAACAGCCTTTGTGCGGCGAGAAGATGGATTGAAGGTGGACGTATATCTCCAATCCCTAGCGACAAACACTGGGGTACCTGCCACTCCCCTGGTGATGGCACGCTCGGTCCCAGGGCACAGTGTGTCTGGCCTGTCCAGGAACGGCGGCTCTTCCAGGACAGTATTCAAAACCGACCATACTCGTGGGAATACTTATGGATTCTACAAACAAAACCAAACCAACTACATCAAAGGAAACGACTAAGGCAACGAAACCGAAAAAGGACTTATTGAAAACGGACCCTAGCACCCGAAAGGATAGTGCCCCAACAAGTTCGAGCTCAAGCGATACAGAAGACGACATGAGCGCGTGTGAGCTCGACTGTACGAACTTTTTCTCCTCCTTACATGAGGAGAAAAAGCAACAACAGCAATAACAACCAAGGAAACGAAAAATAACCAGAGCCGAAGGAACAAAGTACAAGTAGAGAAAAACCCGGCGACACCCAAAGCAGAGGACAGAACTCAGAGAAAACAATAACAATGGAACGAGACTAAGGAACAACGGACCGAGCTTCAGGGAAAAGCTTTTTGCTAAATGGCACGATAAAAATAAGCAAGACGACGATTAAAACCAGAATGAAGAGATGGGGGGATATGGAGGAGATGCTCTACACCCTCGTAATAGAAAACACGAGGCAAAAGCTACACAGGCGAGCAATACAAAGAGCGCTCCGCTCTCATACTCACAAGCCGTAGCCACCTAACAAGGCAACAACCAGCTCCGTTATACAGCAGAGTGCACCAATATTAACAAGGACAAATAAGAGGAAGCGCATGGTAATCTATCGTCAAGCCAGCAAGGGGGAAAACGACAAGCGTACAAACGAGGAAATTAAAACAAAGTTTAACTAACGAGCTAAGTAACATTCGATCAAAACTCACGTCGTGAACATTCGCCAGATGAGAAATGAAGGAGTTATATAGTTAGAGTAGAAGGAAAGCGGAGCTAACAGACCTAATAAGTGGGATCTCGCTCCAAAAGGCGCGGAATAAACTAGAAAACTTCATAGCAACAGAAGAACCAAGCACAATAATGATCTACGACGTAGAAAAAGAGCATGCGATGGAAGGGCAGAAAAAGGAGTTCTGCCCCACAAAGAACTAAAACAGAAGTGAAGCTCAGCAGGAAACCCTAAGAAGAGACATAACCTTCAGACACTCTATTCAGAACTACTGGAGGGACAAAGTAAATTGGATGAGTATGAAACACCGGCCGCATAAGTGTAAGAGCTGATTGAGAAAGGGAAAAAATCTATATGATGTAGAGACTTATCGAGTTCTGAGAGATTCCCTCAACTATAGATCACCAAAATTACTTACGACTACCCAGAAGACCACGGACACGTGGCAAAAGAACTGTATAATACACCCGAACAGCTCTGCGAAACCTGCAGATCAAAGGACACTTGAAGGGACAAGTGTAAGCAAAAGAACAAGCTAGTGCATTAACTACATTCGCTAATCCAAGAGGACACGGACCACGAAGTTAGGGAGTAAAACCTGCCCCGTGTACCAAAGAAATTTACGTGGAGCTGGTTCAATCTCAAATCAACTGGACATGATCATTATGCAACGCTCAATGCTCAAAGGTCGGCTGCAGCAGCTTGTAAACATATTAAACAGAATCTAACAACGACAAGATTGACATCTTATGTCTCCAAGATCTCATATACGGTCAGAAGCAAAGTCAAAGGTTACTCAACAAACGTCTCCGCTCCTTATCAAACACTGGAACGCCATGGGTGGCGACAGTGATAACAAATAAAGCTATAGAAGTGATGTAATAGACCTGGAACAATCTACTACACACAATGTTGCTTCAAATGTATTCATGGATACTTAGGAATTTTACATAATAAGCTGCATACTGTCTAACACACACTGGAAATAAACCCTATACTAGAACAAATTCAAAGAATTCTGAATATCAAATAACAAACAACATACAAAATAATTAACTACCATAGACATGAACGCGCACTGAGCACTTGGCACTCTAGTAGAGACAAACGATAGAGGACGGCGAGTAGAGGAATTCATCCTCGAAAACAACCTCCAAATTACTAAACAAATCCAGATCAGACACCAACTTTCCTATCACACAGAGGACACTAAACATAGACCTTACACACTAACAACATAACTTCCAATAGCAGCAGCATAACTTGGAAAGTAACACCTGACTGCAATGCCAGCGACCACAGCTTGATTATTACAACAATAGAAAATCCAAACACTAACGACATCTCAACTCTCTCCCACCCGCAGCGGATATAGCATCCGAAAAGCGGATTGGAGGAGATTTGGAATCGAGATAGGAAACAAACTCTACCGACAACTTCAGGAGACAACTAGAAACACTGACACACCAGAAAGAGCCGCGAAGAGACTCACTAGAGTAAATTAGAGATGCTAACGACTTTTGTATTTTCCCAAAAATAAAGAACCGTCCAAACGGGATACCCTGGTGGACGGAAGAACTCGCGAGTCTCAGAAGACAAGCAGCTAGAGCTTGAAGACAACCAACCCGAGCTAGAACGGCAACTCAACATAACACATAACAGAGAACAACTAGAAACCCCAGTATTTAGAAGAAACTTTAAAACCTCCACGTAAAAATTATAAAGGCATTAAAACGGAATCATGGAAAGACTTTGTAAATACAGAAAGAAACAGAGACCCTTGGAGCCTGGTATGTAAGATAATCCCAGGAGAAGCTAAACATCGAAAGAACCAACTTCATCCTTAACACTTCCAGACAGGACCATCACACCATGTCGTGGAAAAGACACGATGGAAACAATACTTAGAAATGTAGTGCCACAAGGAGACATTGCTCCAGGCTCAAAAGCACATCAGGAAACTAGGGATGAAATAAGAAGGTACACAAACACGAACATGCAAATAGAAATTTCACACGAAGCGAGTTGAGAAAAAGCAACTAAGAAGTGAAAGAACAAGAAAGCACCCGGATTAGATCCAAATTAAACCCAGAGATAATAAAGAGATTCATCGACCAGAAACAACGACAAACCACTGATCTGGGTTTATAATAAGTGCCTCAGAGAGAATCCCTGCTTTCCTGAGGCATGGAAAACAGCAGTACTACATATGCTTCCAAAGGAAAGGACAGAGATCGAGGAAGTCTTGAGCTCCTATCGACCCATGGCTCTCCTATCAGTGATCAGAAAAAATATTCGAGAGAATTATAGTAGCGAGGGTGGACAAGTAATATCAAGGTAAAGAGGCTGGAACACACTTGAACCAGTACAACTTTAAAAGCCAAAAGTCCACCGAGGACGCCGCTTCAGAGCTTGAAAAGGGGAGGCTAAAGGGAACAGGCTGGAAATACGTGGTCACCCTCTTCAGATTGATATCGGGGGCATTCGACAATTTATGGTGGCCCACCAATGATCAAGCATGACTAGTGGATGCAGAGTGCAGTAGCCAGATGGTCAACTTAATAAGGAGCTACTTCAAGAAAAGGAACATAATAGTGAAGTCCAAGCACGACGAAATAAAAACTCGAATGCGAAAGGGATGTCCGCAGGGCTCCATCATCGGCCCCAAAGCGTGGTGCTGGTGCATGGACACTCTACCAGAGAACTCAGCGATACCGCTAAGGGCAGGGACCTCGAGGTAATCACTTACGCGGACAACTTAGCCATACTGATCCAGGAAGATACACGAAACGGACTGAAACCCTTTGGAGCAAGACCACCAAGATATTAGACGATTGGTGCAAGCTAAACAAACTAAAAGTATCAGGAACGAAGCCCCATAAGCCTTGCTGGTCCAAGGGAAAAATTGGACAGGGAAAGACTACGGTGAGTATAAAGAAGTAGGCAACGACAGAGGTCAGAGTTTGTGGAAACAAACCAATTATCTTGGAAACATGGTGGATGATCAGCTGAGCTTCATCCAACATAATGCACGTAAGAGAACCGAGGTGTGTCTATTAATTCGTTATAACTTTAAGAAGAGTAGCACATCAGGAATGGGGGATCAAAATCCACCTTTAACAACACTCTTTACAAAGCGGTCTTCCTGCCCATAGCCACGTATGGCTGTGCGTTACATGGCACGACACGCCAGCGCAATCTCGCCTCAGGAGGCACTTAGGCGCAACTGCAAAGAGTAATGCTACTACTTCTAACGAAAGCGTGCAGAACGACGTCGACCAATGCAATGCGGGTCATCAGCGGGTTGATGCCCTGGACCTGGAAACAACCAGAAGAGGAATCTTAAGCGAAAGTACGACGCAACGAACCCGTACAATGGAGAAGTGCACATTTGGCGAAAGGAAAATCCAGCTGATTTGAACGTCAAGGAAGAAGAAAGAAGACTAAAGACTCACTATAACCGATGAATGCATCATGGTATGGACAAACTCTACAAACGGAAGGGCAGCTTTCTCTTTCATAGGACACGTCTCTTTCAAAGGAGAAAACCCTGGCGTTTTCTCCGGGCAGAAAGAAGTGCGTGTACCTGATGACAGGGTATGGTCCCTATCAACGGCACCCTCTTTGATAGAAGAGCCGACTGACGACCCAAATTCCTTCTTGCGTTCTGCACCCGGAGAGAAACGCGGCTGTATCAGGTTGTGAATGCCCAAATTATGAGGAATACCGGTATGAGCACATCAGGATGAACAGAGACGCGCCACACGATCTAATGGCCTCGGAAGGATTTCAGGAACTTCAATCAGCTGGCGAGACGCATCATCACAAAGAGGAACTCCACCTGAAACAGTAGAAAAAAAGGCCTCTACTCGTGGCTAGAGACAGGCACGCCAGCTCTAAAAGCTTGGCAGCCAAGCACACTTTAAGAAGAATTAGGCACTTTCGTACGAAAGCTTCAGAATAAGTAAAATATATATATAAAATGCAAAGAAAGCATAGTGTGTTCGCCTGAGAGGTGACCCCGAGGCATTGATGAGTGAAAGCTCAAACCCTTACACACACAGAGTGTCTAAATATATATGTCCCTATCTACTTTCTGTAGAAACCACTGCCAAGGGAACGGGCTTGGAAATGTTAGCGGGAAAAGAAGACCCTGTTGAAGCAGACTCTAGTCTGGCACTGGGGAGACATGAGAGGTGTATATAAGTGGGAGGCCAGCAACATCGCCAAGTGAAGCCCACTACTTTCATCGTTTCTTTGGCTGCTCGGTTGAGCGGAGCGCGTGCACCGAGGTCTTTGACCCAGCTGTCACAGTGATTCTAGAGCCAAGCATAGTTGGAGTGGCAGCAAAGGCCTCCGGGCCGATCGCCGATTATCTCCCGCATTGATCCGATTCGAGGACACTGCCAGGCGAGGGGAGTTTGACTGGAGACTGTTACATCTGTCCAAAGAATAACGCAGGTGTCCCTAAGGCCAGCTCAAAAGCGAGGACTGAAACCTCAGCGTAGAGCAAAAGGGCAAAAGCTGGCCAATCTGGATGTTCCCAGTACGCATACAGACTGCGAAAGCACGGCCTATCGATCCACTTGACCGAAAGAGTTTTCAGCAAGAGGTGTCCAGAAGAGTTACCGCAGGGATAACAGGTTTATGGCGGCCAAGCGTTCGCCAGCGACGTCAACTTTTTGATCGCCTGATATATCGGCTCTTCCTATCATTTGAAAGCAGAATTCGCCAAGCGTCGGATTGTTCACCCCGCCAACAGGGAACGTGAGCTGGGTTTTAAGACCGTCGTGAAGCAGGTTAGTTTTACCCTACTGATGACTGGTCGTTCGTGATAGTAATCCCCTGCTCAGTACAGAAAGGAACCTGCCACAGGTTCGGACATTTAGTTCACGCACTCGGTCAGGCGGCCGGTGGTGCGAAGCTACCATCCGTGGGATTATGCCCTGAACGCCTCTGGGCCGTATCGCTCGCCGACTGCGGCAACGATAAATTTCTAGGAGTCTCGTGAGGGGTCGAAAGGTTCAAAACAGTAAGCTGACAACCAAATTTACTAGGTGACTTCGATTCATCGGACTGAGCCCCGTTTTGCCGTACGTGCGCGTCTCGGTACCCGTCGTCGGGATCTCGCCGAACGACGGACAAAGCGCTCAACGGTCGATCGCCGGTACTCCAAGTTCGACGTCGAGACTCGGAATCTGATCCTTGTAGACAACTTAGGTACCCTGGCGGGGTGTTGTACTCGGTAGAGCAGTTACCACGCTGCGATCTGTTGAGACTCAGCCCTATGGCAGGGATTCGTTTTGTCAGTTAGAAGGTATTTAAACCAAGCTTAGAAAGAAGAAGAAAGAAGAGAGAGAGAAGGAAGGAAAGAAGATAATGGGTGTTAGTTAGGAAATATGAATGAATTGATAGATAGATAGATAGATAGATGAATGGATACATAGATAGAAGTTAGGAAAAAGAGATGAGAAGTTAGGGTAGGAAAAGGATAGAGATAGAGAGGAGAAGTAGGAAAGAAAGAAGAAAGAAAGAAAGAAAAAGAAGAGAGAATGGAACAGAGAGAAGGAAAATTGCAAAACAATACACTTACTGGACTTACGAAAAAAACATTTGAAACAGGAAACATACACGCCGCTGGACTCGGTTTGCTAAATCCAAGCTGTGCCGCCAGTTTGGAGTCTGGGTAAAGGGCGCACCGGACTGATCGCTCGCATAAATCCGACGCGAGCAGTTGAATCGATCGGTCGCAAATTCCGCAAGACGATAACGAAAGCCCGCCCAATCGCTCATACAAAACCGTCCATACCGTGTGTACCGAAAAAAGACCGTTCGCTCGCAAAATTCCGTCAAGAAGATGTCAGGTGCCCGGACCGATCGCTCGCAAATTAAGTAACGATCGCATTCAGTCTACCCGAATCCCTGACCGAACGGAATCAGACTAAACTCAGACCTGCCTTTTTTTTTTTTTTTTTTTTTTGTGCGTGGGAAATCCTCATTCAGACTTGAGGCCCCTAAGTGAGGGGGCCTCGAGGTAGTGCCGGACGCTCTTCTAAGCTAAAACCCCACGGCTGACCGTCCTCCGGCACGCTGCGGCAGGGACCGAGAACTCTAATGTGAGACATCACAGAGTCCCCCACTTGCGCCTTGCCTGTCGAGAGGCGTCATCCCGGGGAAGGACGACGTGTCCTTCCCTAGTTTCTCATACGAAGTCCAGGTCTCAAACTGACGCCCGCAACCCCGGGGCTGCCTTCGATTGACTCGGGCCTTGCAAGCACCTACAACTTGCCCCAGGGGCGACCTGTAATCTCCCTGACCACCGACGTTGAAGTCACGCACAGCGACAGCCCCCTGCCCCCAGCTGCGCCTCTTTCGAGTTCAAGCATTGTGGAGGCGCGTCAAGTTCCTCGGCCCGTAATGTCTCGGCGTGTAATAACAGCTGCACACCGTGATCCCCTCAATCCTGACGTGGCAAAAGCCGTTACCCACGGTTTCACTATCGGTCACATGGCGAAGCCCATTGATGCCAAGTGACCCACGGCCGCTGACCCGAAACGTCTCACCGGTCGGACGGACTAACGCAGCTCTGGAAACCAACGCACAACGCCACGCCCGAGCAGGTCGGCGTTCGAAGTGAAACAGCAGGTCACTGAGCCAGCCTGCACCTATTCAGGTTTGCCTGGGACCGTGAAGGCGCACAGCATCACCCCCTACCCCCTCGGGTGCTCCCGGAGAGACCGAGCAGACCCCCGACCCGGAGGTTGCCCGAGACCTCCGGTCGCATGCCCCTACGTTTTTCACGGTATGCAACACGGGGGCGAGTGCAACTCCGGGAGTCTTAGCAGAACCTAGCGAGTCCTAACTTGGTCCCTAGACAGACCCAGACCTGTAGACCCTAACCCAGATCAGTCCTAACCTAGGCTAACTTAGTCCAAGCCCAGTTCTAATCCAGAGAATATTTTTTTTTTTTTTTTTTGGCCACGGCGGAAATCCTCTTCTCATGGATGCAAGGCCCCTAAGAGGGGGCCTCGAGGGTGAGTCTTGAACTCTTACCGGCTAAAACCCACGTGGTGACCGTCCTCCGGCGCTGCGGCAGGGACCGGGGCTCCTGGTGAGACATCTGAGAGTCCCCGCCGCGCCTTGCCTCTCCGAGGCTCTCATCCGGGGAAGGACGACGTGTCGCTTCCCCTGATTTCTCTCCACCACGGAAGGGTCAGTTCAAACGACGCCCGCAACCCCAGGGGCTGCGCGCTGTTCGCGTGTCTCGGGCCTTGCCGAGCACCTACAACCCCAGGGGCGGCCTGCCCAATCTCCTGACCACCGACGTGGTGGTCGGAGGACCAGTGCTGGCGGGCCGCCCCGCTTCTGGAAGATCTGATGAAGGCCTCAAAGGGAGTCGGAGGGGGCCAGGAGGCGAAGGATGCCTCTTCTGGCCCCTCTCCGAGCCCTCCCTCTCCGAGCGGGCCTGCGCGGTCCCGCTCGCGCTCCCGCTCGGCCTGGCCTCCTTCTGTGACATAACAACTACAGAAGGAGGCCGTCACTGCACCGGATTTCTCGCTGAGCCACCATCTTTCCCACTGTAGTAGCCAGCGAGAGATTTCTTCCGCTTCTGAACCAGAACACGGCGCTCATCTACCCGCTGGGCAGACTTCCAGCGTGTGCTGCGCCATATCACCGAGTCATCTACAATGGTGGCACACCGCCGTCGCCTCGCTTCCCGATTCGGCACAGGTACTCTACCATAACCATACCCGGTGAGTACGCTGTGTCATCGCCACTATGGGACAGCCTTCACGGTTTGTCCTGCCACTCTTACCAATGTGGCAGGACTGCACCAACGCGGACCGTTATGGCTCCAGCCGGAGATCATTTGCTGGAGACCACGCCGTGCAAGCGGTCACGTTGGGCACTCAACACCTCGTCTCCTCGACCCGCCTGCCTCCGCACCATCTGTAAGCTGATCCACAGCCTCCTGAAGCTCCCTGGAGTGACGGTACGCTTGCCAGTTTCTCCAAGCGAGGAGCTCCGGGGAAAGGCGGAAGACACCTGCCAGGAGTAGTCGCCGCCTCGTGGGAGATGGTGCGATACCCTCTAATCCGCCGGATGGCCAGCCGACGGTTGACGCGACGCAGCATCTCCGTACTGCGCCAGCCCCAGCATCCAGATCCAGGGCCCATACTGGGGGCCCGTAGAGGGCAATTGACCGCACCACCTCCACGTAGAGGCGGCGGACTCCAACTATCAAGACCCCCGATATTCCGAGGAGAAAGGCGGCCTAGAGCGGCAGCTGCCCTCTCCACCCGGGGGCCAAGCGGTCGAAATATCGACGAAAGCACCGCCGGCTGTCGAGGATCAGGCCAGATATTTCGCCTATGAGGCGCTTCACCTCGACGCCGAGCTGTCCCAACTCGGATCCGCAGAGCCGGCCGGCGGCACGCCACGAGAGCCAAGTCTCTGAAAAACACTGGCCTCCGTTTTCTGGGGTGCCACCTCCAGGCCTAGTCCGCCAGTTGCGGCAACGACAATGGCCACCGCCACCTCTAAAGCGCGCGTGCTGTCCCTCTCAGTCTGACCATGACGATTTCCAGCGTGTCATCGGCATAACAAGCCACAGCGGCAACGCGTCGGCGGGCAAGAGGGCCGCAGTACAAAGATCGTACCCGATGTTCCACAGCAGGGTCCTAGGAACCGACCCCTACCGGAACACCGCGTACGACCCCTCTCACATGATTACTCCATCCCGGCCGGTGCAACTTCCAGTCCACCGCAACTCGCTCACCGCTGGTGGGATGACCTATCACTCTTCAAGGTGAGGGCACGATGATACTCTAGGTATTTTGCCCCATAATCACACTCCCAGGGCGGGGTGTTAAAGAGCATTGACGATATCTAAAGATATCTCCAGAACCACCCTACGCTGGGAGGTAGCCCCTGAGAGAGGGAACGGACCCAACTCGATGCCATCTGAGCGTGGACCTTCCTCTCTAAAGCCAGGTGGCAGGGGGGGCAAAGTCGGGTCCTACCGCAGACGAACAGGTTGGTTGAATGCAGGCAGTCATAATGCGATTTCAAAGAACTTTGCCCGCCTCATCCAACAAGCACACCATGGTACGCGGAGGGCGTACCTGCGAGCCTTCCGCCTTCTGGAGAAAGGACCAGCCGCGCCAGCAGCCCCACCTTCCAGGGCGGGAATTCCCCTCGGAGGCAACTGCTGAGAGCAGCCTCCCGACCACCGGACTTAAGACGCGCCAAGGCACGTTTAAAACCTGGCCGGGCACGCCGTCAAGACCAGAGCCACACTCCGAGCACTCATCTTGAAACACTTTGGCCTTCATCTCCTCGGTGCGTTACCTCCAGCTCCTGGGACCAGATGGTAGGGTCCCAGGAGGTTCTCTCGAGGAGGTGGTACCCCGTCCAGTTAGCACCCGGGAACAAGGTTGTCTGCACCTCCTCTACAAACTGGTGGTCAGGGACTCCGTTAGCAGAGGGCGCCCATGGACGAAGCTTGTCCATTACAAGCAGCCAGGCGCCATAGCACGGATCCTATTCAGCTTCCCGAGGAGCTCCATCCATGCCCGATGCCTTAGCGTCTCCGGATGGCGCACGCTGGAGGGTCCGCCGCTCTGTGGCAAACTCCTCGTAAATGCGCGCCAACCGCTCCGCGGTCGGACGTCGACGACGTGCTCTTCAGCGGGCGCAGGTGTGTATTCATTCGGCAGGGCTCGCGCACCGCACCGAGCGTTGCACTGCTCGATGTGCGGCGACCACCAATACACGCCGCGCCCTGGCTCTGGGAGGCCTGGCCCGAGGCATGGCGGCATCACACACCTCCTTGTACTTGCCCCAGAAGCCACTCGGTCTCCCTCTCAGCAACGTCGTCGACGGGTCCATCCTCTGGTTCGGACCAGGCTGCCGCCATCGCGGCTGCCTCCGCCAGTGCCCAATCTACCCTCTTCCAGGGACCATCGCTGGGGGGGGGGGGCTGCACCATCCGCTACTTGCCCCACGGCCAGAACTCCCCTCTCACCGCCCGTCAGGGGTGGCTCTGCCGACATGGTAATGTAAGGTGGTGCCTGAGTGTGGCCGCATCTGCGGCTCACTCGCCACCCCGACACGAGTCGCAGGGCCGCGGGGTTGCCCACGTCAAATCGGTGATGGACGTTCCCTGCGGCCCCACGAACGCTTCGCTTCGGAGCCCCGATTCACAAGCCGGAGTTCGTGCTCGGCCGCCGCGTTCAAGCTAATGGCGCCTCCGCCACGGCAGTTTGGTCCTGGGGCTGCCCAATGCAGCCCCATGGGCATTAAAGTCCCCCAGGACCAGTGCCGGACGAGGTCGGCATCCTCTAATGCAATCGCCACACCGTCCATTACTCACGCATATGCGAACGAGGATCACAATTGGGCGACTAGCCCACAACCGCGATGGTCCCCCATTGGTTGGACCGCCAGAGCCCTCTCTCCCCGATGCAGGGTGGCTTGCTGGAGGGAGTCTGGCAACGACCGCCCGGACCATCGCCGCCAAACCGCACTAGGCAACCGACCCAGTTGGACTGTTCAGGAGAACCCTCCTCCTGGCTCGGCGGCGATGGCCAGGCCACGCTGGGCCCAGATTGCGGTGTGGACTGTTTCCATGTCCTGTGCCCCTGAGAGCCCCCTCTGTGGCTAGGGATCTGGAGGTGCTACGAACTCAGGGCTTTCACCCGACCTCCTCCAGGAGCCGTGCTCTGTCGGGAGGTGGCCTGCCCCTTTCGGCTCCGCCGCCGGGAGGGCCCAGTCCCCCAGCCAGCTTCATTCACACTCCATGGACCGGAGGGCCTGTGCGATGCTCCATATGGCAGCTGTTTGCTGGAGCCACAGCCCCTTTATATTCGCTGTGGTGGCGAGACAGACGCCTGGTACCATGCCAGTTCTGACGGATGCTCTTATGCACCCATCAGCCCCCGCCCCTACACGCGACTTTCTGGCTGAGGCGCACACCCTGTCCACCCGGTCAGTTTAGTGGTGCTACCGTTATATCCGCATAGTGGACATGCCAGGCTGACATGACCACCCGCGCTGCTGCTTCGGCTGTAACCAGTCTGCTCAAGGCACTTGCGTGGCCTACCCCAGGGTCAGCCAGCACTGGGACCTCGCACCTGGCGGAGGTCCATCCACATAACCATAAACGGCCGCGGCAATTTTGAAGGCGGCCGTGATGGGCACTTTCTTGGATGGGTGCTTGACAGAGATGTGGGGGTTCGGTGTCTATCCTTCTACCTGGACCCCCTCATGCCAGGGCACTCACCCAAGGCTGCTTTATACCCTCGCGGACACTCCTCGGGTGGCGGCATCATCCTTTCGCTCTCACCCCATGGCTCAGCTCACTTCCTGGGCGAGGCCCTTTAGGCCACCTGACCAGCCATCTGATCAGGGCCTCCCTCATGCTGTTGGCCAGGGCGTCCGCCTTGGCCTCCTCCTCAGGCTTCAGGGATCTCGAGCCGCAAGCCCCCATGTGATTGCTATCACTTCCACGCTTTGCCTCAGCGATGCCGGGGATCTGCGAGTTTAGCGTATAGCACGCCCGCTGTTTAACATCGTCTCGGCTAAGCGAGCAACAATGAAACCTCTTCTGGCATCAAGGGCTACCGCACTGGTGGTTTTGGCGAACGGCAGCCACCGGAGCTGTTTTAGGCCCCCGCATCGGCAGGACTTGGCCTGACTTTCATGACTTGGACTGGACAGGCCTTTGACTGGCTCGTACACTTCACCGCCTCCGCCACGATTGCCGGCTGTACTACTCCCGCCGGGCCTAATTTCGCCTGCAAGTTTGGCTGAGAAGACAGACGGAGGGATTGGTTGCTCAGGACTGGGGACGACCCCGGGCTCCTTTCCCCCCCCGCGTCAGCAACGGAAGAGGACGAGGCGGGTAAGAGGGCAGACGGCCTCAGCTTCTGCCTGGCCCTCTGCTCCCTTTCTTCCTCGTTCTTCTGTTGCGTTGCCATCATTACACCACCACCGCCTTCCAAGTTTGCACCCAAGTGCTCCTGTCCTCTGCTCAGGTTTGCGGCTGCTGGCGTGCCCGCCAGGTCCTTCAGCCTACCGACCCTGTGCTGCACAACCGCACCAGATGGGGGCATTCCGGGCGATGAGGAGCGAATCATCTCCTGCCACAACGCACCGAGCAACCGCTCCTCCAACGCCACCTCTGCGCCCCCTTAAAGGCCTCCACCTCTTGAGGCAGGAAGCACAGGTGAAATAGGAGAAAGGAAGAGCTCCAGCCCCCCTCGACCCCTCAGCTGCCACCTCCACACCACCTCGCCACTACCCGCACCAGCTGCAGCTGGACGAACGAGCCTCCTGTCCCGGATGCACCAATGGGGCGGCACTCCGCTTCGAGGGCGGTTGACGCGAGCTGGGCCACTGCTTCCTGGAGTTTCCACAGGTTCGGGAATAATTATCTCCCCGATGAAATCCACGAAACCCCGCCGGCACCTCTCGCCGCGCCTCCAGCTCCACCGCTTCGAGCTGCCGCTCGCACGTTCTTCGGATGGAAGCGACCATCATTCGCCTCTGTAATTCTGGTCGCAGCTACCCGGATGAATTCCGCCGCAAACTTGAGGTCCCTGACCGAGGAGTCCCCTTTAAGTTGGCTGAAGCCTCTCCGCAACCTCGACCACTTTATCCGCCGCCTCGTCGAGGATCTCTGCGTAAAGGGCCTCCCCTCCTTATTCCCTGCATCTCAAGCACGGTAATCAGTTCTCGCTCAAGATGTCCCCTCTTTTCTCTTCTTATTTCGCCCGCAACAACATACGCGCCACTCCGCCGAAGAAGCCGCCGAGCTGGCGCTCCTGGCTCTTCCGGGTCCGCCTGACGCTTCCCCTAGAAGCCGCCTCACGAGCCCGGCGTTCAAAGTCCTCTCCAAACGCCGCGAGGCAGTGCAGCGGCCGCGAGACGCGATCCCGCGCTGCCTCCTCCGTTCCTATGGTTGTTTCGTTTTTAAGGATGCCATAACTACAGTGATTAATTTCCTCCTGGTTCGCTTCCATCATGGGACCTCCCCACCTGCAGTGGGGGTACTATTCACCAGGTAAAGAAAATTGAGCACCCCCTAGTTATGGATGCCGGATGAAGCTGTAGCAACGATTGTCGGGTGGTCAACCCTATCGAATTCAAATTGACTCTACCGAAAAATGTTGCAGGATGAGGCCCGCGCCATAATTGATGCTAAAGGTTTTCGTCACCCTATCGAATGAGCGACGCCGGATCCGAGCCAGCGCCAAACTTTCAGACCCTCAAGAGGCTAGACGGTGCGCTGATTTATCCGTACGACGCTCCCGGGTATGAAGAAATATTGACCGGATAATCCTCCACACCCGCGCCCGGTGAGGTTCGTATCAACCCCGTCATAGGCTCCAGTCAGTTGGTGAGTGAACGGTTCTTCCATCGTTTAACGTGCGGTTTCACGGGATCACCTGAAGTTTACCCATACACACTCGCCGCAGAGGTCAGGTACTAACATCACCCACCAACCCCGGAGGGGGCTACTACTCCCCCTTGGTTGGTCTGACGGAATATCCCCCAGAGTCACCGACCACAGCCCATACACACACACAACCCATTCATCCTGTGTTTGGTCACACAAGGGAGCTGGCGCTCCGACCACCAAGATGCTACATGCGTGTGATGCGGGGCCACCAGCCCTCTCAGGGTTGACGACCCCACCCCAGCATCCCATCCCAGCAGCTTCTCCCTATCCGCCACCTGGGGACGCGCAACGTGAGGGGTTCACCTCCCCTGCCGCTTGGATAACCAAACTGTAAACGGTGCGTGGAGACCTAACTCAGACCTAACCCAGTCCCTGTAACCCAGTCCCGCGGCACACAGAGACATAACCAAGACCTAACCCAGTCCTGTTTTTAATTTTTTTTTTTTTTGCGTTGGAAGTCCTCATGGACACCCCGGCCTCCTTAGGGAGAAGACCGGGAGTATTGCCAGAGCTCCTACCACAGCTATAACCCCACGGTGAGCCGCCTGCGCCCTTTATCTGGGGTAGTCACGGAACCGTAAAGTAGCGATACCACGCGACTACCCCCGTTAGCGCGCAACTGCCTATTACAGGTCCTTCTCGGGGAGAAGATGTAATCCTCCTCCCCCAATGAGGGGCAAATCGACCGATTGCCCCCGGCGACGCTTTGCACACGCGCGGTCACCCGCGACGTCGCCCACACTCGTCATTCTGCTACTAACGCTTTCGCTGACCGGGCCCCAACCCGATCGCGGCCACGCTTCTACCGAGGGCGGCTAACTCTGCCGCCCCCCGCAAGACGGAGCCTGCCACGGCCCCCCCGGTACGGTGATGTGCTGGGTGTGAGGGGAGCGAGAGACAAAACCCTCTCCCCACACCGCAAACCACATCACCGACCCCTTCACGCTCCCCGCCACGGGAGCGGCGTGTTACGTCTTAATGGCGGCGACTGCCGCCTGCCTCCCCCCACCTCCTCACGCGCCCTATCGGCGTCCTCCTTGGCGGCCATGACCTCTTTGCACAAAACTGGCCATGGCCTCTCGCTGGCGTTAACCATCAGCTCAGAATCGACGGCCGGCAGCGAGAGGTCCGCCTCGACAACTTCCAATGCGCAAAGTGGCAGATCCGCGCTGCGCAGCCCGGTCGCTCGGCAAAACTCCACCGTGTGCTGCTGCGGTGCCCTCCCCTTTCTTCCTCGCAATGACGGCATCGCAGCCGTCGCCTCCTTCGACCTATTCGACGCAGGTACCGACCGAAGCATCCGTGCCCGGTCAGTACCTGTGTCAGGCGGTAGGTGGGCGTACCCCAGCTCCGGTCCACCCAGACATAAAACACTGGGCGGACCGCCGCAGCGATGCGATCGTCCCGCTGGTCTGGCTTGGATAACCAGACCAGCCACCGACTATAGAAGCGTCGCCGCGCCTGGCTTCGGGCCATGGCGGCTTCCTCGCCGTACGGGTCCACGCCCCGCTGACGAAGGGCGCAGAGGCTATGATACACCTCTGCGACCATTTTCGTCAGCAGGTGAAACGGCGCGGAACCCGCCAGTAAGGTGGCGGCTGTGTAGGAGATCGTGCGGTATCCTCGCACGACCCTGATGGCGACCAACCTCTGCAACCGGCGGAGCACGAATGCGCCCCGCCGATTCGCCATCAAGCCGCCGGCCAATATTGGCGCGCCATAAAGCGCCATGGACCGGACGACTCCCAAATACAGTCGCCGTGCCGCCATGTTGGGCCCCCCGAGATTAGGCATTATGCGGCCTAACGCGGCCGCTGCCCTCTCGATACGGGGCCCAACCCTTCCAAATGATGCCCGAAACGCCAGTAGCTGTCCAGGGTGAGGCCGAGATACTTCATCCGACGCCCCACCCCGACTTGGGCTCCGCCCACCCGTAGAGACGCCTGGCGCGGCACCCGCGACCACTGACGTTGCACAGCCAGATGGCCTCGGTCTTTTGGGGTGCCACGCGTAACCCCAGGCGCTCTACTTCGGCGACGACACACGTGCCGTCCCATCCTCCGCGAGGGCCACGGTCCTCCTCCACGTATCCCCGCCGGCTATCACGAGGGTGTCGTCGGCATAGCATACCAACGACACGCCGGCGGGAAGATCAGCCCGCAGCACCGCGTCGTAGGCTATGTTCCACAGGAGCGGCCCAAGGACCGACCCCTGTGGAACGCCGCGGTGCACCGCTCTCTCCTCCATCCCGTTCCGACCCGGGTATTGGACTATCCTGTTCCGCAGGTAGTCCCCGATCAGTCGGCATAGATAGGCGGGCACTCGGTGATACTGGAGTGCCCGGCCTATCGCCCCCCAGGAGACCGTATTAAAGGCGTTGGCAATGTCCAACGAGACTGCCAACGCCACGCCCCCCGGGAGATTACCGATTCCGCCAGGGTCCTCACGGTCGATATGGCGTCGATCGTGGAGCGGCCCCGGCGGAAGCCGAATTGTCGGTCGGCCAGATCGGGGCCGACGCGGGACAGGTGCCCCTCGAGACGCGCCACTATGATGCGCTCAAGGAGCTTTCCAGCCTCGTCCAAAAGACATATGGGTCGGAACGCGGATGGAGAGTCCGCGGGCTTCCCTGGTTTGTGGAGGAGGACCAACCTCGCCACCTTCCATACGGGGGGGAACTGTCAGGTCCGCAGGCACGCGTCAAAGACGCGCACCAGGCCGGCAACCAGGACGCCAACCGCTATAGCCCAGGCCTTGCCAGGTATGCCGTCCGGTCCTGGCGCCGTTTTCTTGGCAGCCATTCTCCGGACGGCCCTGGCCAGCTCCTCTTCGGAGACCCCCAGGTCATCGGACCACCTATCCTGGTGGTCCGGCTGCGGCTCGGGGGGATCTTCAAACGCCTCTCCCCCGACTGGGAAGAGGACGCTGATCGGTTCCCCGAGTAGCTGGGGGTCGAGGCTCTCTGTAGTCGGGGGCGCCCATGATCGCAGCTTCCCTGCAACCATGTGAAGCGGGCGCCCCCATGGATTTGCATCCACAGAGCCGAGGAGCTCACGTCCATGCCTGGGCTTTCGCGGTAGCTATGGCCCGGCGGAGGCTACGTCGCGCCAGGGAAAATTCCCAGCGCAAACCCACCACCTCTGCCTCCGTTGCACCGCGCCGTCTTCTGGCGCGGGTGTACCGGCGTCGAGCGAGGACGCACCGAGTGCGTAAGTCCTGAATCTCGCCCGACCACCAGTACACGGACCCCCGGCGGCTCGGGGCGGTGGCCCGGGGCATGACCGCGTCGCACAACGACGTCATGGTCTCCCGGAACCAACGCGCCCCGGCAGAAGGATTGCCGAGGGTCCGGCGTGGCATCTCCTGCCACGCCACAACGGAGCCTGCCATCCTAAGGGCGTCCGGGTCCAGCCTCTTATAGGACCAGCGTGGCGCCGGGTGTGCTGCCCTGCGGGGTCCATTTGCGCCGGAGGGAGCGGATACGTTAAACGTAATGTAGAGGTGGTCGCTTAATGTGGCCACCTCCTCCGCAACCCTCCAGTCGGACACACGGCGCGCAACGACGGGGCTCGCCAACGATATGTCGACGATCGACTCGCCCCGCGCGTGCACGCACGTGCTCACGGCCCCCTCGTTCAACACTACGATGCCGTGAACCGCTGCCCATACGAGCATCGCGTCGCCCTTCACGGTCGTCCTGGGGCAACCCCACGCTGCAGCGTGGGCGTTGAAATCTCCCAGGACGAGTACCCCACGTGCGAGGTGTGGCGAGATGCATCTCCCCACCCCGTCGAGGTACGCCTCAAATTCGCTGAGGTCCATAGCGTGCGACATGTAACACCCGGCAACCACCAGTTCCCCCCACTTCACCGCCACAAATCCGCGGCCCCTCCCGACGACGGAGCAAGGCTGTGTGCCGTGCCCGTACTCCCAAGTGATCGCCGAGACCCCATCGATATCCCCAACCCGCATGGGTGCTTGGGGACCCGATAGGGCTCGGCGATCACTGCCAGCCCATTGTTCCACTGCCGGAGGGTTTGGAGCATGAGATCCTGAGCCCCCCGGCAGTGGTTCAAATTGACCTGGAGGAGGCGTTGAGACATTAACTAGTCTCAGCCGCAGCCTCCTCCAGGCCTCCCCTTCCTGATTTCTGGGGGTTTTCGCCCCCCGGATCCTCGCCGCCGTACGAAGCCATCACACCCCTCATCAGGGTCTCTGGCGCGCACGGTGTTTGGGCTGCCTTTAATAGTGGGGGCTTTGCAGAACCCCCACCAGAGAGCACGCCCTCTAATTTCGTGGAGGTGGAGGGCGCCGAGAACTAACCAGTCCTAGCCCAGTCCTAACCCAGTCCTAACCCAGACCTTTTTTTTTTTTTTTTTTTTTTTAAGGCGGAGGGGAAATCTTACATAAGACACCCCGGGCCTGACCCGGGGTAGTGTCGGAATCTTACCGACTAAAACCCCTCCGCCGCACTGTCCCCGGGGCGGCATTGTTTACCGCATTACTTTGCTCCCGGGGCAGTGGCTGCCCGGTGTTGCGCGGCGGCAGCTACCACACCCCGCCCCGGAGAGGCCACCCTGCTGGGGACCTCTATGGGGTTTCTCCTATGGCGGCTGAGCCGCCAAAAAAACCCCCATCTGTCCCGAGGGACATCGTCATCAGAAGGGGAGGGCACCATCCCCCCCCCCCGTACCACCACCATCCCAAAAGTTGCGGGTGCATGCGTTCCCGCAACTGTAATAATCCCCGAAGGGCCCGCTGAAATAGGGGTAGCACCCCTCGGCTCGCAAGCCGCATCTTGGCCAGAGGCCACGTCATCAATAATGGGACAAAACACACACACAAATGCTAGGGGGTACATATTTCGAACCCCCGCGTCATCACCTCAGATTTTCCAGTACTCGGTACGGAGATCCAGTCATGGGTCTCGAGAGACCCCCTCGAAGTACCTATGGGTACAGTTTACCTCCTATGGTTTGGCCCCCGTAGGGTAACCTGACTTTCCTCGTCGCCAGCGAATATAGTATAATATACTATAATATAGTGTACTATATTATCAGCAGCATATAAAATATAAAATAAAATAAAATAAAATAAAATATAAGATGTGAAATAGAATAAAATAAAATGTAAGATGCAAAATAAGAATAAAATAAGATATGAGATAAGAATATCTATGAATATATGTATGTATCTATGATTATATGTATATATATGTAAGAACAAATAAATAAAATGTATAAAAATGTAAATAGAATGAGTAATTAAAAAGAATAAATGGATGACTTAAAGCACCCAGGTAAAATGTGAGGTCCCTGTGAGGGTGTAAGATGCCCTCACTGACTAAAGTAAAAAGTAAAAACCTAAGTATGTATGTATGTACGTTCTGAAGCATGTATGAAATGTATGATAATGTATTTGTATTTATGTACGTTTAGCAAGTAAGTGAAGTTAAAGCGTAACAGAGATAGGTGAAAAGTGCAATTCAATATGGAATGGAATGAATAAAGGCGAATTTAACCAAATTTTGTACTTGGAAATAGTGAAGTTAAGTAAAGCAGGGAAGTGCACCGAGAAATAAATGTTATAAGGAGTGATAAGGACTCGTGGGGGCATAGAAACCCCTAGGATACGTGAAAACTATGGCGTAGTGGTGGCATCATATAGATATTGTATTTGTATTTGTACTCTGTGTTACCATACCATATGTATATCTGGATAATGGGTGAGTTATATAATACCTGTAATAAATGTCCAAGTAGGAAGTGAGGATGGAATGCTAATTCCATGTGCGTTAAAGTGAAAATCAGTAAATACGGAAACTAATAAATACCGAAGTGAATAAATAAAATAAATAAATAATATAAGTAAGTAGGAAATATAGGTAAATGTCGTATAAGTAGAGTATGGTGTAATTTAACAAATGAAGAGAAAAAACAGATAGATAGGAAATAGTGAGGTAGAGTAACCAAGGGTAGAATAAGAGCTAGGAGCAAAAGAAATTTGAATGAAATGAAAGATTTTAAACAGATGGTATAACATGTAGTGTACAAAATGGAAGTTGGGATAGTAGGAAATAAGGTACAGAAAGGGGTACGAAGTATTTAGTATATTACTCAGAATGATTTATACAGATGAATGTCATGCCAGTATAGTATGGTATGATTCAATTTAATTCTTAATTTAATTTAATTTAACAAGTAAGAAGGAGGCAGATAGCTAGCAAATAGTGGGATAGAGTAACCAAGGGTAAGATAAAAACTAATAGCAAAAATAAAATTTAAGTGAAAAAGGATTTTTAAACAGATGAGATAGCATGTAGTGTATAAAAATGGAAAAAATTGAAGTAGAGAGAAATAGAAGTAAAGTAAGATTGGAAGTACAAGGTGTTAGGAAATATTAATCAGGATAGCACCATATAGGCGTAGTAAAAAACCAGTAAAATAGTGTACGATAATCTAACCTAGGTATATAGTACTGTTTAAATATCGCTTAAAATGCGAAATTTAATTTAAATCCGAAACAATTCGTTACCCGGTTTGTTTTCGGTTACGCGACCGACCAGCAAGATTCTAGGTCGACGCGTCCGCTATTCAAAATGTTAGAGGACAGAAAAACACGGTTCTCGAGGTTTTCTGCAAAGTCACGCGAACGATTAATTAACGTTCAATTTTGAAACAAGCGGTTCAAACGCCCGAGTTTAGAGAAGGTACGAATATTCTATAATAGACAGAGACGGACGAGAGACACGGCGACAGCGCCGCGTAACGGAAGACTCTCCCCACTCACGCGCTCACTTTGGCAGCTCGTGCTCGTCCGTCACTCGCTATCAAACCACTGCCACGAGCACTTCGGTATCCGAACACGCTCAGCAGTCAAATAAACGAATAACTCGAGCAACCCGATCCGAGTCGAGTTCTTCGACTACCCTCGGACAGAAAAGAAGTATTCACAAGTTAGCGTTTTCGAGCCAGTCGGTACCCGACCGAGCTCCGTAAAAAGACTTATAAATTCGGAATAGGCGAAGTAATTCGAGTGCTTCCGGGGAATCGATCCATAAACAGGTGTGGGAAGAAACCCTGAGTGGACTCAATCGTTTCAGGGATAGAGGGCAAAGCTCATCCCAATATATAGGTGCGAGGTTTTTCGCACCTTTCTTAGTCCACGACTCCATAATCCAGGTGTGGGAAGAAACCCTGAGTGGAATCATCGTGCACTAGAGGAACGAGATACAAATTCCGTCCTCCAATTGGCTGTCAGAAACGGCTTCGAACCCACCATACAGGAGTGAATAATACCCTGGGTGGATTTGCCGTCTTCCAGTCGAAGCGGTACACATTTTAAAACACCAGCTATCGGCGAAAGCAAGGACACGTTCAAAAATCTCCAGGGAGTACGGTCCCTGTGCGTAGGACGGAGCATCCGACAAAGCAACGTGGTCTCAGGCACAACCGTAAGTCGACCTAAGGGCGACGTTGACAAGCCTGCACCACACAGTGCCGTACGCACTTACGAAGGCGGTGAAGGGCCGGGGACCGGCTGAAAGGTTGGAGCCTTACAACCTCCCTCCGATCACCTTTTCCTGCGACAGTCATAAAACAAAGTCTTAAATTGCAGTCAGAAATTGCAGTCGTGAAATTAGACGAGCAGAAATCTCGTACACGACAATAATAAGCAAGCGATTCCCGATTTAACGGGAACGCTCACACATACAGATCCACTAGCTTAGCTGCGCATCGCGGCGGTTGAGATCCCGCTCCTGGGTGCGACAAGCACAGACCAGACGAGCGCGGAAGAAAGTAAGACACACAGCGTGATTCACGTTCACAGGTATTTAACGCCTATTCGTGTCTCTTTCTGTTACAGGTTTACCAAACAGGATTAATTGCAGCGGCGTCTGGCCGGGCAAACCACATTATATAATCTTTGGTTTATAACCATAACATAAATAAAAGGCTTAGTCGAGTCATTCGACTAAGCGAAAATTAAATTAAAATCTGTATTCTTTTCACGACGTTCCTTCCCTCACGATCCGGACCACCGTTAGGCGAGGTTTTTTCAAACCTACTCCCCCTAACATAAGGTCCTTCGAGCTGGATCAAACGAGGTTGATTGGAACGGGAAAAGGTGACTGCCTTTACACGTGACGAAATTACCACGTAAGAGTTGAATCGAGTTGATTAATCCTCGACAAACTCGCTATGGCGTTAAACGAGTCCATGTCGCGTGCCGACATTGAGGATCAGCTCATGGAGTTAACAGACGAGTTCGATCGTCTTAGATCCGTGACTATAAATCTCAAAAAAATGGGCAGAGCTAAATTCACGGAGAAACTTCTCCAAGAAAAGCTCGACTACGCCGGACGAACATGGCGGGATGTCCGCACCATGTATGCGAACGTGCGGAAGATGATTCCCGCCGCAAAAAGACAAGCCTATACGCTTTTTAAGCCAGGCTACCTCCTCGGCGTGGAAAACGAATTCCAGGAATTCCAGGATTTCGTAACCGCCGAGCTGACACGAATCGCTGCTGAATCGAGACCACCGGCACCGGAGGTCCAGCAATTCAGCATGCCCATTGAGCTCCCCAAGCAAAGATTGCCTAAATTCGGAGGGGATCCTCGGGAATGGGAACACTTCGAGGATCTATTTACCACCGGGGTAATGAATAATGCGCAGTTATCAGACGTACAGAAATTGTACCATCTGAACGCGTGCTTGGAAGGACCAGCTCTCGCGACGATTTCGTCGCTCGAGATTGTCGGGCGCAACTTCCCCGAAGCGTAGAGAATGCTCAAGGAGAAATACGGGCTTCCACGCATGGTCACGGGAAGGTTGCTCGACAAACTATTTTCGCTGAAGCAGATTGAATTCAACGATCTAGCCAGCATGCGGCAGGTCACTGTGGAATGCACAGAGACTCTAGCTGCATTAAGAAAAAGGGGCACGTCCGAACAGCTAGTAGAATGGATGCTAGCGTACTGGACGATACAACATTTCACTCAGAAATTGGAGCTGGAATGGCAGAGATCGCTCGGCCTCTCGACTAACTACCCGATGTTCGAGGATGTCCGAACCTTCATCGATCATCACGCGCAAGCGCTGCTTTCGATGAAAGAGGACCGTCGAGAGGCAGCTCTCGCCCCGGAAACAAAATCCCGCATGCCGAAGCCCATCGACGCTCGACCAAAAGGCGTCGCTTCGAAGCCTCTGGCAAGCCATAACGTCGTTATGGGAACCGACTCGGCCCCAAACCCGAGACGCTGGCAAGGTTCCCGCAAACGACGGGCGAACCAAACCAATGCGGATGCCAGTATGCGGATTCTGCACTGGGGCACACAGTCTGCCTCAATGCACCAATTTTCAATTGCTGACGCCAAAAATGCGTCATCACTACGTGCAGAACCGCATGGCCTGCGTGCTGTGCCTCGACCTTTCTCATACGGCATCACAATGTCAGAGACCCCAGGAATGCCATCGGTGTAGGGGGAAGCATCATACCCTCCTGCACTATGATGGACTGCGGGAACAAAGTTATACGAGGCCGCAGGCACAAAATACATACGGCCAACGTGACGAGAGCGATTACAACGCTCAACCACGAAGGATGGCCGTGTCGAAGCCGAAAGGAAAACCTTCGACTTCGAAGGCCTACAAGAAACCGGCCTCGACATCACACTGTACCGCGCTCGGTACAGGCGCACCGAGGACCGTGCTGCTAGCCACGGCACGAGTACGCGTGTTCGGAGAGAACGGTGCATCGCGAATAGCGCGAGCACTGTTAGACCAAGGATCGGAGACGTCATTCGTTTCCGCAGGTCTGGCAAACGAACTCCGATTGAAACGCGTACGTACCCCAGCCACGGTATCGGGCTTGGGGGGCGGCCAGACGCAGCAAATAAAATATAGCGTCGGTTTAAACCTCGGCTCGATAAACGAGTCGAAACCGATATGTGTCGCTCACGCGTACGTCGTGCCGAAAATCACGACCTACCGCAACACGTCGGCGAACGCGAGTGTTTACAGTGCGTTCCGAGGTTTACCGTTAGCCGATCCAGAAGCCAGGGCCGATCCTACGATCGAAATTCTGATCGGAGCGGATTTATATGCTCAGGTGATTCGTTCGGGCTTCCGACGAGGGGCGAATGAAGGTCCGATCGCTCAAGAAACGGCGTTTGGCTGGGTTATATCCGGCCCTATATACGCTGAAGGTGACGGCCAGAATACGGTAAGAACGCTGCATTGCACCGTTCTCGAATCGCTGGATTATGCGATTCGACGATTCTGGGAAACCGAAGAAATCCCCACGACCTCGGTGCGGTCCAAGGCGGAAGAAGAGTGCGAAGCACTCTTCCGAAGAACCGTCAAACGGGACAAAACCGGACGGTTTATAGTCCGATTGCCCTTGAATCACCCGAGACCGGACGAAGCGTTATGACAATCGTTCCACATAGCGCTGTCCGCCCTCGCGAGGATGAGGCGTAAATTGGACGCGGATGCGACCCTCGACAGAGAATACTCTGAGTTCCTCGCGGAGTTCCTTGCTAGAGAAAATTCGCAAGCAAGTCTGCGATCTCCTGCAGGGCGGTGGGTTCAAGTTGAGAAAATGGGCTGGAAACTCCGCGAAATTATTGCGGAACATCCCCCAAGGTGCTCACTCCCACGCCGTAGACCTCACTCTGTTCGACGATTCCGAACTAAAAGTGCTTGGTCTACGATGGATCCCATCCGGAGACTACTTCTATTTCGATCTGCAACGGTTTCAACCGTCTGCGTTACCGATGACAATGAGAAATTTGTTCTCGGAGATCGCGAAGCTCTTCGATCCGCTCGGCTGGTTATCACCAGTCGTAATCCGTGCAAAAATTCTGATGCAGTCCCAATGGCTGGAGAAAATCCAGTGGGACGACCAAATTTCCACGGACACGCAAAAAACGTGGAACACGTTTTGCAGGGATTGGAGCAGTCTCAAAGAACTAAAATTCCCGAGATGGATACAATACGGAGCAGACGCAGTTACTGTGGAACTACACGGATTCTGCGATGCATCACTCGCTGCCTATTCGGCCGTCACTTACTTACGTGTGACGACGAAAAATAATGACGTGTGTACGAAATTAATCTTGGCAAAGTCACGAGTGGCTCCGATTAAATCTCAGTCTATCCCCGTCCTGGAATTGAATGGGGCTGTGTTACTTTCCGAGCTTATAGTGCACGTGAAACGGTCATTCCCCATAGAAATGAGCCGCATAATCTGCTGGACAGATTCCACGATTGCACTCGCTTGGTTGAAAAAGCATGCGTCGACATGGAAGGTTGTGATAGCCAACCGTGTGTCAAAATTCAGACCATGCTCCCAAAAGCTGAATGGCGGCACGTTCCCACGCGTTTCAACCCAGCGGATCTGAATTCGCGAGGTGTAGATGCCGCAGAACTCATTCAGTCCGAATTATGGATTTCCGGGCCGAAGTGGCTTCGACAATCAGAGGAAAATTGGCCGAAATCGCCAGCCTCGCTCGAGACCGAGGAGGGTAAACGCGTATCGCATACCCTCGTGCAGTGTGGCCAGATCGGGCATAATTGAGTGCATCGAAATCGACAACAGTGACGACGAACTTCCTTAGCGTCTAACGGAATGGTGGGGATAGCAGGCATACACTACCGCACGAGCCACGTGTACGTGAGCTCGGCACTTCGCACAACTTCGGCAAATCGATAAAGAACGCTAGTATGAGCCTTTCCTTCTTGCTCTTGTAAAAGACAAAACAACTGAAATACGATCTCGCGATAAGTGGCATACGATTCCAAGTCTCGACTGCCCCAGCATTTTTACTTTCCGACCTATATGTAAGGTATAAGGAAATTTATAAAGTATCATAATGAAAAATATTTTGAAGTTTTTTTTTAGCGGAAATACACGTTTTAGGACCCCCTGATCATATTGTGACTATTGAAAAAAAAGACATTTTTTTTGTTCCTCAACGACTAATAAGTGAAT
This sequence comes from Colletes collaris, assembly GCA_030068185.1. Lineage (NCBI taxonomy): Eukaryota > Metazoa > Arthropoda > Insecta > Hymenoptera > Colletidae > Colletes > Colletes collaris. The sequence goes on along the minus strand of JASGYR010000264.1, from coordinate 189,445 downwards.
TGCAATAACGAAAAAAAAATTTCGAAATATATTTTTAGCGGAAATACACTTTTTGGGACACACTTATCATATTGTGACTATTGAAAAAAACGATATTTTTTTGTTCCTATGCTATTAACATGAATGCATTAAACGACTAAGTGAATTTCAATAACGAAAAATATTTCGAAATTTTTTTGGCGGAAATACACGTTTTAGGACCCCTCATCATATTGTGACTACTACAAAAAACATATTTTTTGTTCCTATGCTATTGACATGATTGCGTCTAAACGGCTGAATGAATTTCAATGAAACTTAACATTTTAAGTTTTATGTTCTCGTTTTAAGGTCTCATTATATTTTAAGCGTGATCAGCTCCCATATAATGATGATTATACGTTTTTAGTTTTATAATTATTTCGATACATACACATCATTTGTAACAAATTTTTAAAGCGATTTATATAAATCTTAAGAAGGATTAAAGATCAAATATATTTTTCTCCTATCTTTCCTAGACATGAAAAAATTAAACGAAATCTTATGCCTTGCATACCTACCTAAACCACATAAAAAACGTATTCCACAAATATTTTAGAATAATGTTGTTCAAAGCAGTCTTACTCGTAAAGGGTTAATTAAGGGTTAATTAAAATGAAAAACCACTCCTAGCCAGTACCGTGCACGCTACAGAAACAGATTACTACTGACTTTTCCCACTATGTTTTTTAATAACCGTATCAAATTGTTACACACAATCAAATGTTATATATTTGACTTAACTTTACATAACAAAATAATTGTAACGATAGGTAAAAGAATAACGTGCACGCTACCGTTCAATGGAAACCACGGGAAGGTGGTGGCCACTTCCATCAGGAGGAAATGTAAAAAATTGTTATTTCTTTGTAACATTATCACATGCCGTATATTAAAATGTTTTTATTAATGTAATGAAATTACAATATAATGAAAAACTAACTCGTGAATGCATTAATTTTTATTAATATACACACGAGCCATAAAAATGGAAAAATGATATAATTGTTTACATTTCCAAAGGATGGGATGTGTGGTTAGGACGTTTGCGATTAAGCTGGCACGTTATGTCGTGCATTGTTACTCTTACGGTACCGTGACGTAAGTGTAACAAGGCGCGACATTCTACGTCATAGCCACACTATCTACAGCAAGCAATTTCACTAACTAAAAATATACGGCAAAATATAAGCAAATAAATGAAGAAAAAAAATGATAGTTAGAGCAAGCAGAATAGTATTTACAGCAAGCGACTTACGTAAAAAAGTAACAAAGCGAGACAAATTGAACAACTATTTACATATTAGCGATGTCCAAAAAAAATATTTTGGACATCACTAACAAGACTGCGGTTGCAGTGTAAGCGCTTTCGCGTGACGTTATGGCACATACATGCATCACACCTTGTTGCGCCTACGTCACGGTACCGTTGACGTAACAAGATCAGTCTACCGCGACGTCGCATGAAAACGTTTATACTGTCATTGCAGCCTAATAGTACGAATTTACTAAAGAGCTTTTCTCTGGAGAGAAAAATCTCTCTAAAGAAAAGCTCTGTAGTAAATCGGTACCTTAATTTTCGTCATATGACGTAGCGGGAAAAATTCTCAAAGTTATTGTCATATGTTGCGTTTAATCTTAAATTACACTTTTGCTTCTTAGCAAATCTATGATATAAATTTTGGAATACAATAGAGGCTAGATGATCGTCATCTACACTCCATGGAGTTGAGAGTTTTCCCTCTGCGCCTTTAACGAAGATTTCACAACGCAAATAGAGTTGACGCTGGCCGAAGGAAGTTTATTCCGTTTCTTTGTTTTTATGTCAGGTAACATGGAAAACAATCTTTCTGCATCGGCATTGGAATTTGGAAGTGATCTAATTGTATTTACTAATTTCATCAATTCAGGAAATTTAATTTTATAGTCCAAATTTCGCGTTAATAAAATTGTTTTCCAGAAACCATCGAATTTCATCTCGATAAGCGTCTGTCTACCTTTCGTTGTAAATTCCAAAGGCAATACTGACCATTCTGTTTGCAGTCCTTCTTCGTCGAAACCGCCGAATTTCTTAGCTATTATTATAACATTTCTGAAGGAAATGTCTCTATTTGTATCATTTAATATAAAAGTTGGTTCAAAAACATACAACATGCTAAGAAATTCGTTTGCAGCTGTAATATAAAACATTAAACAATTTTTCCTTACGGTTTCTACGATGTCGGACTTGCCTTCTGCATTCAGTTGATGCAGAAAATTAAGACACTCTGTTCCTAAATTTATACTATCAAATGGAAGTTGATTTTCGACTACAGAAAAATTCATCATTCTTACTAAATCCATGTGTTTCAAAAAGCTGCGGTTTCAGAAAATTGCGTAATATATCTCATATAAGTTCTGCCTCAGTCTTTTTAATCAAATGAATTCTTGTCTCTTGAGTTTGAAAGAAAATGTTAAATTTATAAAAAAACTCAAGAGCGTAATTTAGAAAATAAAGATATGCTTTGGCCTCTGGATTTTGCATCGAGATTAACAGACGTTCCCCGGACTCTGATTTCTCGCTTATTGTCAATTCTTGCAAAAAAAGCAATACAGAGTCCCAATTCTCTAAAAGTGTAACTACGGATGTATAATAATGCGATAACCATCGCGTAGAACACAATTTTAAAATTTTTCGGTCGGTTATTTGAAAACATTGCTGGAAATTCGCGGAATATAGCCGAACGTTTGGGACTACTGTATATGTTACTCTTTTTATAATTCTCAATGTGACACTGAGAATCTGCGTGATTTCAAATCGTCGATAATCGACATGAAAATTGATTGTTGCAAACCGAACAGAACCACGAATAAGGGTCGCCGTCGACTTTATGCAACCATGGCTTGAAATAATCATTCTCAAGCCATTGAGGCATAAAAGTCCTTTTAGAAGTACTATTTTTTTTATGACACCCAGATTCTCCGTGTCTATACACGTTTGAGGAACCGAAAGAATAAGACTTATTGCATAAAGTACAATAAAAACGACTTCTATCATGGGGTACTGCACGTATCCATGATTTAAACATATGATCATTTATCCATGAAGATAAAAAACCGCGCTTACACTTATTCTTCGATTTCACAACCGTTTCCATGATATAAAAGCAGAAAAGCGAAAGAACAGAAAATTACAGAAATTACGCGAAAGCTTTTTTTCAATTTAAATATCTCAGAATGACCTACGGCACGTACCTTTAAATTTGTCCTGATGTTCGTCCTCGTCGACCGAATTCAACTGACTCAAGAGAAACAGCAGTGGCTCGAGCACGTGGCGATAGTGTTTTGTTTATACTGCTCGCGCATCGATGGGCCGTTGAAATGCCCGGACGAAGAAAGGACGTAGATATACATATAAAGCACAGTTCCCATAGGTTTTTAAAAGGCAATAATTAGAAATAAAGTTCTATTGAATGAATAGCAGTATATAAACGTCAATTTAATATATTTCATTTTGCAGAAATGAATTTAGAGGGGAATCAAAAAAAAAGGAAAGAAAAATATAGACGTTCTAATATATGCCATGTGATAATGTTACAAAGAAATAACAATTTTTTACATTTCCCTCCTGATGGAAGTGACCACCACCTTCCCGTGGTTTCCATTGAACGGTAGCGTGCACGTTATTGTTTTACCTATCGTTACAATTATTTTGTTATGTAAAGTTAAGTCAAATATATATCATTTGATTGTGTGTAACAATTTGATACGGTTATTAAAAAACATAGTGGGAAAAGTCAGTAGTAATCTATTTCTGTAGCGTGCACGGTACTGGCTAAGAGTGTAGGTATGCAAGGCATAAGATTTCGTTTAATTTTTCCTGTCTAGGAAAGATAGGAGAAAAATATATTTGATCTTAACCCTTCTTAAGATTTATATAAATCGCTTTAAAAATTTGTTACAAATGATGTGTATGTATCGAAATAATTATAAAACTAAAAACGTATAATCATCATTATATGGGAGCTGATCACGCTTAAAATATAATGAGACCTTAAAACGAGAACATAAAACTTAAATGTTAAGTTTCATTGAAATTCATTCAGCCGTTTAGACGCAATCATGTCAATAGCATAGGAACAAAAAAATATGTTTTTGTAGTAGTCACAATATGATGAGGGGGTTCTAAAACGTGTATTTCCGCTAAAAAAAATTTCGAAATATTTTTTTCGTTATTGCAATTCACTTATTGTTAGTCGTTGAGGAACAAAAAAAATGTATTTTTTTACAATAGTCAAAAAATGAACAGGGGGACAAAAACCGTGTATTACCGCTAAAAAAAAATTTCAAAATTTTTTTTCATTATGATACTTTATAAATTTCCTTATACCTTACATATAGGTCGGAAAGTAAAAATGCTGGGGCAGTCGAGGCTTGGAATCGTATGCCACTGATCGCGCGGTCGTATTTCAGTTGTTTTGTCTTTTACAAGAGCAAGAAGGAAAGGCTCACACTAGCGTTCTTTATCGATTTCCCGAAGTTGTGCGCAAGCGTCGAGCTCACGTACACGTGGCTCGTGCGGTAGTGTATGCCTGCTATCCCCACCATTCCGTTAGACGCTAAGGAAGTTCGTCGTCACTGTTGTCGATTTCGATGCACTCAATTATGCCCGATCTGGCCACACTGCCCTCGTGGCCACTCCGGAAAAGGAATGGAACTTAGTTTTCCGATTTTCCCAATGGAGCAAGCTACAACGTGTGACTGCCTATTGCCTCCGTTTCCGGAGGCCGGCGGTCGGAGAACGAAGGTCATTCGATGCAAAAGTTGTCGAAGCAGCGGAAATCCAGCGTGCAACGGAGAGAATTGCACGCTACTTACAGCGTACGCATTTCGCAGAAGAGTACCGGTGCTTGAAAAAGCGCAAGGGAATCCCTGCGACATCTCCTCTAAAGAGCCTAAACCCTTTTCTCGACGATAAGGAAGTCTTACGAGTGGGTGGAAGGTTTTAGAATGCGACGCTTGCATGGGAAACCAAACACCCGATTATCCTGCCGAAACATCATGTATCTAACATGATAATCAGGCAATGCCACGTGGATACGTTGCACGGGGGTTTACAATTGACCATGTACACGGTGAGACAGAAATTCTGGATCATCGGCTGCCGAAACGCGGCACGCACGGTTATCCACCAATGCATACGATGCGTGAGATGGCAAGCAAATACCTCCACGCAAATCATGCAGGATTTAATACCGGAGCGCAGTCGCGCGGCACGACCTTTCTCAAACTGCGGAGTCGACTACGCGGGACCGTATCGGGTCCGCGACTCCGCCGGTCGTGGGAAAACAGCTCATAAAGCATACATAGCAGTGTTCATCTGCTTCGCTACGAGAGCCGTGCACATCGAACTCGTCCATGATTATACGACGAGTGCATTTCTGGCCGAATTAGACCGATTTATCGCCCGCCGAGGAGTTCCGTCCTGTATGTTCAGTGATAACGGAACGAACTTCGTCGGAGCAGATCGGGAATTGAAGGAACACTTCAATACGGTGTATCAAACTCCAGAAATGCGAACGAAGTGCGGTCAAAGGGCATTAAGTGGAGGTTTAATCCACCCAGTGCTCCCCACTTTGGTGGTATGCAAGAAGCCGGCGTGAAATCGGTGAAACATCACCTGAAACGCATCATCGGCGAATTTACACCCACAAGCGAGGAAATGCAGACCCTCCTCTGCAAGATCGAGGCGAGTTTGAATTCGCGACCGATCGCCGCTTTGAGTGACTGTCCCGAGGATTATGCGCCTCGCACGCCGGGCCACTTCCTAATAGGCGGACCGATAAATGCACTTCCGGTCGAGTCAGTGGAAAAGGAAAATCTCTCGCGGCTTACGCGATGGAGAGCAATCCAGAAATTCCACGAGCAGCTCTGGAAACATTGGACGCGAGATTATCTCACGCACCTCCAGAAACGCTACAAGTGGCGCACCACCCAAGTGCAGTTAAAACCGAATGACTTGGTTTTAGTGCAAAACCCTCTTCTCTCCCCGAATCAATGGGAAATGGGACGAATCGAGGAAGTATTACCGGGCCGAGATAGGTGCGTGCGTGTAGTTAAAGTACGTACAGTTACGTCTACATACACACGTCCGATTACACGGTTGTGTAAACTGCCCGTCGATGAGTCAACATCGACAACGGCCGGCGAAGACGCACACGGGATAAACGAAGACCCGAATTCCGCTGTACCGAGTAAGTACAGTTAAACTTTTACAATAGAAAGTTGTTGAAAGTGTACTTCTACCTTCTCTACGGGCTTTACGCGACGTGACCGCGACCTACGCCTCCTATTCTTGTTGCACGGACCGTGCAAGGGGGGCGGTATGTTTAAATATCAATTAAAATGCGAAGTTTAATTTAAATCCGAAACAATTCGTTACCCGGTTTGTTTTCGGTTACGCGACCGACCAGGAAGATTCTAGGTTGACGCGTCCGCTATTCAAAATGTTAGAGGACAGAAAAACACGGTTCTCGAGGTTTTCTGCAAAGTCACGCGAACGATTAATTAACGTTCAATTTTGAAACAAGCGGTTTAAACGCCCGAGTTTAGAGAAGGTACGAAAACTATATAATAGACAGAGACGGACGAGAGACACGGCGACAGCGCCGCGTGACGGAAGACTCTCCCCACTCACGCGCTCACTTTGGCAGCTCGTGCTCGTCCGTCACTCGCTATCAAACCACTGCCACGAGCACTTCGGTATCCGAACACGCTCAGCAGTCGCATATACAAATAATTCGAGCAATCCGACCCGAGTCGAGTTCTTCGACTACCCTCGGAGTTGTAAAGGAATTATTCGCGAGTTATCGTATCGAGCCAGTCGGTACCCGACCGAGCTCTGTAAGCAGACTTATTTAATTCGGAATAGGCTCGAAGTAATTCGAGTGCTTCCGGGGAATCGATCCATAAACAGGTGTGGGAAGAAACCCTGAGTGGAATCATCGTGCACTAGAGGATCGAGGTACAAACTCCTTCCTCCAATTGGCTGTCAGAAACGGCTTCGAACCCACCATACAGGAGTGAATAATACCCTGGGTGGATTTGCCGTCTTCCAGTCGAAGCGGGACACTTTTTTAAACCCCAGCTATCGGCGAAAGCTAGGACACGTCCAATCATCTCCAGGGAGTACGGTCCCTGTGCGTAGAACGGAGCATCCGACAAAGCAACGTGGTCTCAGGCCCAACCGTAAGTCGACCTAAGGGCGCCGTTGACAAGCCTGCACCACACAGTGCCGTACGCACTTACGAAGGCGGTGAAGGGCCGGGGACCGGCTGAAAGGTTGGAGCCTTACAACCTCGCTCCGATCACCTTTTCCTGCGACAGTCATACATCAGAGTCTTAAATTGCAGTCAGAAATTGCAGTCGTGAAATTAGACGAGCAGAAATCTCGTACACGACAATAATAAGCAAGCGATTCCCGATTTAACGGGAACGCTCACACATACAGATCCACTAGCTTAGCTGCGCATCGCGGCGGCTGAGATCCCCGCTCCTGGGTGCGACAAGCACAGACCAGACGAGCGCGGAAGAAAGTAAGACACACAGCGTGATTCACGTTCACAGGTATTTAACGCCTATTCGTGTCTCTTTCTGTTACAGGCTTACCAAACAGGATTAGCTGCAGCGGCGTCTGGCCGGGCAGACATTACGTAATTTTGGTTTATAAACATAACATAATAAAAGGCTTAGTCGAGTCACTCGACTAAGCGAAAATTAAATTAAAATCTGTATTCTTTTCACTACGTTCCTTCCCTCACGATCCGGACCACCGTTAGGCGAGGTTTTTTCAAACCTACTCCCCCTAACACATACAAATTTCTGAATACCAGTCTCGACAAATTAGCATCTTTTCTTAACAAAGATCAATTAAAAATTTTGCGATCCCAATTTGGAACATTATCCACTGAAGATTTCAATTTATTGGCGCGAAAGGGTGTCTTTCCATATCAATACCTTGATTGCGCGAACAAGCTGCAGGATCCATGCTTACCACCGCGCGAGTCATTCTACAGTTCGTTAACGGGTGAGACTGTATCAGAGACCGATTACGCACACGCCGAGACAGTCTGGCAGCGTTTCGAGATTAGAACATTGGGCGAATACAGCGATTTGTATTTGAAAAGTGATGTCTTGTTATTGGCAGATATTTTTGAAAATTTTCGCGAAAGTTGTATCAAGAGCTACGGATTAGATTCAGCGCATTACTATACTCTACCTGGTATCACATGGGATGCAATGCTAAAACATACCAAAATTACATTCGAATTGCTCACAGACATCGATATGGTCATGTTTATCGAACGCGGTATAGGCCGGGGCTTAAGTCAATGTTCCGGAAGATACGCACATGCCAATAACAAGTACATGTCATCTTACGACGCATCGGAAGAGTCATCGTACTTGATGTACTTTGACGTGAACAATTTGTATGGATGGGCAATGTGTCAGCCTCTACCATACGCTAAATTTCAATGGGTCGAAGATGTAAATTTTGACGTATCTTCAATCGGTGTCGATTCGCCCACGGGATACATTCTCGAGGTAGATCTGGAATATCCGCAACGTCTGCACGATGCTCATGCAGATCTGCCGTTCTGTCCGACGCGTGACAAACCACCTGGCAGCAGGCAGGACAAGTTACTCGCGACGGTATACGATAAGCAGCGTTACATAATCCATTATCGCAACCTGCAGCAGTGCACGCGTCACGGTCTTCGTATTACAAAGATACACCGCGTGCTTCAATTCGCTCAATCTCCCTGGCTCCGCGATTACACCGAACTCAACACACGATTTAGAACAAGCGCGACAAACGACTTTGAAAAGAATTTGTACAAATTGATGAACAACGCAGTATTCGGTAAAACTATGGAAAATGTACGAAACCATGTGGATGTAAAACTTGTGACACATTGGGAAGGGCGATATGGCGCGGAGGCAATGATCGCAAGACCGAATTTCCACAGCAAAAGTGTTTTTTCGGAAAATTTAGTAACTGTTGAATTGCGAAAACTCGAGGTGAAATTCAACAAACCGATATACGTAGGTATGTGCATTCTGGACATATCAAAACTTTGTTTGTATGAATTTCACCACGAGTACATGTCTCCTAAACACGGGCAAAATTGTAAAATTCTATACACCGACACTGACAGTCTTATTTATCACATTCGGTGCGACGATATCTACGAAGCACAATATCGATAGATTCGACACAAGCGATTATCCTACCGACAATCCATATAATATGCCACGCGTAAATAAGAAGGTTCCGGGGCTGATGAAGGATGAAAATAACGGTGCGATAATGACTGAATTCATAGGTCTTAGAGCGAAAATGTATGCACTTCGCGTAGACGGCAAATAGATACGAAGAAGGCGAAAGGCGTCAAGACCAACGTCATAGCCAGAACGATAACTTTCGTCGACTACGCGCAGTGTTTGCGCAAAGAGATCGAAATGGTTCGCAGACAATCATGCATACGGTCTAAATTGCACAAAGTGTACACCATTTCGGAATCCAAAATCGCTCTAAGTCCGTATGACGACAAGCGATATATCGTACCCGATTCGACCGACACTCTGCCCTGGGGACATTATAATATACCGTTGTAAAATAGAAATTATTATTATTGTATTTATTATAAATAGTGGAATTTATTGTATAATATAAAATTGTTTACAAATTCATATAAATAGTGGGATTAATGTGTAAAATAGAAGTCGCCACTCATGTATATGTATATGCATCATTGTATTTTATTGAACCATGTATTATTTTACAATACATTATTTTTATTTATCCAAGAATTGTGTGATTTATCAAAGCCCAACCACTTGACATACACCTTATCCCCCTTTCTACGCAACACTTTTTCCACTAGATGCACATCAGGATCTGTGACGCGTTGCAGCTCATGTTCGTAGAATCCTCCGGCAACAGGTTTTCCAAAGGAATCGAGGAGCAGATACGTCGCGGGATTAGTTGCCTGTACTTTGGCTATTTTAAACACCTCCGTTGTCCAATTCGGTGTATAGCCTTTATCGAAGATGGTTTTAAATTTGCTCACGCGCATAAACTCGCCCAATTTGAATCTCGCTGGAGCAGCGATCTTTATGTTGCTGTATACTGTAACTAGCAGCTTATCGGCGATCGCAGGGGTAACATCGCAAGGACGCATTCCGATGGTTCTATGTTTTCGTGCGTTATACTCTGCAAGTAGACGCGGTAGTGCATCAGCCCATTTATAGGTTCCATTGAGCGTAAATAGTTTCCACATATTGTTCTTCAAAGTTCGATTGAAACGTTCTACGACGGAGGCCTTCATCACGCGGGGCTCGACCTTCGGTTACTGAACCGGGGGTCGGAGCACACGTGCGTGCGGCGATATGGGGTCTATCGTGGATGTTGGATTCGCGACCCCCAACGCCGTGCGCATGGTGTCGGGTTGGCAGGTGGTCCCGGAGGCAGAGACACTCTCAGATCACCGGTATATCCGGATGGAGGTCTCTGCCGCCGGGGCTGCATCCCGGCACCACCGCCCGGATGGCACCCACCGCTCCGCTGGACGCTTCGGCTCCTGGACAAGGACGCCCTGATGGCAGCTGCCCTCGCTGCAACTTGGCCGCAGGTGGCGGCCGAGGTGCCGAGCATGGAGGAGGAGGCTGTCCGGCTAGGGGTACTAGTCGCAAACATTTGCGACGCGTCGATGCCCCGGGTCGGGCGAGCTTCTCCTCGCCGGGCGGCGTACTGGTGGTCGGCCGCGATCGCGGAATTGCGGGTCGCGAGTGTCCACGCCCGACCGCAGTACGCCCGCGCGCGCCGTCGTCTACGACCGGACGATGAGGCATACCGGATGGCGCGGGTTGCTATGCAGGTCGCCATCAAACGGGCCAAGACCCGGGCATGGAAGGATCTCCTCCAGACCCTCGATGACGATCCTTGGGGGCGCCCGTACAGGGTGGTGCTGAAGAAGCTCTGCCCGTGGGCGCCCCCCGTCACCGAGGGTCTTGACCCCCGGCTGCTGGAGGACGTGGTCAATACTCTTTTCCCAATCCGGGTGAGGGGACCACGTCCTCCGGCGGAGGCGGCAGTCCCAAGGGAGTGGGCGGCCGAACTGGGGGTCACTCAGGGGGAGCTGACCGCGGCCATCAGACGGCTCGGGGCGCGTAACACGGCCCCGGGTCCGGATGGTATGCCCGGCCGGGTTTTGGTCTTGAACCAGGGCGTCCTTGGGGCCGACCTCAGGCGGATGTTCGACCGATGCCTGAGGGACGGGCAATTCCCAGCCAGTTGGAAGGTGGCGAGAATGGTCCTCCTCCGGAAGGAGGGTCGGCCCGCGGAGTCTCCCTCCGCATACCGGCCCATCTGTCTCCTCGACGAGGTGGGCAAGCTCTTCGAGCGGGTGATTGCTGCCCGCCTCGTCGAGCACCTGTCGGCGGGAACCCCCGGCCTGGCCGACTGCCAGTACGGTTTCCGGGAGGGTCGATCGACCATCGACGCGATAGGTCGTGTCAGGGCCCTCTCGGAGTCGGCCGTCTCCCAGGGAGGGGTGGCTTTGGCAATATCCTTGGATATTGCAAACGCCTTTAACACCCTGCCCTGGGAGGAGATAAGGAGGGGGCTCGAATATTATCGGGTCCCCCCTGTCTCGGGGCGGTCATCGAGGATTATCTCCGCGGCAGGTGTATCGAGTATCCGGGCCGGGATGGTCATTTGCGGAGGGAGGTGTACTGCGGTGTTCCGCAGGGGTCGGTCCTCGGGCCACTCCTGTGGAATATCGCGTACGACGCAGTGTTGCGGGCCGACCTCCCCGACGGCGTCAGCGCCGTGTGTTATGCAGATGACACACTGGTGCTGGCCGTCGGGGCGCACTGGGGGAGGGCCAAGCGTCTCGCGGAGGAAGGGGCGCAACGCGTCGTCGGCCGGATCAGAGGGATGGGGATGACGGTGGCGGTCCATAAGACCGAGGTGGTAGCGTTCCATTCACCTCGGCAGGATCCGCCACCCCCTCTGATCCGGGTGGGTGAGGCAAATATCGAGGTGAAGCCCCAGATGAGGTATCGGGGGCTGATCCACGATAGCCACTGGCGCTTCGAGGAGCATTTCCGCTGTCTGGTCCGCCGGTTGGAAAGGATTGTCGGTGCTTTGGACCGGATTCTGCCCAACCTGGAGGCCCGGCGGGCCGAGTTCGCTGCCTCTATGTGGCAATGGTTCAGTCGGTGGTCCTATACGGGGCCCCCGTCTGGGCGGACGACCTGGCGGCCTCCCGGCGCGGCATGACTATGCTGCGTCGGGTGCAGAGGCGGATGGCGCTAAGGGTCGTCCGCGGGTACCGGACCGTGTCGCATGAGGCGGCGACGGTTCTTGCGGGGATGCCGCCCATGGATCTCCTCGCGCGGTCGCGCGCGACGATGTATCGTCACCGCGTCGACCGTCGCACGGGGGTGGGGGCGGTCCCGGGTCTGCAGGAACCTGCCTGGGGCGAGTTGAAGCGCCAGGCCCGGCAGTTCGTGGTGCACGCGTGGCAAGAGCGGTTGGCTTTGCCTACCGCGGGGCACCGGACAGTCGGGGCTGTTGGGCCACTCCTATGTGAGTGGCTGGACAGAGGTCATGGAAGCCTCACTTACAGGATGGCACAGGTGTTCTCGGGGCATGGCAGCTTCGGGAGATACCTGTGCCGGATAGGGAAGGAGCCGACGGCGCGTTGCTGCCATTGTGACGCTGAGCAGGACACGGCGTAACATACCCTCGAGGTATGCACTGCGTGGGAGGGGGAGCGCCGTGTCCTGGTCGGCGTCATCGGGTGGGATGTCTCGCTGCCGGGCATGGTACGCGCCATGCTCGGCAGCGAGGAGAAAGATCTGCAGGGCCGTGGCCTCCTTCTGCGAAATCGTAATGTTGCGGAAGGAGACCGCCGGAAGGGTGCGCGATCGTCAGCGGCGCGCTGAGGCTCGTGCTCGTTTGGTGGCGAGAGAGCGGCGCCTGGGCGTCAGGCGATGCGGGCGCCCCCCTCGGCGTGGCGCATGACCCAGGCTGGGAGGGGGGTCCTGATAGGAGCCCCCCTCCCGCCAGGCGACGTAGGGTCGGACCGGATGGGGTGGCAGTGCCTCCTGTCCGCGTCCGGCGCACGGAGCGGCACCCTCGGTGGCCTGGTGCGGCCATGAGCTGCCGGCCTCCGAGGGGTAGAAACGGGGTCGCGGCGGTGGCGAATTGGGGCTCGCAGCCGCCACTAGACGCGGCCCCGGGACGGATGGCGGCAGGACGATGTGGCCCCGTCCTGCCGCTATGAGACAGGGCGATTACCGGGGGGACCGTTTGTCCCCCCGCGGGTGGGAGCAAAGCGCGGGCACGGGGAGGATACCGGAAGTAAGCTTCGAGCGATTCCCGGTATCCTCCCAAATCGTGCGGAAGGGTCACCGTGGGGTTTTTAGTGGGTAGGTCCCGCGCCCGTTAGAATGGGCGCGGGGAATCCCACACACCCCTCCCGCCTCTCCCCAAAGAGGTGGGAGGGAGTCTTTCGAAGATTTTCCCCACGAAAAAAAAAAAAAAAAAAAAAAAGGCATTCATCACCGAATACGTCGAATAATGATTAATGCCATGCTTTGTCATGAGTTTCTGCACATCAACGTTGTACAATTCTTTTCCTTGATCGGTTTGCAAATTTTTCGGATGTCGATCTCTAAATATCTTTGCAAACGCTTTAGTCACCTCAGCACCACCTTTAGTCTTGAGCGGTACCGCCCATGCATACTTGCTCAGCACATCGATGACCGTGGGTATATAGTGATGACCTCGGTTGAATCGCGAGTATGGACGCATTTCTACAACGTCAGCTTGCCACAGATCATCGTATCCATGCACTATGACGTGTCCCCGCGGGAAATGTCTTCGAGCTGGAGCATGCAATTCCTCAACAAGTTGTCGCTTCTTGAGACTATGGCTTTCATTACTCTCGGATTTCGATATTGGTTGCATGTTTGATCGCAGAGATGTCTTTGACACGAATGATGTTATAATTATCGTGTACATAGATTATGTGCTCCCCATCGGCTCGAGGAAATTCTGGTCAAGTTCAACCGTCTCGCATGATTTTCCTTCGCATTGTCGTTGCGGATTCAATGCGCGTGATATCTCTTGAACGCTGTTTTGCAACGTCAACACATCTCTCTGAAACATGACCAGCTTCCTCTCCAATCCTTCATGCTGCACTCTCAAAAGTTTAAAGCTCTTTTCCACATATAGTTTATTAACGTCATCGCTGTCAACTGTCGGCTGAGCTACGCGTCGTGTCTTGCGTGATTTTGCATCAAAGTCGGCACCTGCCACGCAAAGAGCATTGTCTCGCATATAATTTCGAAGCAAACCGCTCCATTTGTAATAGTCCATTCCAGCTGCTCCGCTCTTCTCGAGCGATACTCCAAATTTATTGATCGGCATCTCAACGCATACAGTGCACATCATCGGTGCGCGGTTTAATTTATAATGAGGCCTACCTCGCGGAGTTCCTCGATAATCGATAGAATTTCGTGGCCATGCGAGTTGTTACCCGCCTGACGCGACGCTTCCAACAAACGGAGTCGATCCACCAGCTCGTTGGGATCGTCCCAGTGCACGTAATCGATCTTGTTATCATTTACCGTCATGACATGCGGAACCGGCAGGCCTTTCCCTGCCATACTGACAGATACACGGGGTAGTAGCGGCGCAATTACATGTTTATACTTGTATCCCTTGTTACCCATTATAGGATTTTGTACGTTATGGCCACGTCTATGAGCATTTGTTGTCAGTAGTATACTTTTGTATTCTTGCCTATCAGCATCTGTGTATATGGCGTCGTCGGGAATTCTCATGAAAATAAGTTCATAAAGACCGGGAGTTCCTCCATATTTTACACCATCTATGATTATATTATCATCCTTGTCCATATCGAAAGCCTTGTCCCCAAGCATCGTTCCACTATTGTCAAAGTATACTCCATGCACATGATCCATGATCGTATCCCTATCACCACTTAGGATGGCACGCATGTATTTTTGCCCCAACGGACCGAAATGATTGCGAAATGTTAGTTGCCCCTCGGATGTTTGGAGTTCATGCCTAATAGATGTTGCAAATGACTCATCGGCAGAAGTTTCGTAAACGTCTTCAGATTTGGTTGTGATCGATTGTATATCGGGAAATGTATTTATTAGTGTAGGCGGAACCGGGGAATCGTTAGACATGACATTCGGTTGTTTCCGCTTCGATTGAACTGGTGTGGAGGTTACGAGCGAATTTTCCGATGACGTGTATAATCGTTTTCTATTTCGCTTATGTGATGTGTTCCCTTTCGGTTGGATTTTTGGTTTATGTGTGTATGTTAATGTCTCATTCCCTTCAACGTTCGTGCTCGTCAGCGATGGCGTGTCAGCTTTTGTCGCTGTTGTATCTTCCACAATATGTTTTAAAGGCTCAACAACAGGTTTAAAGTATCTCTCCAACGCGATATCTTCCTCCATCTTGCCAGTCTTCAAAGCCTGATGTTTCTTGCGAATGGAATCACTGGTTTTGCAATTTCCTTCGCTATTCTCTCGCGATCCTTAATCTCCAGTCTATCGATATCAATCATTGTGCCGCAGACGTTGCTTTTCCACCGACGTGTCGATGACGATTGACCACCTCACGGTACCGCAAACTCGTTAAATCCCTTTCTATAACGTCCATTGGACATCGCGCAATCCTTGTCTATCACCACGAAACCGTACTCCCGTTGCCAACAATTGCGACACAAAGCGCAGAAATCCTCGTAAGACATGTCAGTGTTTACGTGATCGTTGTACACATGTTTCAAGTTGGTACCATCCTGCTTAAACAGAATCAGCAGATTTGCATTGTTACGTATAAGATGTTTGGGAATCTTTGCATACGTCTGACAGAGATAGAAACAGTCAACGTTCGAATGGCGCCCCATTGCAAAGTATTCTCGCATCGTATCTTGCTTGTCGCATGCCACGTCATCAAAGATAAAAATGGAATTCGGAAGCTATTCGCTCGGTAGGATGACGTCACTGTTATTTGAAAACGTGTAGTAGCCAATTTCATCTATCGGAGCCAATAAATTGTCCAAATACTGATATTTCGGCTGCTGCAACGACTTGGAATACACGTACACGTTCTCGAAGCGAACGCCGTGAGGACTTTCCAACAAGCTCACCAGCACATTGGTCTTTCCGCAATTTGATGGGCCGCAAATGAGGCTACAGATAGTGTTTGGCAGCATGCTACCGTGTCTGCGTTTTGTTTTCGAGGACATCATTTGCGATTTATCATCAAAATTTGTCACGCGTATAGTCACAGGTTGTCGCACGAATCGCATCCTCGTTGCAAACCGCGAAAATGATTTTTGACACATCGAAGCGACTACGCGTCCTATTTGTAGGTCCGCGTCGAAGCAAAACAGCTCAGTATACGAAATGCTTCTCGTTCTGCCGGATAATTGCGACATTCGAGACATAACCTCTGAGCAGCTGATATATACAGGGTGTTCGGCCACCTCTAGCAAAAATTTTAATGAGCGATAGTAGAGGCCAAAATAAGACGAAAATGAAGAATACTAATTAGTTGATGGAGGCTTCGTTGCAAAGTTATTAACATTTAAAGTTCCGCCTGTAGAATGACAATCCGGTAAACAGCTGCGTTCGCGCGGACGGTTGCGGCAGGCGAGTGCTAGTGGTTCTCACGCAGCATGAAAAATTCTGCTTACCGACATTATCGACAGCCTTAGATTTTTGTCCACTTATGGGAATGCGAACACCTTACGTTGAATAAGATTCAACCTGTCTTATGAAAATCCAGAAGGGCATATCAAAACTCGTCCGACGAGATTTTCACAAAGAAAGGGTGAATGCCAGTTCCAATACACAATGTTGTGAACAAAAATCACCCACATGCGATTATACACGCCCCACGATTGTCCACAGTGTCCACAAGTATCCACAAATAATCCTTTCTGGCACTAACCAGTATGCAATTAAATAAACACGTACCGCGATTATGTTATTCGTGAATGTCTACGTGTACGTGTATCACGATTCTTCCGAGTTACTTACGAATAAAACTGTTATTAATTTTTCAAATACACTTCAATTTAAAAATGTAAAAGGAATCGCAGGATAAATGAAATTTTCGCATCGATTTACGTTCACGGCGAAGAATGTAACAATACTAGCAGCTGACTGTGCCATCGATCGACGAGGTTCAGAGAAACATATGCCGAACAGGCCCCGATTCTACGTCACTCGCCTCGCTTATCTCTCTCACACACAGCGGAGACAAAGGGCAGCATCGGCACGTGTTCGGCCAGCTAGTCAGTCGTAAAACAGTATCCAGTCAAGCTAGTTCACGCGACACATTTCAGTTATGTATTAAGTAGCATGTAAGAAATACAGTGATATAAACAATCAGCGAATACTTATTAAATTCCTGTTTACATTTTTAAATTGAAGTGTAATTGAAAAATTAATAACAGTTTTATTCGTGAGTAACTCGGAAGAATCGTGATACACGTACACGTAGACATTCACGAATAATATAATCGCGGTACGTGTTTATTTAATTGCAAAGTGGTTAGTGCCTGAAAGGATTATTTGTGGATACCTGTGGACACTGTGCACAATCGTGGGGCGTGTATAATCGCATGTGGGTGATTTTTGTTCACAACATTGTGTATTGGAACTGGCATTCACCCTTTCTCTGTGAAAATCTCGTCGAACGAGTTTTGATATGCCCTTCTGGATTTTCATAAGACAGGTTGAATCTTATTCAACGTATGGTGTTCGCATTCCCATAAGTGGACAAAAATCTAAGGCTGTCGATAATGTCGGTAAGCAGAATTTTTCATGCTGCGTGAGAACCACTAGCACTCGCCTGCCGCAACCGTCAGCGCGAACCAGCTGTTTAGCGGATTGTCATTCTACAGGCGGAACTTTAAATGTTAATAACTTTGCAACGAAGCCTCCATCAACAAATTAGTATTCTTGATTTTCGTCTTATTTTGGCCTCTACTATCGCTCATTAAAATTTTTGCTAGAGGTGGCCGAACACATAATATAGTAGTAGTATGAATTTATTGATTTCCCCTTAGGGTTACAGAGCCTTTCCTCCTTTCTTTCACAATTCTTCCTTAAACTAACTTAACTTCTACCCTA
This sequence comes from Colletes collaris, assembly GCA_030068185.1. NCBI lineage: Eukaryota > Metazoa > Arthropoda > Insecta > Hymenoptera > Colletidae > Colletes > Colletes collaris. The sequence continues at coordinate 171,190 of JASGYR010000264.1, read as the reverse complement.
TACCTATCCTCCTTCGTTCGCTTTCCTCACCTCTCTCTTTCCACTTATCCTACTTTTAACCTAACCTTAACCTACGCGCCTTATACCGAACGCTTCGCTCGCATCTCTCGCTTCGCCTCGCTTCGCTCGTTTCGTCTCGCTTTGCCTCGCTTCGTTTCCTACTTCCTAACTTTATAACTACGCTTCCGTATCTCAACGCCCGCCTCCTCCGCCTTTGACTTCCATTTCCATACTTTCATTCCATTCCTTCTTTCACTCCTTCCTCCTTTCCTACCTCCCTCCTTCCTGAACTCTCTCCCCCCTTTCCTCCTCTCTCTCTCTCCTCTTTTCCTCCAGTCTTTTCATCCATCCCTCCCGTTTCCCTTATCTTTTCCCCAACCCCCTTTTCCTCTGCCTCATCCCCAACACACCGATCCAAGACGTGCTCCCACGTTTCTTCTTCCCCCCCCCCCCTACACATCCTACATTTCCTCTCTTCCTCCTCTTCCCAATATCTCCCCCCCCCTCATCTCGTTCCCCAGCCTATACCTCGCTATCCTCCCGTACCTCGCCTCTCCCCACCCTGCCCTCAAATACTTCGGTACCTCTTCCTCTACGATCTCCCTGTACCACTTATTGTACCTGGACTGCCTTATCCTGGCTCTTCTCTCCTCTTCCTGCCTCCTTCCATCTTGCTCCCCCCATCCCTCCGACTCCTCTCGCCCTCTTCTCCCTTCCCCTCCTTCCCATATCCCTCTCTCCCTTCTGTACTCCATCCTTTCTCTCTCCCCTGCCGACATTACCAGCTCACCTTCCCTATCCCTTTCCATCACCACCACCAAGCACCACCTGGCCAACTCCCCTCCCTCTCCCCTACCTAGTTTCTCTTCGTATCTCTATGCTCTTTCTCCTGCCCCCGCCCTCAACTTCATTCTCTTCGTCTCCTCTCTCACCATATACCCCGGTGTCCTCCAATCCACCCCCAGCGACCACCTGATGTACCTCTCCTGCATTCTCTCCATATCCTCTCTCTTTCCACCCCCAAATCTCCACCCCGTATCCCGCCACTGACCACACCAGGGTATCAAACAGCCACATCCTCCTTCCCCAATCCCTCTCAAACTTCCTCTTACCAATCCCCCATACCTGCCGCATTGCCACCCCGCCTTCTTTACCCTATCCCTAATTTGTGCCTCCTGCCCCCCATTCCTCTTAAACACATATAACAAATACCTAAACTCCTTCACCTCCTCTATCCTTTTCCCTTTCCATCTCCAATCCATCTTCCTTTCCCCACCTCCCCCTTTCTTGAACCTCATCACTTTTGTTTTTCCTACGTTTATCTCCAGCCTCTTTTCTTTTTTCTCTTCTTTTATGTTATTTTATTTTATTTTATTCATCTATTTTATTCTATTTCTTTACCATATATTTCTTATTTTCACACTCTTACACTTTATCCCATTTACTTATTTCTATTACTTATTCCTCCTTTTTGATTTTGGCTACTAGAGATTAAAATTTTCTCTCAGGCATTTACCTAGTCCCCACTCACTTACTTTCATTTCAATTGTTTTTCACTTACTTTTATTTTACTTTCATTTCACTTTATTTTACTTTTATCTATGTTATTCTGTTGTTAGCTACCAGTATTGTATTTTATTCTATCCTACTCTATTCTATCTTTTCTTCTTTCTTTTTTCTTGTTTACTTACCTATTTAAGGGACCATTAACATTTTCATATAAGTATAGCTATGGGGATTCTAACCCATGGGGCAATGAGGGGAGCGTGGGGCGACGGGAAGTGAGGGCGCGCGGGGGAGTGCGGCGCGGAGAACTCTGGGCGCGGGGCCTGTGGGGAGTGGAAGATTGGTTGCGCGCACACGAGCCGCGAAGTGGGGGATGTCAGGGGATTAGTCCAGGCCGAGCCGCCGCGGAGACCACTCCAGACCTGGCCCGCCGTCGGAAATTTTTTAAGAGGGGGGGAATGATCCCCGAAAACTTTTCATACCGAACCGAGGGAGGGGATGACCCCCGAAAATTTTGTTCTACACCCACAGGCATTTTCTATTGTCTTTTCGGCGTTCTCGGTACGTTTAATGAGATCTAAAAAAAGAATTACATAATGTTCTCCTAAGAAAATATTTACAGCTAGCGAAAAAAAAACAACACATCATTCGGCTCGTAAATCTATTCTTTCTATTTATTATTCTAGTACTCGTATAAATTCAGATTTTTATAGTTCACTGTGGTTAGGTTTGGTCAAACTCTTGCAAACGCGTTATAGAAAATGGTTAATATCATTACGAAACACAAGAAATAAAAAGTTTCATACTGTATACTAACTGCGAAAAATTTACTCGAAAAATTGCAGCTCCTCTTTCATCCAGAGTCGAGTCGAGTCTCACGCAACGATGCGTTTTCGCGCTTTGTCAGCGAGTACGTTATCTGCTGCGTGCCTTTCGCCGAAGTCGTTGCTACGCGAATATGCAATATCGTGTTCGCAACACGCTGCGTCCAATGGATTAAAATATAAAATATAAAATATAAATTAAATCGACGGTCCAGCCTTAGATTTATGCGAGGAGAGAATGTGGAAGACGGATAAATAAAATTGGAGAAATAATATATGTTTTAAATGAGAATATATTGTTACAATTTTTTTTTTTTTTTTTTTTTTATGAAAAATAATTAAAAAATTCTCCCTCCACTGCCCTACCGGGATGGTGATGATGATCCCGATGATGATGGTGATGATCTCGGCGATAGCCGTGGTGAGGGTGTGTTGGGGGCGGTCGAGGATGGCGAACGGTGCCGCGGCCGCTGCGCATCGATCCATGGAGGCGATGGTGGCGATGGAGGAGAACTGGGCCGCCGTAGGGGTCGCCGCATGGGCCGCAGTCGCCTAAACGGCACCCACGGCCCACGCAACCGTGCGGCCATTTCTGGCCCCATTGGTTGTTGTTGTGGCGGTGGTGGTGGTGGTGGTGGTGGTGAGCCCTAGAACATACAATCATTGGGATAATATTAACACATTAAGCATTAATCATTCAAAAACAATACAAAGTATTACATACCGGTGGCGGCGAGGGCCTTTGGGGTGGCGGCGGCGAGGGTGGCGGCGAGGGAGGCGGCGAGGGGGGTGGCGAGAGCCGGTGGGAGCCTCTGTGAATTCTAGAATATAGAAATGATATATTACTTATGATGCGATAATTGTATGAAAATAATATTGTGTACATACCTCAGACCTGCCCCACATATCGAATGCAAATGAGCTCGCTGCATCTCCTGCCTCTTGAACGTAAACCTTTATCTTGAAAGATGCAGAGCTTTGCAAAGTAGGATGTCTTTGTTCTTCATGTTCTTCGAAATCTTCACCCTCCTTGCACTTATCTTCTTCACTGACCAACCTCTCCCTTATTCACACGCATCTTCTTTCCCCCTCTTCTCTGAACATCTATCAAACACCTATCGTACTACTTCGAACATGCATCGAACCTCAATCATACCACTTTGAACGCGCATCGAACATCTATCATACCACTTTGAACATCTATCGTACCACTTTGATCATGTATCGAATGTGTATCGAACCACTCTGAACATCTATCAAACGTCTATCAAACGTCTATCATACCACTCTGAACATGTATGGTACCACTTTGATCGCATATTGAACCGCTTCTACATAATAGTAATTATAACTATAGTCTTAATCTAGCGTATTTCGGCAACTATTGCGGGATATTAGGAAATAGAAATAAACACTGCTAATAGGTTACACTCAGTCTTTATTCCGCGTCGGATACAGAGCGTCTACTTTGCTTGACGGTAAATTGAGTTCTGTCCGCTCGGCCCATCCTTGGCTGTTTCTCAAGCTAGCGCTTCCCCTCTCTCGGTGTTAGCATTCCATTCCCATCCCTACCCTGCATTTGGGCTAGGGGTTGTTTAGGAAGTAACCTTGAGGGTCGAGCACCAGCTCGGTCTCTGTATCGTTGCCGACACGGCCAACCTGACTAAGAGCCGTCCTCGGCGTTTAATTATTGACTATGTTACATAGTTGTATTAGATTGATTTAGAATCTGCAACACATAAGAAAATTTGATTGAGGTAAATGTGTATTTTATCAATTTAGTTCCCTTTGACACGGCCGTCTCTGCCATTCTGGCCTTACAATAGCAATATATTTTAGTACACTATGATAGCTGTTGGGCTACCGGTACGACAGCAGAATGTACAGCGTCCCATACACCCTGTTGTCAAATAACACATCGTAACTTATATTTTGAGCGGCCACTTTATAGCTTCACTCTGTACTCTGTTATTATTTCTTTGCTCTTTTTTTTTTTTTTGAGTGGCCACATTAAGGCTTCGCTTCCTGTATTTTATTATTAATAAATACTTTACACACTTTAACTGATTTAAACATCTTTAACAATTTGGGTGGCCACTTTTTAGGCTTCACTCTCTATTTCTGCTATGTCATAAACGTCCGGGGTGTCAACGCCGTCAATGTCCGTGTTCTGTGATACATGCTTCATGTTCTTAATTGTTTGTCGCATTTTGTGTTTACTGGTCAGACTTTGCAGTTCGTACGAGCCATGTCCTGGATCCGTTATTACTTTATATGGACCCTTAAATTTCTGTCCAAGTTTCGTCGAATGTCTGTCATTAATTTTTAACAGGCATAAATCATTTACAGCAAAGAAGTTTTTGATGCGTCTATTCTTATTATCAAATCTATTTTTTTCGTATAGGGCATTTCTTTTAATGTTAAAGTCTGCCTTATCGCGTATGGTATCTAAATTCAATTGCTCTGCAGCCGTAATAGAAATTTTGCTTATCACAGGTAAATTTATTTGTCTTCCAAATAGCACTTCGGCAGGGGAGTATTGAGTAGTTCTATGGCGTGTGCTGTTGATTATTAATTGAATATCAGCCAGTCGGTCCTGCCAACGTTCATTACAACCAGCTTCGATTACTGACAACAAATTTTTAATAGACCCATTACCCGTTCAACCTGACCATTTGCTCTACTATTGCCCGTAGATATAAAATGTAACTCGATATGGTTTTCTTCGCAGAAATCACGGAATTTTCCACCCGAGAATGAAGTTCCTTGATCTGAAATAATGCGGTTTGGTGTACCAAAAATGGAAATAGTCGTTTTAAGAAACGTCACAGCTGCTTCTGCTGTGAGATTAGAGGTCCTAGATAGTAGCGTAAACTTAGTGAACGCGTCAATCAGTACAAATGCATATTCTTTCAATTGACTTTTACCAGTTAGTTTACCAGATGCGTCTATATGCACGGTATGCCATGGTAACGCGACCTTCGGAATGGCGCATAATGGCAATTCATTAGGACCATTTTTACTTTTAGCCGTTGCACACACTAAACATCTGTCTATGAATTGTCGGGTTCTTTTAGCCATTTTAGGAAACCAATACAAGTCGTATAATTTGTCAAGTGTTTTCTCATATCCAATGTGCATTAGGGAGGTATGTACATGATTTATTAGTGACCATACCAAGGCATTAGGTATGATGGGGAGCCATAAATTCTGTTTATTCCTTTGCACTCTGCGATATAAAATATTATCTCGTATGTCGTACGTGTATTTCAATTCATCTGAACAATCGTTACTCTTGATATTTGATATTATTTTAATAATTTCAGAATCGCGTTCCTGTTCCGCAATCAACCAATCTTTCGAAAGAGAAGCGAAATTTACTGCCAAAATAGTGTCAGAAGTATTTCCTTTAGTGCAATCTATCGGATCCCTAGACAAATAGTCAACGTGTGACATACTTTTTCCTGGCCTATGTTCTATGTCAAATTCCAATTGCTGAAGAAATGCCCACCATCTATATACGCTCTGTCAGTAAGATCTTTTTGTTTTCGGAAGCCTTCAACGAATTACAATCTGTAACTACCTTAAATGTTCGGCCATAAAGAAAAGATTTAAAATGCTTGATAGCTTTAACAACAGCTAATGTTTCGAGTTCGTATGAATGATATCGTGTCTCAGGTCCTGTTGTTTTTTGACTATAATATGAAATTACGTGTGGCCTTTTCTCAAATCCCTGTATTAGAATTGCACCATAGCCCTCAGCACTTGCATCCGTATGCAGTTCTATTTCCTTACTCGGATCAAATGTAATTAGTACAGGACTATCTGTTAGATAACTTACAATTTTATTGCGAATTAGTGTATGTTTCTCTATCCAATGAAAGGTGTTATTTTGGGAAATCAATTGATACAAGGGTGCCGCCAACTGAGCGAATTTTGGTATAAATTGGCGAAAATAAGATGCTAACCCTAAAAATCGCCGTAATTGATGTACTGTATTAGGTAATGGTGCGTTAACTAAGGCTTCTATTTTTCGCGGGTTTGGTCTTAATTCTCCTGCACTTATTTCATAACCAAGAAAAACAGCTTTCGTCATCAGAAATTTACATTTCGAAAGATTGAAAGAAAATCCGGCACCTACTAATCTACTTGTGACTTTTTCGAGGTTTTGTATATTTTCATCAATTGTTTTACTTGCAATTAGTAAATCGTCTATATATGTGAGAACAATTTTGTTTTTATAATCCCCTAAAGCTTTATCAATAGCTCGCTGATATGTAGGTGGGGCGTTTTTTAAACCAAATGGCATCATTAAATACTCGTATTGTCCGTCTGGAGTGACAAATGCTGTTTTTTCTATGGATTGTTGTGTTAATGGGATTTGGTGAAATCCTGCAGCCATATCAAGAGTTGTAAAGTAACTTGCACCGTTTAAACTATTAATCAAGTCGCTTATCAAGGGCAACGGGTACTTATCGGGAATCGTATTTGCATTAAGAGCTCTGTAGTCTACGCACAATCGTTTAGACCCATCTTTTTTGTCTACTAGGACTACAGGGCTCGCGAAAGGTGAATTACTTTCACGGATGATGTTGTTTTTTAAAAGATCTGCCACTTGCGTTTGAACTATTTCTCTTTCTCTTGGAACTAAGTGTCGCGGCTTTGATTGAACGTATTTGTTAGGGTCGACCAATCTAATATTCAGTGATTCGACCTTGACTCGACTGTTAGGTATTCCCAATACAAAGGACTCATTGTGTCTATTTAATACATCTCTCAATTTCTTTAAATCGTCCTTGTCTGTCAAATCAGTCGTGATTTCATCGAAATTTACTTTCTCAAGATTTTTACAAATATTGACAGCTTTACTCGGCCAAATTTGAATCCATTAGCATCAATATTCACGGATAATGTACGGTTATCATCAAATATATTTCCTCCGATTACAATATCCCCCGGCAACACGTCATCACTCACTACGTGCATCCAGAGTATCAGTTTTATTCCCGAAATAAATACTTCGGTTTTAATTTTGAAATTGCTAAATATAACCCGATTACATATACCCTTTAATGTAACCATTTCATTAACTTTCTCCTGGATATCGCAGTCAGGTAATCCGTTGACGGAATGATAACGTATTAACGAACAATCAGATCCGGTATCTTGTTGTTTTGTTGACTCTTTTTTTTGGCATTGACTTGAAATATGACCACTTTCATTGCAAGTGTAACATATTACGCTATCCCGATTCTTGCCCTTTCCTTTACACCCATTTTGCTGAATCGGATCCTTGGCATCGCCAGTTGGCCCATATTTTGATTTTGCTTTATTTAGTAACCAGCATTCGTCTTGGCGGTGTCCTAATTTTCTGCAGTTATTGCAATAACCTCGGAATCTCTTTGTTCCACACCACTCCGTATTCGTTTCGGCTTTCCGCTTTTGAATTTTACCTCGGGCCTCATATCGAGAATCTAACAACGCAAGCTTGCTTGTGAGCTGGTCTTTGTTGGCAGTTTTCTTCCAGAGGTTCCTTCGATGGAGATGAGTGATGATTGCAACGAAGGTCTCCATACTTGCAATGCCAAAGACTAATTATCTGGCCAATATCTTCGAGTGTATGTTGTTAGTTTTCGTTCAGATATGGGTCCAGAGCCTTTTAGGCATCACTGTTTGATGTACATTCCATTAATTTTGACACATAGAGACGATAGTGTGATTGCCAAAAGTGTCGGTACCAAATTTATCTACCAAAGCAGCCCGTAAAGCTGACCATTCCTCTACATCGCTTGCAGCCGTTAAATTGTTGGTTCTTTCAATATACCACTCGGCAGCCTTTCCAGTAAACAAGCGATCATAAATGTAAACAAGCTCCTGCTTTGCAACGGAATTAATTTTCATCCAGCGGTCTACATGTTTGCACCAGATATTAAGAGAGATATTTGTCGTGTTTTCTAGATCGAATGACTTCGGTAATGTTTCCAGACGATTTTCGAAGTAACTTATTTGTGGCGGTATTGATGTGGCATTAGAAGTAGAAGGTCCTTTGTTTTGCTCCAACAACCCAAGCAGTCTCGAAAATAAAAAATTTGGGTCCATAGGTCGTTCACTATCAAAGACAACACTGTCTACTTTATTACTTCCTTCCTCCGGTGCACTCATTTTACAACGATTCGTATCCCACTTCTGATTTCGGCAACTATTGCGGGATATTAGGAAATAGAAATAAACACTGCTAATAGGTTACACTCAGTCTTTATTCCGCGTCGGATACAGAGCGTCTACTTTGCTTGACGGTAAATTGAGTTCTGTCCGCTCGGCCCATCCTTGGCTGTTTCTCAAGCTAGCGCTTCCCCCTCTCCGGTGTTAGCATTCCATTCCCATCCCTACCCTGCATTTGGGCTAGGGGTTGTTTAGGGAAGTAACCTTGAGGGTCGAGCACCCAGCTCGGTCTCTGTATCGTTGCCGACACGTACATCATGTGCAGGAGGTTAGGTTGGGGAGGGTGAAGAAACAAAATTTTTATATATTAAAAATTGATTATATTTATTTACGCATTTCTCTCTGGCGTTTAGACCACCAGTTGAATATTTTAAATACATTTTGCATGGCACAATGCTTTGCGTGTCTGTCACATCGTAAGGTATTAAGTACATTTAGCTTTTTTAGAGATATGGTATCCTCGTAGTCCATGTCCAGTGTCTCAATGATCACGCTCGCTCTCGCATTTTCATCGATGAAATCAGCAAGCCAGCCTCGTTTCTGCAGCCCTTTAACATATGCGATATGCGGTGCGTCATCTTCTTCATCGACAACAGCTTTCGTAATTAGCTGTTTAGCCATACTGTACGGAACGTCTCCATCTTCCCACCGTAGTCCGTGATGTTTTGCCGTCAACCACCGGATGCATGATTTGTCAGATTTCGTAAGAAGATATTGCGGCATCGAACTCCCAAATATATAATGCGAGAGAATTGTTCCTTTTCGTAGGACAGCCACTTCCTTCACAACAAATCTTCCATTAACACTGAACCCTTGCAGGTCAACAAATGTTGGTACGGTCATTATCGGATCAATTTAGAGATTCGCTCAGTTCCAAGACAGGCGGGAGAATGCGGTCTTTCTCGTAAAGCATCTCGATTTTCATGATGAAAATTTGTACGAATTTGGCACACGAGAGGGCAAGTAAGTAGCGTTGGGATTTAATTGATTTTGCCCACCACGTTTGTCAGCGAATTGTATTCAACCACCCGATCATGCAAAATGAGACAGTAGGCCGTAGTATTTGCTGGCACATTCTCTTTACAATCAAATTCTATGCGCACGTCCACGGTGCTATTCTTGATCGACTCATTTTGTCGCGAGCAGTCAATCACCACGAGCGGACCAAATTGTAAAAATTGTGCAACGGTGAATAATGCCTCGTTGTAACTATGTCCGTAATACGATTTACGGAAATGCGTATACATGCTAAACAAGATGGCGTACCTATTCTTGTCAAAGTCCAAGTTCATGTCATCGTATGGATAAAATTCCGAGTTGAGAAAAAGTTTTACATTGGTCAATTTGCAGTGGTCAAACCGAGTAGCATCTTTGGTCATGACATTCTTTCGAGCAGTCTGTAGAGCAAAGAGAACATATCGCGGCTTCTCCAGCTGTGCGGCTGCCTTGACGGCCCACGAATGCTTGGTGGTGCTCTGTAAGAGAGGATACTCGTACAGATCCCACGAGCGAAAACTAATGCTCAGGTTTTGCCCACTTTCCAAGGCATGTAGCAGCGATAGCTTATTAACATCGTTTAGCGTTACATGAGGCATCCGCCATTGCACTTTAAGTAATTCAATTTCTGGTTCCAACGTTGGAGACCCAATTAGAGAGTTGTTATCGTTGTGCGATCGTATTAAAATCAATTCGTGACGCGCATTAATAACCATGCGTTTGTAGTCCTCGCAAAATCCCAGCAAATATTTGAGCGGGACGCAAAACTTGAAATGATTTTTCACTACCAACTCATCGCGTCGTTTCAAGCCCCATCCAGCATTCTCCATATTTTTGTCTTCATCGGACGTCAGTGATACATAATTTTTGAGCGTGCTAGTTATTCCAACGTTTCTGTTGCGATCAATCTCCACACCATTCAGCTCATATCGAATCTCATCAAATATGAACGCCATGCAATTATTCCCCAAAATCACCGTTGAAGCATCATTTGGCTTATGTATCGTCAATTTCCCCTCCACGTAGAGGAAACTTTCACACGGCAATGTGTATAAATCTTGCTGTTGTATAGGTATTCTTATCTCATCACTGTGTCCAAACGTTGTGTTAACGTATGGGTTGTATGTGTGAGTCTCGAGCTTAACAATGCGATCATCAAACGTCGGCTTCCCTCCAATGCTTAGAATGTCAGCCATTTTCAACTTAAATGCGCACAATGAATCCCAATGATTTCAAAAATGCAATGTTTGCAGCACTGAGCCTCTTCGTTTTAGCGTACTCAGAGCTGTTGTTGTTGTTGTTGTTGTCGACAATTTCGTTTTGGAGAAACGTGTTTCTGGAGTCGTTGAACACAAGCGTCTCATTCGTTCGCACCACAGGTATTATCGTCGTCGTCGTCGCACGTGCAGTCTGATGGTAATCTCTTCACCTCGAAAATCCAGCAATCGTCCGTTTTGATCCACAACGCGTATCGTTAAATCCGTAATGATCCATGCGGTGATTGGAAGGTATATGATCTGTGCGGGCGTTTCCGATATCTTATATCCGGGCGGGACTCTCAGAGAAAATTCATGTATCGTATGTACACGCTTCCCATTGTTGTACGCGCCAGCGGTCACACTACATTCAATGCGAATAATGTTTACGCTCATGATATTAATCGGGTCGTCCGATTCGTGCCACTGCCCCGGTTCTAATTCCCGATTCGCCGAGAATCCCAATAGCGATCCAATGTTATTGGGTTTCATGGTGTTGTTGTTGGGGTGTAACACTATAGGATACATATCATTGTCACCATCATCATCATCATCGGTACCACCGAGATTTTGAGGATATCGCTCAAGTAATCGCTGCTTCAAATACTTGGCAATGGCGTCTAGTTCGTAGAAGCCGTGGGGAATCGTAATGTATTCGTGGCCAGTGTCGACGCTGTTGTTGTTGGTGTCATAGTTTGTGGTGAAGTAGAATTTATCGTTGCTCGAGTCGATGTTGGGTATTGTATGATACGTTTCAAAGGTTGTTAGACCAAGCTCGTAATCATCGTCGCTCAAATCTATGGGTGGAAAGTAGCTTACAACGAGGGTGCTACTCTTGCCAGTTAGAGTCAATGTTATCGACATATTCCGAGAAACTGCTCGACTAGTACTGAATCAGAGTGGCGGGGGACAATCCTTAAATTTGGTGCCAATCGTTTGTAGAAATCATAGACATAGTTGTCCACAATTGCTCTGATCATACTCCTGATAAGACGTTCGATTGTATTCAATTTTCACATCATCATTATCCAAATATTGTGTCAATTCCTTAGGCGGTCGAAGATTGCCAAAGCTGTCGAAGTATACAGCTCGATGCCCTCTCTTCGCATACGCCACCCAATGAGTCCCCGGTCCCTCGACATTGTCCAAATTCACGATACCGCTCTCGTTTCGACGTACTCCTCCGGCTGGTAGCGCGTTGGGCATAAAAACACCTCTAAAGAATGGAATACGCATACGTTTTGCCAACTCATTCAATTGCATGTCGGTAGTTACACCCACAGGCATTTTTATTGTCTTTTCGGCGTTTTTTTTTTTTTTTTTAGTTTCGAGATTACCTGTCCGCACTTGTATGGTTGCAGATAGAGTCCACGACCATCCATGTAGCGATTATGACGCCGCATTTAATGCAGCTGACGTTGCGCTGCCTTATTATCGTTTACCGCCTTGGCGATCCCCGCCGCTCCGCCAGCTAATGATCCGAGAACACCTAGCAGCGGGAGAAGTGGTAATATACCACCCCATTTGGCCACTGGAAGAATCCGCTTTTGCGATGCTTTTCTTACAGTCCTATTGCGGGGTTTTGTTTTCATCCCCATTCCGATTTTCGTCTTGGCCTTCATAGCTGCCCAAACAGCTGTAGCAGCTTCTCTTTCACCCAGAGTCGAGTCTCGCGCAACGATGCGTTTCCGCGCTTTGTCAGCGAGTACGATATCTGCTGCGTGCCTTTCGCCGAGGTCGTTGCTACGCGAATATGCAATATCGCGTTCGCGACACGCTGCGTCCAACGGATTGATGCCTCGATCACCTCTAGCCAATCGTTTTGCCAGATGAGTTCCTCGACCACAAAACTGATATCCTGGGATATGTAATTCGATAGGTAGCGCGCTTATCGCTCGATTTAACAAACCACCGCCTTTCTTTACTCTCGTCGGCAACATTCGCTGCAGTTTTTAATCAGCGGTGCTGGACCGTCGATATGCGTTCGCTGCCAAGGGCGATTATAATGTTCCAGACACCGACGATACTGCCGAACCTCAGAATCGGCTTTAATATGCTCCGGGAGTCTGTCCCACAACTGGTCAATGTGTCTGCCAAATTCGTGAAGTAGAATAATCTTTGGTATACAGGGTGTTCGGCCACCTCTAGCAAAAATTTTAATGAGTGATAGTAGAGGCCAAAATAAGACGAAAATCAAGAATACTAATTTGTTGATGGAGGCTTCGTTGCAAAGTTATTAACATTTAAAGTTCCGCCTGTAGAATGACAATCCGGTAAACAGCTGCGTTCGCGCGGACTGGTTTGCGGCAGGCGAGTGCTAGTGGTTCTCACGCAGCATGAAAAATTCTGCTTAGCGACATTATCGACAGCCTTAGATTTTTGTCCACTTATGGGAATGCGAACACCTTACGTTGAATAAGATTCAACCTGTCTTATGAAAATCCAGAAGGGCATATCAAAACTCGTCCGACGAGATTTTCACAAAGAAAGGGTGAATGCCAGTTCCAATACACAATGTTGTGAACAAAAATCACCCACATGCGATTATACACGCCCCACGATTGTCCACAGTGTCCACAGGTATCCACAAATAATCCTTTCAGGCACTAACCACTATGCAATTAAATAAACACGTACCGCGATTATATTATTCGTGAATGTCTACGTGTACGTGTATCACGATTCTTCCGAGTTACTTACGAATAAAACTGTTATTAATTTTTCAATTACACTTCAATTTAAAAATGTAAACAGGAATTTAATAAGTATTCGCTGATTGTTTATATCACTGTATTTCTTACATGCTACTTAATACATAACTGAAATGAGTCGCGTGAACTAGCTTGACTGATACTGTTTTACGACTGACTAGCTGGCCGAACACGTGCCGATGCTGCCCTTTGTCTCCGCTGTGTGTGAGAGAGATAAGCGAGGCGAGTGACGTAGAATCGGGGCCTGTTCGGCATATGTTTCTCTGAACCTCGTTGATCGATGGCACAGTCAGCTGCTAGTATTGTTACATTCTTCGCCGTGAACGTAAATCGATGCGAAAATTTCATTTATCATGCGATTCCTTTTTACATTTTTAAATTGAAGTGTATTTGAAAAATTAATAACAGTTTTATTCGTAAGTAACTCGGAAGAATCGTGATACACGTACACGTAGACATTCACGAATAACATAATCGCGGTACGTGTTTATTTAATTGCATACTGGTTAGTGCCTGAAAGGATTATTTGTGGATACTTGTGGACACTGTGTACACAACATTGTGTATTGGAACTGGCATTCACCCTTTCTTTGTGAAAATCTCGTCGGACGAGTTTTGATATGCCCTTCTGGATTTTCATAAGACAAGTTGAGTCTTATTCAACGTAAGGTGTTCGCATTCCCATAAGTGGACAAAAATCTAATGCTGTCGATAATGTCGGTAAGCAGAATTTTTCATGCTGCGTGAGAACCACTAGCACTCGCCTGCCGCAACCGTCCGCGCGAACGCAGCTGTTTACCGGATTGTCATTCTACAGGCGGAACTTTAAATGTTAATAACTTTGCAACGAAGCCTCCATCAACTAATTAGTATTCTTGATTTTCGTCTTATTTTGGCCTCTACTATCGCTCATTAAAATTTTTGCTAGAGGTGACCGAACACCCTGTATATATATATATATATATATATATATATATATATATATATATATATATACATATATAAAAAAACTGCGTTTGTAGTGCCATCTAATTGTTTAATTATGAAAACCAGGTGTGATAAATATAGATAGATAGAGATAGAGATTAATATATATATATACATAAAATCCAGTGATATAGTGTATCAAGATAGATTAAATGTATGAATATAGGTAACTAAGGAAAAATAAATAAATGAATGGATGAGTAAGATAAGATAATAAGTGAAAGTAAGAATAAAATTAATTATTAGTCAAAGGTGGAAAAGGTATAACATACTAACAACATAAATGAGATTTGAACGAAATGAAAAGACAGTAAAATATGCAGAAAACCATAGCGCAGAAATACACAAAACGTGATGTAGATTCAATTGAAAGAACTACGGTGACATCAGTCCCCTAAGACCTGGGAGGCTGAGAATATACTGTGGCATGAAAACCATGTATGTAGGTAGAAAAACGCCAAAATATAAATATAAATAAATAAATAATATAAATAAAATATAAAAATATATATACAAATATACGTTGCTCATATATATGGTACTGGTATAGATATAATATATTGTTGCAATGAGTAATAGATAGAAACTAGAAACTTGTATGTTTAAATGGTAACCAGTAATAGATGAGATATAAGATAAGTAAAATACATGACAGAGTAAATGCAAAAAGAAAGAATAAAAATAGGAACCAGTAAAGCAGACTAAGTTAAATAAATATGATTAAATATCGCGTCAATTCGAAGCATATAAGAATGGTAGAATATTATTCGTCACCCGGTATTGTTTTTCTGCGTATGTAACCGACTCGAGACTGTTCGACTCTCGTGTCCGCTACGCGAAAACAAGACAGGTTATAAAAACTGTCACATACGGATTTCTTCGAAACATCACGCGATCGACGAAACTACGCGTGATTTCGAGCTAACGTTTCGGCGCGTGTAAAAGGAGAAGGTACGACAATAATAAGTTGGACAGACGAATTCAAATTCGTCTACAGCGCCGCTAGTCGGAGATTCTCCCCTCCGAATTTGACTAACCGTGCTGGATCGACACTCTTGATTTGGAAACGGCCGAGAGCAGATGGGCATACGATCCCGCTCCTCCGTATATACCAAGTAGAACGAATAGTGTCGTTCTTTCGAGCCAGTTAAGAACGTGGTGAAGAAGGTGCAGTGCGAGAACGGATTGGGGTCCGATCCGGTAACGCAAATACTTCCGCTACACGTTTTAACTGGAGTGAAAAAGAGTCGGAAACGCAAAGAAGTGCAGTACCTAAACGGATTGGGATACCATCCGGTACCAACGACACTTCCGTTTCTAACGAGGAATCTCGTGGGTTATTTCCGAACGTTTCTAGTGCAGCAGTGGTAAAAACCACCTAAGACTGAGGAAAAAGGATACGTATCGTTGGACCGATCGGTCGTATCCGAAGTTTCAAGTTTGACCCACGAACCTCCCTTGACTGTCGAACGGTTAAAACCCCACCTAGACGGACCACGTGGTGTATTCCGTGGGTGGACTTGCCGCCCTCCAGTCGGTGCTAGGAATTTGAATCACGTGTCCAGCATCAGGCGACCTGCTGAAGCGGTATTTCGAAAATACGCCAACGTGTGCGTGGAATACCGCTCAAGAGCAACAGTGGGAAACGTACGCTAACCGTAAGTCGTTGCGAACGCAGACAAGGTACAGTCGCACACCGTACACGGACGGATTACGAGGACGGTAAGAAACCGAGGATTCGACAACATTTGGAGCCATACAACCTCCATCTGTTGCCCTTTCCTACGACGGTCGAGATCCCGCAGTATAGGAAGAATCGAGGCATAATCTCGTCTTCCTTCGAACTGCAATCAAACGTTTCCTGATTTAAAGGGAACATAAATAAATACAGTCCACCTGTTTCGCCGCGTAACGCAGCGGCAGAGAATCCCCGCTCCTGAGTGCGACAAGCACAGCTAGGAGCGCGAGAACTTCAGAACGAGACGGAAAACGTGACTAACGTTACCGTGTATTTACACCAAGTTCCGTCCTTTTGTTACAGAGAAGAGTGAGGCCAGCCGAAGACTCCTCAACCGAGAGGCGGATTAACGCGCCAGAGGACGAGCCAATCATTTTAATTTTTATATTTTAATTGTTCATATCGGCAAACGGCCAACAATTTCTTTTAGTTCTGTAAATTTCGTTCTGAATTATTTTAGTTTATTTTTGATTATAACAAGTTTCATTTTCTCATTTCGTTTGTTTTGTTTCGTTTCTTTTTCCAAATAAACGGCGTCGTCGAAAATCGACGACGCGAAAATACAATTCGAAAACAAACGATTTACTTTTCCTACGTCCTACTCCTTCGTAATCCGGACACCCGTTAAACGAGGTTCTCAAATTAATATTTGAGCCCTCCATATTCTAACAAAATACAATATTTAATTACCAAGTAGTATGTACTATATCAGTGATTAAATAAAGATATTGGAGATGAAAACTAAATAGGTGAGATCAAATAATAAAATTTAAATAAAATAAACTAAAATCCAGTGAATACAGATAGAGATATAGAGAAAAGATAGAAAAGAAGAAAACAGGTAATCAAAATAAAATATTATATTATGAAATGAAAAGAAGAGAAGAATAAAAAATCATTAGAATGAACTAAATAAAATAAATAAAATTTAAGTAATATAAAATAAACTAAAATAAAATAGAATATAATAAAATAAAATAAAATTAAATTAAATTAAATTAAAATAAAATTTAAATTTAAATAAAATGCAATGAGACTAAAACCAAAACTGTGATTTGATATCAAGCTATGGTATTTAACACTTCCGCCAGATAATTTACCGACAGCGGGAAATCGCTGCCTGCAAAGTCCAGCCGCTATCCGTCCCTTTATGGTAACTTACCGGCAGTCAGCACTGCACATGGGAGCGGCATAATACCGACCGTCGGGCTTGGCGGGTACTTACCCCTCTCCAGTGCCGCCCTCTTGCACCTGACCGGCCGCTGGTAACTCCCTGGGGTGGGCGGTCCTGCCGGCCCCGGGTAACTCTCCAGCCGTCGGTACACACACCCTACTAAGGTGTGTCGCCTCATTATCTCTTCTACCTACCGTCGATTTCCTGACCGACCGACGGCCACCATCTGAAAATCTCACCTATCCCTAGTTCTCATTTTCGCCACCATTATTTAGGGGTAAAAGTATAAGGTGGGAATAAAATCAAATCGGATCGAAATAGCTAGTATACAAAAGATATACTACAAAGAAGTAAAATGAAATAAATAAATAAATAAATAAATAAATAGGTAAGATAAAATGAAGTAATAGTAAAATAACTAAAATAACTAAATAGGTAAGTAAATTGTTAGAATTTGGAGGGCTCAAATATTAATTTGAGAACCTCGTCTAACGGGTGTCCGGATTACGAAGGAGTAGGACGAAGGAAAAGAAAATCGTTTCTTTTATTTGTATTTTCGCGTCGTCGATCTTCGACGACGCCGTTTATTTGAAAAACTAAAGAATAGAACAAAACAAAACTTAAAAAGAAACTTGTAATAATCATAATCCAAAGAACATAAATAAAATCAGAACGAAAAATAAAATGTCTGGCCGTTTGCCGTTTTCAACTAATTAAAAGACTCGCCTCGTCGTCTGGCGAATCGTCGGCTGGCGTCACTCTTATCTGTAACAAAAAGGACGGAACTCGGTGTAAATACACGGTAACGTGAGTCACGTTTTCCGTCTCGTTCTGAAGTTCTCGCGCTCCTAGCTGTGCTTGTCGCACTCAGGAGCGGGGATTCTCTGCCGCTGCGTTACGCGGCGAAACAGGTGGACTGTAATTCTTATGTGTGTGCGTTCCCTTTAAACCGGGAAACAGCTGATTGCAGTTCGAAGGAAGACGAGATTATACCTCGATTCTTCCTATACTGCGTTATCTCGACCGTCGTAGGAAAGGGCAACAGATGGAGGTTGTAAGGCTCCAAATGTTGTCGAATCCTCGGTTTCTTACCGTCCTCGTAATCCGTCCTTGTACGGTGTGGGAATGTACCTTGTCTGCGTTCACAACGACTTACGGTTAGCGTACGTTTCCCACTGTTGCTCTTGAGCGGTATTCCACGCACACGTTGGCGTATTTCCGAAATACCGCTTCAGCAGGTCGCCTGATGCTGGACACGTGATTTAAATTCCTAGCACCGACTGGAGGGCGGCAAGTCCACCCACGGAATACCACGTGGTCCGTCTAGGTGGGGTTTTAACCGTTCGACAGTCAAGGGAGGTTCGTGGGTCAAACTATAACCTTCGGATACGACCGATCGGTTCAACGATACGTATCCTGTTTCCTCAGTCTTAGGTGGTTTTTACCACTGCTGCTCTAGAAACGTTCGGAAATAACCCACGAGATTCCTCGTTAGAAACGGAAGTGTCGTTGGTACCGGATGGTATCCCAATCCGTTTAGGTACTGCACTTCTTTGCGTTTCCGACTCTTTTTCACTCCAGTTAAAACGTGTAGCGGAAGTATTTGCGTTACCGGATCGGACCCCAATCCGTTCTCGCACTGCACCTTCTTCACCACGTTCTTAACTGGCTCGAAAGAACGACACTATTCGTTATACTTGGTATATACGGAGGAGCGGGATCGTATGCCCATCTGCTCTCGGCCGTTTCCAAATCAAGAGTGACGATCCAGCACGGTTAGTCAAATTCGGAGGGGAATCTCTCCGACTAGCGGCGCTGGTGACGAATTTGAATTCGTCTCTGTCCAACTTATTATTGTCGTACCTTCTCCTTTTACATCCGCCGAAACGTTAGCTCGTAATCACGCGTAGTTTCGTCGATCGCGTGATGTTTCGAAGAAATCCATATGTGACAGTTTTTATAACCTGTCTTGTTTTCGCGTAGCGGGCACGAGAGTCGAACAGTCTCGAGTCGGTTACATACGCAGAAAAACAATACCGGGTGACGAATAATATTCTACCATTCTTATATGCTTCGAATTGACGCGATATTTAAACATAAATAAATAAATAAAAAAGTAAAAAACTAGAGTAAAGTAAGATAAACTAAAGCCGAATAAGGTTATAGATCAGAGTAAAATGAAATAAAATAAAACAAAACAAACTGCAGTATTGTGCAAAAGGTAATAAATACATAGATAGAAAAGGAATATCATATAATAGTAGTAAAAATTTGTGTAAAAATAGAAAGATTTGTGTAAAAGTAGAAATAAGAATAAGAAATAAGGTCAGAGGGTAAAAGAAAACAAAACAAGATGATATAACCGAAAACGACCAAGTGAATGATTGATAGAACGTACGTAAAATGTGGGCCCTGTCCATGACCTGGGCTAAGACTAATACAAGCCAGGGTGCCGTGCAAATCAAAACATGTGTCATGTGGTAATGTGGCAAATACTAATAAGAACGTGGCTGTCGTGTAAAGCGAAACAGAAACGCCTTATATCCTGAGGGTCAGGGAAGAAATAAAAGTAAAAAGTAAAACCTCATGAAGTAAAAATATAAAATAAAATAAAATATAATAAAATATAAAATAAAGTAAGGTAAAATAAGGTAAAGCAGAAACAACGATTAAATATAATAATAGTTTTAATTTCTTCTCTATTCCAGGTGTAAATCTGAAAACAAAAACAAAAACAAAACAAAACTCAGACTCGAATTGTTCGAGAATTAACTCTCATTTTTAGCAACACGCACGTGCCTTGTTTCTTTTCAATGTTTCGCTCATGCCGTGGCCACCACGACGCTCATTGGCAGCACCTCTCGGGCACACTTTGTGCGCGAGCAGGATAGCTGGCCCACCTGCGCGCGCAACGATCTCTACCGGCGGGTCGAAACCTCGTGGTGGCCACGAGCGCGGCCATTAAGTCTGTCTTGTTCGTAATCTAAAACGCGACAAGTGTGCTCTGTTTTTCAGTCTTAGTTTCCTTTGTTCTTTTGTGCCGCATATAATCTACTGTGTTCAATGTAATTAATTCACAACTAATTATCAAGGCTCACGCTCATAAATCCCTTGCAATTAATATAATTGCAAGGGTATTATGAGTTTTAAACTCGTAATAAACGGTTGATTCTCATTCTCACTCGCGCTCAGAAATGGCGATCAATAATATCGCCATTTCTCATAACCTCGTGTAAAACTCTTACTTAAACGTACCGCTCATTAATTATGTATTTCACAAACGGGACAATGTTGTTAATAAGGACCTTGTTTAATTAACTTTGCACCATAGTCATTTTTCGCGAACCCTCTCATAACCGGCATCTCAATGAAAATCTCTACAGTTCACTTCAATTTTAAACATTTTTTGGTCCTTCGAGCCGGATCGCGATATGATATGGTGCAAAGGTGTGAAGTGAATTCATAAAACATTGTGGTTTTCTTAACATAACGTTCGTGAACTTTCAATTCACCTTGTGTGCGCGTGTTCGTTGTGAACAATGCCCACGCCCTAACGTTCACAGTGACACTCAACCTCAATAGTGACGCTCATCCCGCCCAGTGACACTCAGTGTTCACCAACTCAACCTCACGTGCAAAGTGAAGTGCGTCGACATGTGCGACAAGGCGAAGTGCACGAAGAAGGTGGAGGAGTCAACCTCGCGGCCAACATCACCTGCCCCCGCTGCGCCCGTCTCACCAACAGCCTCTCACCTCTCACTGGAGGTGCCTGCCGCTCAAAATCCGCCGCGCACCAGGTCCCAATCTGCTACGCCAATTCCGACAGAGCTGCTATGTAAATTCCATAGCCAGCTCTGTCGGATTCAGCTTCTAAAGCGGATTCAGGGGCAGCTACCGCTCACAGCCTCCGAGACATCACCGCAGGAGATGGCTGCGTTCATGAACCAGGTGGACGAGGTCCACAAGGCCTTCATGAAGGATCATGCCTACCTGGAGTCCACCTGGCCTGCCGCTCACCTCGATCACGAATATTTCGCCGCGGAACACTTTGGCAACGAGGCGGCCATCGTATTTGACATCCGCAGGGCAGCAGGAAAACTCAAGGCGATGCAGGAGCCGACAAAGCCCGCTCAACCGACCGCCAAAGATCAACGCCGAAGCTCCCAGAGATAACCCTCCCGGAGTTCTCGGGGAGCTTCAACGAGTGGCCCACCTTCAGGGATATGTTCACATCGCTCATCCTCGACAATGGGGCGCTCAACGACATTGAGCGCCTTCACTATCTACGATCGGCGCTCAAAGGAGAACCAGCCCGACTGATCAGCAACCTTCCACTCGTCGGGAAATCCTTCATCCCATCGTGGAACACACTCACTGCCCGATATTCCAACAAGAGGTTGCTGATCACTTCCCAGCTGGACAAACTCCAACTCCTCACACCCGTGCCGCCACGAAACGCAACTTCACTCAGCAGCCTCTCAGCCACGATTCATGATGTGGCCACCTCCCTCGCCGCACTGGGAGTCTCAGACATCGGAGACGCCATCCTGGTCCATTGCCTTGTCAGAAACATGGACAGGACCACACGGGAGGCGTGGGAGCACGAGATCGGGTCGAGCACCGACTTCCCACCGCTCACAAGAGTACGAGATTTCGTGGCGGCGCGGGTAACAGCGCTCGAAGGCTTGGGCCAAGCCGCGGCAGCAAAGGCTCAGCCCGTGGCAACGAAGCCACCTCTCAAAAACACCGCTCATGCTGCCAACGCCCATGCCTCAACCGCTCCTGCTCATCGCTCCACCAATGTCGACAACGCCTACACCGCTCAAGATCCCGGGAGGTATCCGTGTGACATATGCCAGGGCGACCACTTCATCGTCATGTGCTCAAGGTTCCGGGAAATGAGCATTAACGACCGATGGAAGGCAGTGGAGCATCTGGTGCTCTGCTCAAATTGCTGCGGGCGTCATTCCACAAGAAATTGCCGCTCAGCCCAACGCTGCAAGCAGTGCAAGGGGCATCATCACACGATGCTCCACCGCACAACCACCGCTCAACCCTCCGCTCGCAGCAATTGAGAACTAGGTGCAGTCGTCCACTCAACAACACACTCACGCTCAATCCAGGCTCATCCATCGCTCACGCTGCTGGCAACGGCAGCCGCTCACGTCATCTCAACGGTGGCAAAACATCAAGTAAGAATTTTAATTGATTCTGGGTCAGAGGTCTCCTTTGTTAGGGAAGATCTCATCAAGCAGCTCAATCTTCTACGCTCACACTCGTCAATGTCGATCATTGGCATTGGTGGCAGAAAATCAACAAATACTCGAGGCATTGTGTCATTGACGTTGCATTCCAACTACAGCAACGCATCAGTGAGACTCAGAGCTCACGTTCTTCCAACATTGACGACCATCTTGCCATCTACCAACGTGGATCATCAAGAATGGCCTCATCTCAAAAATCTCAAGCTCGCTGACCCAGACTTCATGGTGCCTCGCTCAATCGACGTGATCATCGGTGCAGATTCCTACGGGCATGTCATCAAGCCCAATCTCATCAAGGGTTTACCATCAACGCCTATCGCTCAACTCTCAATCTTTGGTTGGTTGGTTATTGGACCAGTGGGCTCAGCATCAACTCGAGCGCTCACATCTCACCATGTTTCAACTCAAGAAGAAGAAGAATCGTCTCTCCAACATCTCTTGACGAAATTCTGGACACAGGAAGAGGTTCCAATCACCAACCAATCTCAACGCACCCCTAAAGAGCAAGAGTGTGAGGATCACTTCAGAACAACTCATTTGCGGGATCCGGATGGGCGATACATCGTGCGCATCCCTCTCAAACTGCCTTCAACCATGTTGGGAAACTCGTACAACATCGCTCATGCTTGTTTGAATCGTACTCTACGCAAGCTCAAGAGGAATGAAGAAGATCTTCACCTCTATCAAGAGTTTATGGAGGAATACGAGAATCTGCAGCACATGAAGAGAGCATCATCGCGCTCATCTCAACACTCAACAACTTTCTATCTGCCTCATCATGGTGTTTTGAAACCAGACAGCACGACTACGAAGCTGAGAGTTGTCTTCAATGGCTCAAGCTCAACATCTTCTGGATATTCTCTCAACGACATCATGCACACTGGTGAAAACCTACTGCTCAACATCGCTGACGTGCTCCTATGGATTCGTCAGCACAGATACACATTCTCAACCGATATTACCAAAATGTATCGGCAAATCAGAGTGCATGAAGACGACTGGGATCTGCAAAGAATATTGTGGGTGGATAAGGACCTGCAAGAGACTCAATTTCAGCTCACTACGGTCACCTACGGTACCAAGGCAGCACCGTATCTTGCGGTCAGAACATTGCTGCAATTAGCTGAGGATGAAGGTCATCATTATCCTCTGGCCGTACCATCGATCACTCATGCCAGATATGTCGACGACATCTTTGGAGGAGCAGATTCACCAGAAGATCTCAAGAAACTCGCTCATCAGCTTCAAGGTCTGTGCAACGCGGGCGGTTTCCAACTTGCTAAGTGGCATTCAAACTGCCCCGCGCTACTCGAAGCCATCTCACCTGGAAGCTCATGCTCAAGGCTCATCACTCTCATTGGACGACTGCAAAACCAAAATACTCGGAATGCAATGGAATTTTCTCAAGGATACATTTACATTCTCATCGAAGGAGGACTCATTCTCACCCCCAACCAAGATAAGTAAACGCCTCATACTATCTCAAGTAGCACAGATATTTGATCCACTTGGTTTCCTCTCACCGGTCATAATTCGCTGTAAGATTTTATTGCAAGAATTATGGCTGCACAAACTCAACTGGGATGAATCACTACCATCCCACATCACAGAACGATGGCTCATCCTCAGAGAAGATCTCACAAGTCTGGCCAGACTCTCAATTCCACGCTGGTTCAACACCTGTCAAGACTCAGTGGTGGAAATACACGGTTTCTCTGATGCATCTCAGCTCGCCATGGCAGCCGTGATCTACATCACGGTCTTCTCACCGTCCACAAATCTCAAGGTGACGTCACAGGTGTGCGCCAAGACGAAGGTCGCACCTCTCAAGAAACTCACTATCCCGAGACTGGAGCTCACAGCAGCTCTTATGCTTGCAAGGCTGGCAAGCTATGTTCAAGCGAAGCTCAATCTCAACATTGCTACAACTCACTTGTGGACGGATTCTCAAGTCACACTCATATGGATCAAATCTCACGCATCACGCTGGAAGGATTATGTAAGAAACAGAGTATCGGCGATACAAGGACTCACACCTGAGGCACATTGGGGGTATGTGTCTGGAACATCGAATCCAGCTGACTGCGCATCACGAGGCCTTTCAACTGCTCAGCTTGATCATCATCAGCTATGGTGGACGGGACCACCATGGCTTACTCAACCCCAGGACTCATGGCCATCACAACCGAAGCTCAAGAACGCCTCATGTGCACTAGAAGCGCGTCCAAGTATCCCTACTGCTCTCATCTCCCAAAGATCGAGTATCAGTGGGATCTCATTCACAAATACTCAACGCTCAAGAAACTTCTCACCATCACTGCTATTTGTTTCAGATTTATAGCAAAATTAAAAGGGGTCCACTGCTCACCAGCCTATACCTCACACTCGCCGAGTGATCTGGAAGATGCTCAGAAATTCTGGATCAGGGCAACTCAGACCATCTACTTCGCTCATGAAATGAAGATGCTCACCTCACACTCATCGCTGCCTTCATCTCATGCCTTCAGTCACCTGACTGCCTTCATTGATGATAAGGGAATCATCAGAGTCGGCGGACGATTGGAAAACTCTCAGCTCCGCTACGAGGGTAAACATACCGCTATTTTGCCTCGCCACTCACGTTTGTCTGAATTGATTATAGATCACGCTCACAAACAAACTCTTCATGGTGGAACTCAACTCACACTCGCCTACATTCGACAAACCTACTGGATCATCGGAGGAAGAGCTCCAGTCAAGGCTCATATTCTGCGGTGTTTGACGTGTGCTCGCCAAAGGGGATCCGTGCCCATCAACTGATGGGCCAACTACCTCTTTCTCGAGTCACACCGTCATCGCCATTCACTCATACCGGCATGGACTATGCCGGTCCACTCACTCTCAAAACTTGGAAAGGACGAGGCGCCAAAACATCGAAGGGATGGATCTGCGTCTTCGTTTGTCTCACCACATCAGCTGTTCATCTGGAGCTGGTGTCAGACTACTCAACCGAAGGCTTCATAGCAACGTACAGGCGATTCTCATCTAGGCGAGGAATCCCACAGAAGGTTTACACTGACTGTGGCACCAATTTCACCGGAGCAGACTCATGTCTCAAGGCAATGTTCACTCAGGGATCAAAATCACATTCTCACCTCACTCATTTATTTGTTAACGACAGGACAGAATGGTGCTTCAATCCACCTGCAGCACCGCACATGGGTGGAAAATGGGAAGCTGTCGTGAAGTCTCTCAAGTTCCATCTCAGGCGTACCGTGAGTGATACCCTCCTCACCTTCGAAGAGTACAGCACGCTTCTGACCCAGGTAGAAGCAATTCTCAACTCACGACCCTCGAACCACTCAGCGATGATCCTGAAGATCTCTCACCGCTCACGCCTGCTCATTTTCTCATCGGCACTGCTCTCTCAACATTGCCTGAACCTTCGTTGAAGGACGTCTCACTTCCACCAAGGGCAATGTGGCAGCTCATTCAACAACGGGTTCAACGGTTCTGGGCTCAATGGTCATCTCATTACTTGCAGCGGCAACAAGCCATCTCAAAATGGCATCACCCATCCAATGCCATCAAGGTTGGATCACTGGTTCTCATCACCGACGAGAGGTTTCCACCTTGCAAGTGGCCTCTTGCACGAGTTCTGGAACTACATCCAGGGAAGGACGGACTCACCAGGGTGGTCACCCTGAAGACCGCGACCACCACACTCACCAGACCGATTGCGAAGCTGGCCATCCTACCAACAGCGGAATCATCAGCCACAAGTGGCTGATGGCGGGCGGAATGTTCGAGAATTAACTCTCATTTTTAGCAACACGCACGTGCCTTGTTTCTTTTCAATGTTTCGCTCATGCCGTGGCCACCACGACGCTCATTGGCAGCACCTCTCGGGCACACTTTGTGCGCGAGCAGGATAGCTGGCCCACCTGCGCGCGCAACGATCTCTCTACCGGCGGGTCGAAACCTCGTGGTGGCCACGAGCGCGGCCATTAAGTCTGTCTTGTTCGTAATCTAAAACGCGACAAGTGTGCTCTGTTTTCAGTCTTAGTTTCCTTTGTTCTTTTGTGCCGCATATAATCTACTGTGTTCAATGTAATTAATTCACAACTAATTATCAAGGCTCACGCTCATAAATCCCTTGCAATTAATATAATTGCAAGGGTATTATGAGTTTTAAACTCGTAATAAACGGTTGATTCTCATTCTCACTCGCGCTCAGAAATGGCGATCAATAATATCGCCATTTCTCATAACCGCTCGTGTAAAACTCTTACTTAAACGTACCGCTCATTAATTATGTATTTCACAAACGGGACAATGTTGTTAATAAGGACCTTGTTTAATTAACTTTGCACCATAGTCATTTTTCGCGAACCCTCTCATAACCGGCATCTCAATGAAAATCTCTACAGTTCACTTCAATCTTAAACACGAATACAAAAGGGACGAGCCTACGGAGGGTTGGGGTGGGGGTGGGAGAGTCCCCCTGGCAAAGACACATGCACCGAGGCACCCTTTCGCCGTTTAATAGCGAATACTGGTGTGTTTATTTGGGTCATGGGTGTACGAGTACGCGTACACACGTCTATTGGCACGATCTAACAAAAAGATAAAATCAATCAAATCAGCTCAAATCAAAGGTGTGTGTATAGGTGTAGGTATATATATTAATTAAATAAAATAAATAAATAGATAAGTAAATAAATAAAGTAAAAAATATAATTAATAAGATGTACAAATAAATATATAAATAAATAAATAAATAAATAAATTAAAATAAATAAATAAATAAATAATTAAATATATAGAAAGATAAATAAATACATAAAGGTGGATCACATTCCCGTTTCACTCGGGACACAATTCCTCGGGCACTTTACTCTTAGTTTTCGAATTTTGGGTGGCACTCCACGCGTCACACCGGACCCTATCTCCCGGGCGGTGAAGACTACCGCGGCGGCGACAGCGGGGGGGGGGGGGAAGGCCCCTTCGCCGGGCTCTATCTATCTCCCTCTCGAATTCTTCTTTCTCCTTCATAATTTACGAGGCATACACCGGATCCTCTCCCAGTCCTCGTTGCTCTCCAGCATCTTCCTCCCCATCTCTCCGACCGTGACCCTCCCCACCCTGAGAGGCCACAGCCAGCTCCCTCCTTTTACCCTCCCATTTTCTACACTCACAGAGAGTATGTTCCGCCGTGTCTGTCGCCCCGCAGCCGTACCAGCACATACCACAGGCCGCCTTACCGATCCGATGTCTAAACTCGTTGAAACATCCATGACCGGTAAGCGCCTGGGTGAGATGGTACGTGAGGGCACCGTGTCTCCTTCCGACCCACTCACGAATGCTGAGGATCCACCCATATGTGACTTTTTCCCAGCACTTCTCACTCCAGTGCAGCTGCCATCCCTGTAGCGTGCCCTCAAGGATCCTTTCTCTTTCCTCTTCACGTTCGGCCCTTTCCATCACCCTCCTTTCCAACGCATAAAGGGCCGCCCTTTCCTTAATCACCATTTCAATGGGTGGAACCACCGCCAAAACGTTAAGGGCGTCCAGGGACACGGTGCAGTATGCTTTCACCACCCGGGACAGTCCCACCCTCTGGGCCCTTCTAAGTTTCGCCCTGTTTGTTTCTATCTCCAGCGCTTCCGCCCAAATGGGGAATGCGAACAAAAGGATCGACTCCAGCACCCGATAGTAAAACATGCTCTTAGCCTGTACGGGTCCCCCGATGTTTGACATGATACGGGCCAGAGCCGCCATGACCCGTACCGCCCTTGAAACTACAGTTTCCACGTGCACGCGGAAACTGTGGCTCCCATCGAAGGTGACCCCCAGGTACTTTATCTGAGTGCTGGGTCTCACCTTTGCCCCCGCGACAGTGACCTTAAAGTCCCCGATTTTCTTCCTGTTTAGGGAGAAAACCTCCGTCTTGGAGGGTGCTACCTCCAGGTCGTGCGCAATGAGCCACTCCATAACCACCCTTATGGAGTGGTTTACGCGCTCCTCGAGAACACCAATCGTACCCGCCGTCGCAACAAGGGCGATGTCGTCGGCGTATCCCACAATCCGGCATCCCGGCGCAAGAACGCAACTGAGAACCCCGTCGTACGCGAGGTTCCACAGGGTAGGGCCCCACACCGAGCCCTGCGGGACCCCCATCTCGGCCACAATATACTTGGGCCCTTCCTCGGTGTGGTACCATACCCTGCGGTCCCTGAAATACCCCACCAGTATCTTGATGAGGTACGACGGGATGCCCCGCGCAACCCCTGCCTCCAGGATATGCCTCCACCTCATGGTGTTGAAGGCGTTTCTCACGTCAAGGGCG
The DNA here is from genome assembly GCA_030068185.1 of Colletes collaris. Taxonomy (NCBI): domain Eukaryota; kingdom Metazoa; phylum Arthropoda; class Insecta; order Hymenoptera; family Colletidae; genus Colletes; species Colletes collaris. Next base: position 142,184 of record JASGYR010000264.1, on the reverse strand, counting down.
ACCAGGACGCAGAACCTACGCTTGGCTCTCGCCTCCCTGGCCACCCCCACCACCACCTCGAGGGCCTGAGCCGTGTTTCGACCCCTTCGGAAGCCGTATTGGCTGTCCGAAAGCCCTTCGGGTCCGATGGCGGCCATCAGCCTTTCTCTAAGGACCATCTCGAAAGTCTTAGCCCACACGCTGAGGAGGCAGAGGGGCCGGTACGCGGAGGGTGACACAGGGTACCTCCCCCCCTTCTGAATCAGGACCAGCCTCTGCTCCCTCATCCTGTGGGGGACGTGCCCCCTCTACAGACAGCTGTTGAAAAGGCACGCCACCCTCGAGGCCCTTTTCCGGATGATGGCCGCCACCACCCTTCCCGGGACGTTGTCCCTACCCGGAGCCCGATCTATCCTGAGCCTCGAACAAGCCTCAACGACCTCCTTAGGTTCCATCGGCTCAAAACCCCCGAGAGCCGCCTACCACCCCGGGTCGAAGCTCCGGAGAGGGGGCTCCACAGAGGCCCTGGGGAAAAGCGCCTCGACGACCTCCTTGGCTTTTTCCGCCGAGAGTACCGGCGGGTCCGACCAATGCTTAACGATCATCACCGCCTTGTAGGGTTTACCCCACACGTCACCTTCGACCTGCCTACACAGGCTCTTCCAGGCTTCGATTCGACTTTTGATAATGGCTCTTCGGAGGAACTTCCTGGCCTCCCTGTAGCCGCTGCGGAGGACCTCGGTCCAGGGCCTATCCCGCTTCATCGCCCTCTGGTAGGCCCTGTGCTTCCGATTGGCCTGTCGCCGGAGTTCCGCGATTTCCGGGGTCCACCACGCCTTTGACCGCCTAGCCACAGGAGTCTGCCTGCGGGGGTCCATACTGGCAGAGCATGCCCCGTCACAGGCGTCCAGGAAGACCTCCATCTCTTCCTCGTTCCAGAAAGGCGCTTGAAAGCCAGCCGTGAGCCGGTCGAAGGCCTTTTTTTTTTTTTTTTTTTTTTTCGTGGGGAAAATCTCCGAAAGACTCCCTCCCACCTCTTTGGGGAGAGGCGGGAGGGGTGTGTGGGATTCCCCGCGCCCATTATAACGGGCGCGGGACCTACCCACTAAAAACCCCACGGTGACCCTTCCGCACGATTTGGGAGGATACCGGGAATCGCTTGAAGTATACTTCCGGTATCCTCCCCGTGCCCGCGCTTTGCGCCCACCCGCGGGGGGACCATCGGTCTAGTGGCGGCTGCGAGCCCCAACTCGCAACCGCAGCGACCCCTTTTCTACCCCTCGGAGGCCGGCAGCTCATGACCGCACCAGGCCACCGAGGGTGCCGCTCCGTGCGCCGGACCCGGACAGGAGGCACTGCCACCCCATCCGGTCCGACCCTACGCCGCCTGGCGGGAGGGGGCTCCTGTCAGGACCCCCCTCCCAGCCTGGGTCATGCGCCTGACGCCCAGGCGACGCTCTCTCGCCACCAAACGAGCGCGAGCCTCAGCACGCCGCTGACGCTCGCGCTCCCTTCCCGCGATCTCCTTCTGCAGTATTACGCTTTCGCAGAAGGAGGCCACGGCCCTCCACTTTTCCTCGCATCCGAGCATGGCGCGCACCATGCCCGGCAGCGAGACATCCCGGCCGATGACGCCGACCAGGACACGGCGCTCCCCCTCCCACGCAGTGCATACCTCGAGGGTATGTTACGCCGTGTCCTGCTCAGCGTCACAATGGCAGCAACGCGCCGTCGGCTCCTTCCCTATCCGGCACAGGGATCTCCCGAAGCTGCCATGCCCCGAGAACACCTGTGCCATCCTGTAAGTGAGGCTTCCATGGCCTCTGTCCAGCCACTCACATAGGAGTGGCCGAACAGCCCCGACTGCCCGGTGCCCCGCGGTAGGCAGAGCCAACCGCTCTTGCCACGCGTGCGCCACGGACTGCCGGGCCTGGCGCTTCAACTCGCCCCAAGCAGGTTCCTGCACACCCGGGACCGCCCCCACCCCCGCGCGACGGTCGACGCGGTGACGATACATCATCGCGTGCAACCGCGCGAGGAGATCCATGGGCGGCATCCCCGCAAGAACCGTCTCCGCCTCATGTGACACGGTCCGGTACCCGCGGACGACCCTTAGAGCCATCCGCCTCTGCACCCGACGCAGCATAGTCATGCCATGCCGGGAGGCCGCCAGGTCGTCCGCCCAGACGGGGGCCCCGTATAGGACCACCGACTGAACCATTGCCACATAGAGGCGGCGAACTCGGCCCGCCGGGCCCCCAGGTTGGGCAGAATCCGGCCCAAAGCCCCGACCATCCTCTCCAGCCGGGGTACCAGGCAGCGGAAATGCTCCTCGAAGCGCCAGTGGCTATCGAGGATCAGCCCCAGATACCTCATCTGGGGCTTCACCTCGATATTAGCCTCACCCACGCGGATCAGAGGGGGTGGCGGATCCTGCTGAGGTGAATGGAACGCTATCACCTCGGTCTTAAGGACCGCCACCCTCATCCCCATCCCTCTGATCCGGTCGACGACGCGTTGCGCCCCCTCCTCCGCGAGACGCTTGGCCCTCCCCAGTGCGCCCCGACGGCCAGCACCAGTGTGTCATCTGCATAACACACGGCGCTGACGCCGTCGGGGAGGTCGGCCCGCAACACTGCGTCGTACGCGATGTTCCACAGGAGTGGCCCGAGGACCGACCCCTGCGGAACACGGCAGTACACCTCCCTCCGCATATACCCATCCCGGCTCGGATACTCGATCCACCTGCCGCGGAGATAATCCCCGATGACATTCGAGCCCCTCCTTATCTCCTCCCAGGGCAGGGTGTTAAAGGCGTTGGCAATATCCAGGATATTGCCAAAGCCACCCTCCCGGGAGACGGCCGACTCCGAGAGGGCCCTGACACGACCTATCGCGTCGATGGTCGATCGACGCACCCGGAAACCGTACTGGCAGTTGGCCAGGCCGAGGGCACCCACGACAGGTGCTCGACGAGGCGGGCAGCAATCACCCGCTCGAAGAGCATGCCCACCTCGTCGAGGAGACTGATGGGCCGGTATGCGGAGGAGACTCCGCGGGCCGACCCTCCTTCCGGAGGAGGACCATCCTCGCCACCTTCCAACTGGGGGGGAATCGCCCGTCCCTCAGGCATCGGTCGAACAACCGCCTGAGGTCGGCCCCAAGGACGCCCTGGGTCAAGACCCAAACCCGGCCGGGCACACCATCCGGACACGGGGCCGTGTTACGCGCCCCGAGCCGTCTGATGGCCGCGGCCAGCTCCTCCCCAGTTCGGCCGCCCACTCCCTAGGGACTCCCGCCTCCACTGGAATTGGGAAAAGAGTATTGACCACGTCCTCCAGCAGCCGGGGGTCAAGACCCTCGGTGACGGGGGGCGACCACGGGCGGAGCTTCTTAAGCACAACCATCTACGGGCGCACCAAGGATCGTCATCGAGGGTCTGGAGGAGATCCTTCCATGCCCGGGTCTTGGCCCGTTTGATGGCGACCTGCATAGCAACCCGCGCCATCCGGTATGCCTCATACAGGTCATCTGCCCTCGCTCGCGCCACGCCATCGTCCGGTCGTAGACGACGGCGCGCGCGGGCGTACTGCGGTCGGGCGTGGACACTCGCGACCCGCAATTCCGCGATCGCGGCCGACCACCAGTACGCCGCCCGGCGAGGAGAAGCTCGCCCGACCCGGGGCATCGACGCGTCGCAAATGTTTGCGACTAGTACCCCGAGCCGGGCAGTCTCCTCCTCCATGCTCGGCACCTCGGCCGCCACCTGCGGCCAAGTTGCAGCGAGGGCAGCTGCCATCAGGGCGTCCTTGTCCAGGAGCCGAAGCGTCCAGCGGAGCGGTGGGTGCCATCCGGGCGGTGATGCCGGGATGCAGCCCCGGCGGCAGAGACCTCCATCCGGATATACCGGTGATCGGAGAGTGTCTCTGCTTCCGGGACCACCTGCGAACCCGACACCATGCGCACGGCGTTGGGGGTCGCGAATCCAACATCCACGATAGACCCCCCATATTGCCGCACGCACGTGTGCTCCGACCCCCGGTTCAGTAACCGATGGTCGAGCCCCGCCGCCCAGTCGCCCAGGATCCCGCCGCGAACGGTGGTCCTAGGGGATCCCCAAGCCACCGACTTGGCTTTAAAGTCCCCAGGACCAGCACCGGCCGAGCCGCGCAGCGCTGCACGCATGCCGCGACCTCGGCCAAGTACAGCTCGAACGCGGCGTGACCGCTGCGGGGCGAGATGTAGCACCCCGCTACGGCGACTCTACCCCAGTCCACGGCGACGAAACCCCGACCGCGCTCCAGAATGGAGAACGGCGGGGACCCGTCGCCACCTCCCCATACCGTCGCCACCAAACCGTCCGCGTCGCCCACCCAATGTAGGTGATCAGGCACGCGGTACGGCTCGGCGGCGGCCGCCAGCCCAACCCCCCACTCCGCGAGGACTTGGGACATCATGTCCTGTGCCGCGCGGCAGTGGTTGAGATTGGCCTGGAGGAGGAGGCGGGGCGCCGTTATTTAACGGCCGTCCCAGCCTCCTCCCGGCTGTCCGTCCCCGTGGCACCGTCCACCTCCATTGTGGACGCTACCAGCAACGGCGGTGCTTGAACCGGGGTGGGCCCCTTCTTCTTCCCCTTCCGGGAGGGGGGAGAGCACTTTTTGCTCCCCACCCGGTGATCGGCTGGCCTCCCCATGTCCGCACATAGCGGGCAGTGCGGGGCCGCCGAGCACTGGCTCGTGCGGTGGTCATTCGCCCCGCAGCGGTAACACTGTCCGCTGCGGTCCACCGGCGAGGTGCACCACTGCCTCACGTGCCCCAGCTCGAGGCAGCGGTGACACTGGAGTGGGCGCGGCGCGAGTATCTCTACTCGCGCCGAAATCCACCTCACCAATACCCTCCCGGATTCCGCCACCTTTCGGGCGGCGGAGAGGGAACGCCGGGCACACACCGACCCCAGGCCGGAAGGAGACCGGCGGATTTCTCCGACCCGCACATCTTCCTCGGGGCAATCACCCGCCCACGCTAGGGCACGGGGCACCTCCTGCGCGGTGACCGAGTCGTCCACCCCACATATGCGCATCTCTGTGCGCTTCGTGGGCCGGGCGATTCGGACACCCCGCTCGCCCAGCTGCTCCTGGAGCCTCCGGGCGAGTCGGTCCGCCATCTCGCCGCCCTCTAGACCAGGGATCTCCAACAGGAGACCCCCGGTCACGGCCCTCTTCGCCCTCACAGAAGCGATGCCGAGCTCCTCCAGGGATATATTATCCTGGCGAGCTGCATCGCCCCGCGAGTGTCAGGTCGCCCCCTGAGGAACGGTCAGCGTCACTGCTGCCGTTTTAGGGGGCGCCCTGGTCGCACCTTCGCGGCCTTTCCTTGGCCGCGGGCGGCGAGGTAGCAGGTCGCAGCTGCGAGGCCTTCCTCGCCGCCCTCTTCGCCTTCCGCCCTACCACCTCGCTCCACGCCACCCCCCCTTGGGATGGTGCCGTGGAGGACGCGCGCATCGGGGCCACAGGTACACTACCCCCCTGGGGGCCGAGACCCGCGGCACCGGAACGGCCACAGTGGGAGGAGCCTTCCCTCCCCCCACCCACGCCTTCACCGCCCGAACCGACCTTGGTCGGGGAGGCACCGCCTTCCCGCCGACCGCACCTCCGTGGAGGAGCTCCTCTTGGAAGGCGGCCAGCTTGCCTTCGATCATGTTCCCGATCCTCCTCAGAAGTTCGTCCTCTGAGGGGAATGGGGAACTCTGCGCGGGCGGAGTGCGGATGGAAGGTCCCCGCAACACCGCCGCCACACTTCGCTTTTTTTCCACGACCGTGGGTCGTGGTGGTGGAGGTGGAGGAGGAGGGATTATAGGAGGGAGGGCTGCGCTGTTCCAGCGCGCCTCTGCCCTCATCCTCCCCCGTCGCTCCTCCTCCATCTGGAGCTGCAGCCGGGCATTTCGCCCGCACAACTCCTGCGCCGCCTCCCCCATATTTTGCGCAGCCTCTCGCAGGGCCTCAGCCACGCTGCTTTTCTGCCCCTTTAGAGAGCAGGCTGCGGCAACCTTCTCGACCCGCCTCAGGGACGAGGAGATCCTCTCGGATATCTCCGCGGTTACCTCGTCCCTGAGGCAACTCACCATCACGACCGGGTTCATGGCCCGGTCCACTCCGTCGACGGCCTGCCCCGTCCGCTTCCTCTTGGAGCCTATGTGGCTCCTCGTGGAGGAGAAGGACGAGACTGACGCAGTCTCGTCGTCCTCCTCCACCTTCCACGAAGCCAGGCCAGGCGCTGAGTGAGGCGCGAGCACCGTCACTCCAGCCCCAGCACCGTCTTCGTCCTCCCGAACCGAAACAACCCGTCCCATCCCCGTTTTAATTTGTGAATCCATATAATTCCCACGCGTAGATCGGAAATAAAGGTCCACCCGGGCAGAGCCGCCTTACCCGGGTAAGCCTAATACTCCGGGGGTTCGGCAGGTGCCCCGGAGGTGGTCGCTTGGGATTGGGCCTTCTCCCCAACCATGCATCCCATCGCCGCGCAGCATAGCTTAGGATTGGAGGGCGATTTTATAGAGTCGCCATACTCTTGGCCCAGGCGGTTAAGCCAAGGCCCCCGCTTCTCCTGCCGTCACGTACCATTCACAAAACCAAAAGAAGGAATTGTGAGTGGGTCGTTGTGACGACCAACAGGTGGCTTACGGTGTGATTAGCTTCAGGTACCTCGTGGTCGCTACGCCGACACCTTTCCTGGTATTTGCTTTCCGCTTTTTGGGGCTTTCGCTACCCTCTGCGGCTTCTCCTTCTTAGCGACGGTTACCCAACCGTCGCTATCAACGTTATGGCCCATTCCTCCGTCCGGAGACGTGGCGTTGCCTGCTGAAGAAGCCTTCGGCTTTTTGGCCTCCGGCTTCTTCGGTGGAGTTGTACGGGGTGGTGTCCCCGATCCGTCCGTTTCTATTTTCACTTTGGGCGCGGGGGATGTTGTTCCCGCTGGCTTCGATCTTGTAGCCATGCCCTTTGGTGTTGGGGGCTTACTGCTGGGGGACGTTTTTGTGTCCTTACCAGCTTCAGCCGCCTTCACTTTCATCTGAGGTGGTGAAACCACCCCAGCCTTTTTACTCACCGCCGTCGTTGCTCCCGGTAGAACGACGGCGGCCTCCTTTACTTCCTTTTCCCCCTTGCGGGGTACTGAGGCGTCGACTTTCGTTAATTTAATTTTTGGATCCATATTACATTTGGTTCTTTTCGTCCCGGAGTGTGCCCCGGCCTCCATGGCCCCTCAATTGGAACCCGGCTACTGCCTGGGTTAGGACTTGCACCCGGGATATAGTCCGCGAACAAAGGCCGACCGGGCTTTCCCCGGACTCCTAGGTTCACTTCCTCGCCCAATTGGACCCACGAATGGTGTTCCGAGCCGGTTGACTAGGCACAGAGCTGCTTTTCTCGCCTAGCCGCCTGTCTAGACGAAGCAGAGGCCAAAGGTACGTGTTGGGCAGCTACACTCCCGCAGGAGAGAGGGCCCTCAGATCCCAGGATCCTCTTTTCCGCCGATACAGGTCGCCACGCACGGCAAACACGTGGGGAACAAACCTCAAGCAGATATTCCCTCTGCTTCGCTACGCCCGGTTTCTGCTCCCTGTAGGGAGCCCGCGCTGCGTAACTAGGACATGACCACGGGCATCATGTCCCTTGTAGCATTAGCTCCAAAACGTGGGACTCGTCCTTAGCAACGACTAGTTGAACTCACTTTGCCATCATCGACTGTGCTCAGGACCCGTCAGCGTCAGTTTGCCATCGCCAACGACGTGCTGCTATGTGCAGCGCAACGACGGTCTTACCAAGTATCTTGTACATGTCGTATATCGTCGTTGGCGTACCTTTCGTGTTTTTCGTCATGCGCTGCATATCCTTCCTATATGCAGCGTCCGTATGGCAAGGACTCCGAGTCTGACAGAGCCGTACACCACCGGCTTACAGCTCGGAGTTGAGCTGGTCTAGGCGGAGTCTTCTAATGGCCAGGGGAGCGATCCACGCTTCGAGACCCGTCTCCCTACCTAGGATACTAGCATGGGATAAATCCCAGCCGACACCGTTAGGCAGTAGGGAGCAGCTCAGCTACTTATACGGTGGCCTCCTTCCGCCGATCGTCTGGCATGTCGACGTCTGCCACCAGATGTTTTGGTGTGCTGGACCTTGCCAAGTCCAGCGGCGTATTGCTTTCCCAGCGGCGTATTGTTTTTGGGGACGCATACAGACGTCGTTTTGTGTCTCGTTTTGCGGCCTTAAATTTGCTTAACGTGAAAAGGGGGCATATAGCCCCCTTTTGTTTGTGGTGTCAGTACTAGCCTCTTCTCCTTCTTGCTTTCCCGACACCACGGTTTCTGACACCTCTGTGTTGTTTATAGCACATGACGATCGACGGATCCCATCTTTGCTCGGGTAGGTGGGGTTGCTACTCCCATACGGTGTGCCCCTGCACTGCCCCTGCCTAAAGCCAGAGCCCCGTTCGCCGGCTTGCCGTTGCCGCCCGGCGTCCACCGCTTGGAGGAGAGGTTGGCTCATGCTGTGGGGGCCGGTGGGGGGTGCTATACCTCCCCCACAACTTTAAACGATTGGGACAGAATAGCCGTGGGTTTCCCGTGTGTTTCCTGCCTACCACAGGCCCTACACACACGGCCCCCACGGGCGCGGGATTGGGATACGCCCAATCAGCGCGTCCCCGTCTGGACGAGGACTACCAGTGCGCCGCCGGGATGTAGGGCCCGACGACAAGTCACTGGTGGGGCCGAGCGCCTTCCTCGCTCTACCGACATAGCAGGTCGGTGCCCGAGCTGTATCCGCAGCTCCCCCGTCGAAGGCCAAGAATGGGCCCTCTAGCCAGCATGTAGCTAACAACCACTGCCCCCGCGATGGTCCTTCCCATGACCGGGCCCGAGGCACTCCTCGGTGGGCCCCCGGTCCCCGCGGTACCAGTCTCGATCACTGGTCGGATCTTCGTGGCATGCCACTACCGATTGATGACCCTACAATCACCAGCATCGGTCGGCCAGCGCCTCAGGTACGTGGAGACGCCACTTCAAGGAGTCCTACAGGAGTCAACCACTAGGGTCTTTGACCTGCAGGACCCCCCCTGCGACCACAGGACACCGCACACACAATCACGCATTCCTTCTCATTCGCACTCTCCTTTCAAACACATTCATCGCAAACTTACAAAATCTTTCATACGTTTCCTTGCATTCCAACACACCACTCACATCCACATGTCCATCCTCTCTCCTGACCGACACACCACACTCATCCAGGCACCTCAAATCATCATACAACGGACATTCAACCAACACATGCTTCCAATCCTCACACTCAGCACCACACGAACATTCCTTGCTCTCACTCAAACTACGGTCATACAAAAATGAATTCATACTACCGTGCCCAGTCATCAAATAACACGCATACAGTCCCGGCTCAAAATTCACATTCATCTCCGAAAACCTAACACTCTGTATAAACTCATACGTTACCCTTCCATTCCGACTCTCATCCCATCTTCTATGCCAACACTCATACGCTCTGACATTCACAAGCTTCTTACATTCATCTAGCGACATACCATCCACTTCAGCATTATCCACAATATCTTTCACACTCAATCTCACACCCTTAACAATCTTAAACATCGCACTTCTAATCATACACTCAAGGTCCCAAGGCAATCCCCCCATTAATACCTGCATGGCCTCAGTCGACACAGTTCTGCATACATTCAAACACGCATACATAAGCAACCGCTGACATCTATTCATCAAATCCCTTGCATACTGGAACTCCATCACATCACCCCATACACTAGCACCATACATAACACACGACATAAACAAACCCTTATACATCATCCGCATATCACGCTTATTCATACCCCATTCACGCCTAAGCACACGCCTCATTTGCCCTACTACATTCGCAATTTTCACCCTTAAATATTCCAAATGCACCTTAAAGTGCATTCTCTCGCTCATCCACATACCCAAGTACTTAACACTCTCCACATACGCTATCAATCTACCATTCAATCGCACATCCGGACGTCTTGTAGCAGCCAAACTTCCTTTCAAACACATCAAAACAGTCTTACTCTCAGACACACTTACACCAACACGTTGCCCCCATTCACTCACCATCGTCATCCACTCCGTTCCCTTCCGCTCCAGTTCCACCCGATTCCGTCCTTCCACCAACACAACCAAATCATCCGCATACGCCACACACTTGCATCCATCCTCAGTTAACTGCCACAGGAGTTCATCCATCATCAGATTCCATATAAATGGACCACAGATGGAACCCTGCGGACAGCCACGCCGCACCTCCTTCCATACTACATCATTCGCACCCACCATACAAACCATTCTCTCAGTGAAATAACTCTCCCACAACCTGATCTCCTCGCACTCAACATCCCTAAGCTTCGCAATCACCCTCTCCCATTCAAGATTATCAAATGCACCTTTAAAATCAACAAACACTCCAAGCACATACTTCCTCCCACTATTCACAACACACGCAACCAAGCACTCTCAGTCGAACTGCCCGACACAAACCCATGCTGCGCCGGACTCATCCTATCACCTACCTTCCGCTCAAGCCTCCTCACCATCATCTTCTCCAGCACCTTTCCAAATACAGACAACAAACATATCGGCCTGTAGGAACCAGGATCCGACCGCACTTTCTCCGGCGACTTCAGCAACACAATCATTCGCGCTTTCTTCCACTCAACCGGAAAATATCCCTCAATCAAGCACGAATCATACAATCTCTTCAACCACTCTGGAATCGCCGTCCACACAACACGCATCATTTCCGCACTAATCCCATCCAACCCTGGCGCCTTACGCAATTTCAAAGCTCTCACAGATTCATTCACCTCATTCCATTCAAACCCCATCCCACCGAGGTTCCCATACACTCTCCCTCCTTCACCCATACCTATGTTGGCAGCAGGGAAAAACCTGTCCATCAACATACCCACACTCTCCCTCCGTGTACTCGACACCACATCACCCACCTTTATCGCACCCAACCTATCCCTCGCATACTTCCCACGACAAATCTTATACACGGGATCCCACGGATCGAGGTTAGAAGACTCACTCACAAATTCTCTCCAATTCCCTTCTTTCGCTCTCCACATCTCACCCTTATATTCAGCCAGCAACCTTCTATACTCCATCCTTATTACATCAACATTCACACCCCGTCTCCTAGCCTTCTGCAGCCTACGCCTGCCCTTCCTCACTTCCCTCTTCAACCTCTCCAACGCCTCCGTCCACCACACAATCCCCTTCACATTCCCGTGCTTAACCTCCCTGAACCACCTCCTGTTTGCCTCACGTATCCACGACATCATGACCCCCAGCATCCTATCCACACCCATCCCATCTATGTCTACTCCATACGTCCGCAAACCCTCCCTCAAATCACCTATATACCCTTCCCAGTCCGCATTCTTAGTGGACCATCTGGTCCCCACACTCACCTCATCCCTGCTCACCTGATCACTCCCCATCACGATCAAAATCACATTGTGATCACTCACTCCCCAATCATGCTTAACAGTCCATTCAAACCTGTACCCCGTACCCACATCATTCACGATCGTCACATCTATATCACTCTCGCCCCTCATACCTGAAAACGTATAATATTCACTCGGCTCATTCAATACAGACATCCCATTCGCCAAGATCCATTCCTCCAACACCCTTCCACGCATCTCATTCATCTGTGAACGACCACCGCCCTTGCTGAACCACAAGGGCGAATCGGCATTCGCATCCATACCAAACAGCACACACCTGCCTCTCGTGAAATTCCGCACCCCATCCATATAAGCCAAATATGGCTCGATATCCTGCCCATACCGGCAGTACATCGACACAACATACATCTCCCCAAAATCTCCTTTCAACCAGACACAAACACCCCACTCATTCGTGCACTCTCTCACACACATAACCTCCAGTCGCGCATCATTCACAACCACAGCAGCTTTAACCACTGCACCCTCACACACATACACATCCATACCAAGCGGCAAACCTCTCACCCTTCCATCCAGAATATAGGGCTCCTGCAACAATGCAACACTCACACCACGCTCACTGACAACCTTACCCAGATCACACATTACCGCATACGCTCTCTGACAATTACACTGAACTATATTCAACCGCGTATTAGCCATTGCTAATACTTTGCTTTTCCCTACTGAGCATTCGCACATACTCCGGACATTCCTCAGACACAACTGCGTGGTCACACACCATACCCCTAACCTTACAATTACGGCACACCACATCCTTCTTACAATTACCCCTCAAATGCCCAGCCTCACCACACCGTTGGCACAATCTCTCACTCATACTACACTCACGCATCATATGCCCAAATGCATAACACTTATGGCACCTCAACACATTCAAATACTCCCTCACCTTAAACGCATACCAATTCACATACATGCGTCCTTCTTTACACAACATATCTCTCACCTTCCCACTCACCTCCATAATCACATTACCAACGCTCGCATTCTTCTTATTCATTCTACTCAAAATTCTCACACGCTCCCTAAATTCACTCTAACTAACACTACCTTTGACATTCTTCTCATACATCTCATTCACAAGCTCCTGACTCATTCGGCACATCGTACACAATTACCTTGGGACCAATCTTCCTAGGCAACTCCACTTTCAACCCAATCTCTTCAAACTTCTTACACTCACACACCGATTTCAAATCGCTCTTACTCGCCGTCTCGATCGCAATACCACCCGCCCGTATCTTCCTCACCGCTTTCACACGCACATTCAAAACACTGCTCACCTCACGCATCACTTTCTCCTTCACTTGCTCACTCGTCACTTTCATCGCTGCATCCTTAGGCCTCACGACCACCGCATACGATCTCGTCTTCGGCTGCACACTCTCTAATTTATTCATACTCGGTACACCAGTCACACCAGTCACGCCAGCCCCAGCAACACTCGCATAACTCGCACCACTCCTCGAACTCATTCCACTCATCACCATACTCATAAATTTTTCACACTCATCCAACCTTCCTTGCAACTTCTCATTTTTATCCATCAGCCTAATCAATTGCTCCTCATATTCACTCACAGCACTTAAAATAACTTGACTCGCAGCCTTCGAAACTTTATTCGATTCTATAAACACGAACTTCCGCAGCCTCAACCCAATCATTCTCATTTTCGCAACATCATCATCCACTTCCTCATTCAAGCATTCCACTCCTCCTTCCTTAACATCCCTTCCATCCTTCAACCGCCTCCCCAACACCGGACTCCTCCCCCACTACACACTGAAGAGGCCCTGTACCTGTCATAACCAGATACAGGTGCCCCCATCTCCACATCCACACACTCCTCTCTCCGACTCTCCTTCTCGTCATTACTCCCCTTAACCCCAGTTAAATACGAATCCATAGAATTCCCACGAGCAGGGACGAACTAAAAGTCACTTCCCGGGTGACGCCCTTCCCGAGAAGGAGGCTCGATACTCAGGAGATCGCCAGGTGTCCTGAGGTGACCGCTAGGGATTGAAGCTACCCCTCCAATCATGCATCCCATCACCGCGCATCATAGCTTGGGATTCGCGGGTAATTTACAGAGTTACCATCCTCGCAGCCCAGGCGGTTAAGCCAAGGCCCCCGGCCCGACCTGCCGTCGCGTACCATTCACAAAACCCAAAACGGAATTGCGAATGGGTTGTCGCGACGACCAACAGGGGGTACGGTATATGTATGACTCAGGTACCCCGGGTTCGTTAAGCCCGTACTGCAGCTGAATGGCTGACAGCCCCTGGGGGGAGGTCGATAGGGACAATTATTGTCGCTTTGCCCTGAGTTTGGCCCTGGGATTCCTATACCCTGCGCGAAGGCTGGGCATACTCCCGGTACCAAGCGGTTTTCTATCTACTTTCCGACGACAAAAGCGAAGGGAAGCGCACGGTGTAGGTGTCGTACCGTGCTCTGGGCTGGAAATACCCTGTCCTCGCCTTGCGGGTCTTTGGACAAGTTGAATCTACCCTTTCGGGAAGCAGCTCTCTTAGCCGACTCTCCAGGCTGCAAGCAACCTGCAGCGTCGTTACCAGCGGGGGCCACGAGGAGGCGGAGCTGCCAGCTTTCGCTCGATTCCAGCTGGTTGGCACGAGCCGATTATTGCCTGCAACCACCGCAGCTTCAATCGAGAAGTCTGCCTATTCCGGTAATCGCAGGATTTACCTCCTTGGGTGTACCACGATGCTATGTAGTCCTCTTCTTGTGTTGATCTCCATGTCCTTGCGTGTAGTCCAGATTTAGTTAATTGTAGGTGTCGATGTAGGTGAGCGTATGTGTTGGTGCATGTTTGTGTAGTTCTTGTCCTGTTTCCTCTTGATGTATCCATTCTTCTGTCTTCATGTTATCCGACTTCGGTGGTATCCGCGCGCGTTTGTTTACTATAAAAAAAAAAAAAAAAAAGGTTCTCGATCGCGATCGTCTTCTGTTTTGTTTCTTCTTTCTTCTTTCTTCTCAGTTCATTTGATGTCCCTCGTAGGCTGGTCTCTCCCTGGCCTTGAGCGTGGCTCGTGCGAAGTCACGGAAGTGTCGGAAATTGTCTTTGGAGACCATCTCCGCCTCCGTGACCGGCCATCTGTAACCGTTAAGCTGCAGTGCCGTCTTCAAAACCGCCCTGGCCGCCTCGTGCCTCGGACAGTCGAGAAGTATGTGTTTGGACGTTTCGTCGACCCCACATTCGCACGTTTCAGTTTCACTCAGCGCGAAGGTACTGAGCTTCCACCTGAAGTTACCGTGACCACTAAGAAATTGCGTGACATAGTGGTCCGGTTCTATCCAAGTGGCCCGGATTCTCTGCCGGACGTCTCCGAAGAACTCGAAGGTCATCCGACCCCGGGTCGAAACTTGCCAGCGCTCCTGCCAGGCGTCCAGCATTTCCTTCGCCGCCCGTCTTCTTTCTTCACCGTAGTCCCGGCCTTCTTGTCCCTCGTCGTTGTTGTTTCGTCCTCTTCTTTCTTCGGTCCGAATCCAATATCTTCTTGCCCTTTCTTCTATCACCAGGTCGATCGGGGGCACGCCCGCGATCACCGGTAGTCTTCCGTTGACGTCGTATCGTACGCCTTGGTGACGCGAAGGAGGGCCTGTCTCTGAGAACGAGCCAGCATCCTTCTCGCGGTTTTGCTCAACAGGTCGCTCCAGCCAGCCGCTGCGTACGTGGTTATGGGTACAAAGAGCCCCCAGTACAAAAGACGGAGTGCTCGATGTCTTTTCGGCTGAGAGTTCCAGCTCCCTCCTTCCGCACCACTCGGACATCGCGGTCGCGACCTCCTGGCCATTCCTTCTCAGTTCCTCTCTCGAGTTGCCAGAGATCAGGACAAGGACGTCGTCCGCGTAGGCAACCGGTTCGCATTCCAGCTCGTCGGATGTGAGAACCGTCAGCAGGTCATCGAAAATTAGATTCCAAAAACTTGGACCCAATATCGAGCCCTGCGAATATCGGCCTCTGATAACGGGTTTCCGGACTAATTCCTGTTTCCCCACGATCTACACTGCCCTCTCCGAAAAGTAACTTTCCACTAGCCTGTAAAGGTTTCGTGGGCAGTCCCTTCTCTTGAGTTCGTACAGGACATTTGGCCAACATACGTTGTCGAAAGGGTCCGAAATATCGAACGCTATAGCGACCACGTACTTTGCCTCCGCGAATTCCCTTTCCCTAAGAATGCTACGAAATTTAATGATCGCTTCCTCCGTTGATCGACCGGGCTTGAACCCGTACTGTCGATCGGAGGTTAGCACATGATCAAGAAAAATATTCGCGAGTCTATTCGCCATCAGTCGCTCGAGCAGTTTCCCTACCATTGAGAGGAGGCAAATTGGCCGAAACGACTTCGGGTTACTCCCATCCTTGTCCGGACCCTTGGGTATTGCAATAATAGTACCCACCTTCCAACGAGCTGGGAATACTCCCGATTCGAGGCATCCGTTACAGAGTCTGAGGAGCTCCTCGTGGAGACATCCCCAGGATCTCTGAATAACTTCCACCTCGATCCTGTCCGGTCCCGGACATTTACCTTTCCTGAGGCGCGTTACAGCGGCACTCAGGTCTTCCCACTGGAATGGGGGGCTGTCCTCCGTTGCTGGCTGGGTTCGGCCTTCCTCGCGTGTCCGTGTTTGTTCCGGGGTGTCTGTCCCAAAGTCGTCGTCCGGGACGAGCGCCGCTAGCATTGCTTCCGCGGTCGATCTCCAGGAGGTCGTATGACCCCCTTGCGGCAGCCTGATGGAGGAAGTGGCTTCCTCCCTCCTGAGTTTTCCCAGGGTTGTTCTCGTTGCGACACCCCAGGCGTCCTGGTTTCCTTGGCTGGTGACGAACTGGCGCCATGAGGGTTCTTCTCGCTCGTCACCTTCTTCGTATAGGCTCTCCTGAACCGTCGATATTCCTGCTTCAGTATCTCCCTCGTTGGGGATCGTGTGTCCCCTGGTACAGTCTTCTTGCTCTATATGTTGCCCTCTTCATCCTGGTGAGTTCCTCGGTCCACCATGGTACAGATTTCTGGTGCCATTTCTTCTTGGGCATTGCCGCCTCGCAGGCGGTCAATATTCCCCGCTCCATGGTTTCCGCCATTGCCTCGACGTCTTGTCGACTATTCAGTTCGACATTTGTCAAGGAGCGCTTCTCCTGGATGAGTGTCCTCTGGAGCTTGTTCCAGTCGGCCTTCTTTGTATTGTACCGTGGCTGTAAGGGCGACGGTTGTTGTCCTCTTCGCGTGCCGAGGTTCAGGCGTGTCTCCAGGATTCTGTGATCGCTGGAGGTTCCGTCCTCGTACACTTTCCAGCCGTGTACGAGCGGTATCGCTTCCCAGGTCGCGAGTGACGTCGATGTTAGACGATCCTCGCGTGTTCTCAAACGTGGTGGGATGTCCCGCCTCGTTCAGCAGTAACAAGCTATGACGATTGACTAAATCCTCTAGTAAAACCCCGCGTTCGTCGGTGAATCTACTATGCCATACATGTGACTTCGCGTTCGCGTCCGCGCCTATTATAATTGCTTTCCCCCGTAGTCTTGTTAGCACTGTGTCGAGGTGGGCTAGCCCGAGTTCAATATTTTCCGACGGCGGAAAATATTGACTCACTACGTACAATTCCGTGCTACCGTCGAAAAGCTGCACACAGACGCATCGCGTTGTGCACAGGTCTGCGATTTCGAGCACGGAAAACTTTCTATTTCTCACGCATATGGCCGCCAGGGGCGGTTCATCTACGTGGTTACGAAAAATTATCGTACCGCCCGACCCGAGACCCGGGATAACTCTTTTTGAAACTATACGGTTCCTGCATAAGCAGGATGTCCGCATTAGTTTCCTCCATTTGTCGCCTGACCTCGTGTGGCACGACTTTCGATCGCTGCATATTCAGCTGCAGGATCGTGAGTCCCCGTCCGTCTGTAGTAGCGTTATCATGCATAACTTGTTCTACTTACGGACCACTGGACTGCTTTCCCGTATCCTGGGCAGGCCGCGCTGGAAACGGCATGGTCCCCTTTCTTGCCAGCGCGCTTGCAGTTCACGCAAACTGCAGGCTGGCTCTTTGGACACGCCTTCGCGCTGTGTCCTGTATGCGCGCAGTGGCCGCATACGTCCTCCTTTGTCGGCAGTGTTTCGCGATGTGGCCAAATCCTTGGCACTTAAAACATCGGCTGACCGGAGATGTAGTCCCGGACCTTGCACGCGTTCCATCCGATGAACACCTTGTGTCCCTCGACCATCTTCATCCTCAGGCTTGGGGAGACCTCGACCACCCAATTGGTCTCTTCCCCGTCCTTCCTTCCCGTGCGGAAGCAGAACTTCACCGCGTTCGCCGCTTCCTCGGTGAACACCGCTGCATTCTGCCTTTGAGGCACGCCCGGATTTCCTTCTCCGACATTTCCCGCGGGACGTCGAAGAGCTGCATCTTCGGGTTCCTGTTGACCGGGGTCTTCACGGTCAGCCCGGCTTCCTTCAGCTTCGCGCTCTCAGCCAGCGCTTTCACTCCCTCGGCGGTGGTCGTTTCCACGGCAATTCCGTTGCCCTGGATCTTCCTGACAGCCCTCACCTGCATGCCTCTCTTCCTAGGGTTCACCAGCGTGAAAACTGCCTCTCTTGCTTCCTCGCTCGTACTGATCTCCCCTCTTCCTTGCTCGGGAAGATCATGACCACGTTCTTCGGTGGTCCGATCGCTGCTGGTACACCCTGTGGTGTCTTCGTTGCCCCCATCTTTAGCCTCTCCGCGTAGGAGAGTGCTGATTGGTGTGCCCCGCCTTCTTCGCAGCACGTTCCAGACACCTGCTTGCCTGGATAGTCTTCTGCACGGCACCATTCGCCCGTCCCTCAGGCATCGGTCGAACAACCGCCTGAGGTCAGCCCCAAGGACGCCCTGGGTCAAGACTCCAAACCCGGCCGGGCACACCATCCGGACCCGGGGCCGTGTTACGCGCCCCGAGCCGTCTGATGGCCGCGGCCAGCTCCCCTGAGTGACCCCAGTTCGGCCGCCCACTCCCTTGGGACTGCCGCCTCCGCCGGAGGACGTGGTCCCCTCACCCGAATTGGGAAAAGAGTATTGACCACGTCCTCCAGCAGCCGGGGGTCAAGACCCTCGGTGACGGGGGGCGTCCACGGGCGGAGCTTCTTCAGCACCACCCTGTACGGGCGCCCCCAAGGATCGTCAACGAGGGTAGATCCGGGTGGGTGAGGCAAATATCGAAGTGTGAAGCCTCAGATGAGGTATCTGGGGCTGATCCTCGATATCCACTGGCGCTTCGAGGAGTATTTCCGCTGCCTGGTCCCCCGGTTGGAAAGGATGGTCGGTGCTTTTGGGCCGGATTCTGCCCAACCTGGGGGGCCCGGCGGGCCAATTTCGCTGCCTCTATGTGGCATTGGTTCAGTCGGTGGCCCTATACGGGGCCCCGTATGGGCGGACGACCTGCCGGCCTCCCGGCGCAGCATGACAATGCTGCGTCGGGTGCAGAGGTGGATGGCGCTAAGGGTCGTCCGCGGGTACCGGACCGTGTCGCATGAGGCGGCGACTGTTCTTGCGGGGATGCCGCCCATGGATCTCCTCGCGCGGTCGCACGCGACGATGTATCGTCACCGCGTCGACCGTCGCACGGGGGTGCGGGTGGTCCCGGGTGTGCAGGAACCAGCCTGGGGCGAGTTGAAGCGCCAGGCCCGGCAGTTCGTGGTGCACGCGTGGCAAGAGCGGTTGGCTCTGCCTACTGCGGGGCACCGGACAGTCGGGGCTGTTCGGCCACTCCTATGTGAGTGGCTGGACAGAGGCCATGGAAGCCTCACCTACCGGATGGCACAGGTGTTTTCGGGGCATGGCAGCTTCGGAAGATACCTGTGCCGGATAGGGAAGGAGCCGACGGCGCGTTGCTGCCATTGTGACGCTGAGCAGGACACGGCGGAACATACCCTCGAGGTATGTGCTGCGTGTGAGGGTGAGCGCCGTGTCCTGATCGGCGTCATCGGGCGGGATGTCTCGCTGCCGGGCATGGTGCGCGCCATGCTCGGCAGCGAGGCGAAGTGGAGGGCCGTGACCTCCTTCTGCGAAGTCGTAATGTTGCAGAAGGAGACCGCGGGAAGGAAGCGCGAGCGTCAGCGGCGCGCTGAGGCTCGCGCTCGTTTGGTGGCGAGAGAGCGTCGCCTGGGCGTCAGGCGACGCGGGCGGCCCCCTCGGCGTGGCGCATGACCCAGGCTGGGGGGGGGGGGTTCCTGATAGGGGCCCTCCTCCCGCCAGGCGGCGCAGGGTCGGCCCGGATGGGGTGGCAGTTCCTCGTGTCCGGGTCCGGCGCACGGAGCGGCACCCTCGGTGGTCTGGTGCGGCCTTTGGCTGCCGGTCGCCGTGGGGTAGAAACGGGGTCGCGGCGGTTGCGAGTTGGGGCTCGCAGCCGCCTCTAGACGCGGCCCCGGGACGGATGGCGGCAGGACGATGTGGCCTCGTCCTGCCGCTATGAGACAGGGCAAATACCGGCGGGACCGTTTGTCCTCCCGCGGATGGGCGCAAAGCGCGGGCACGGGGAGGATACCGGAAGTATGCTTCGAGCGATTCTCGGTATCCTCCCAAATCGTGCGGAAGGGTCACCGTGGGGTTTTTAGTGGGCAGGTCCGCGCCCGTCATAATGGGCACGGGAATCCCACACACCCCTCCCGCCTCTCCCCACAGAGGGGGGTGGGAGGATTTCGACGATTTAACCCACGACAAAAAAAAAAAAAAAAAAGGGTTCCGTCCAGTCCGCGGCGGCCAAACTACCGAGGCTGCCGAAAAATGCGGCAGTCTCTGTGACCGCCGCCACTGGGCGCGAAGGAGAGTTGGGCCCCCTTCTCAATAGGGTGATGCCCGAGATTTGCAATGATCTCGGGATCACCGGGATGCGGCCCACAAGAGCGGTCACCGGGGCACTACTTTTGGCAATCCCCGGTGAAAAGAGGAGGGAGAAGGCAACCGCCCTTAGGGCGCGTCTTGAGGGGCCCTCCAGGTTGAGGGTGTCCGGGTTGCTTGCCCCCAGAAGCAGGCCGAGTTGCGGGTGTCCGGCCTGTCGGAGGCAGCCACCCAGGGTGCGGTTAGGGAGGCCCTTGCCACCACCGGGAACTGCGGCGCCACGGAGGTCAACGTAGGGGACCTCCGCCGGGAGAGCTCGGGCATGTTCACTGGCTGGGCCCGCTGTCCCCTTTGCGCCGCCGCCAAACTCGCGAAGTTCGGCTGAATAGTGGTCGGCTTCCTCGACGCCCGGGTGGTGGTGCTTCCCACGAGGCCGCATCAGTGCCCCCGCTGCCTGGAGCTAGGACATGGGCGGCAGCGGTGCACGAGCACCGTCGATCGAAGCGGCCTCTGCTACCGCTGTGGGGGAGGCTCCCACACAGCAAGGGAATGCACGGCCGCCCACAAATGCCCCCTTTGTGTGGGCTCCGGGCGGCTGGCTGATCACCGTATGGGTGGGGCGGCTTGCTGTACCCCCAAGCGGTTGGGTAAGAAGGGGAAGGGGTAGGGTGTGCCCCGTCAGCCGTTCCGGCCAGCGGTAGGTCGGCGCCGGCGTCCGTCACGACAGAGGTTCGGGGGGCGGCTTGTTCCCAGTCGTCCCCAGCCGCGGTGTCGGGAGTTGCCCCCGCCCCAGCCTCTGTCGCGGCGGCAGAGAAGGTAGTGGCGGAGATGATGGAGATGGATGTGGCGCTTTGCGACTCGGCGCCCTAAACCTCCCCGAAATCAAAGGGTGTGCTCTCTGGTGGGGGTGCTGCAAAGCCGCCACCATTAGAGCCAGACCAAGCGCCGCGCGGGGCAGAGACCCTCATGAGGGGGGTGATGGCCTCGTACGGCGGCGAGGATCCGGGTGGCGAATTACCCCGGAATTCAGGAAGGGGAGGCCTGGAGGAGGCTGCGGCTGAGACTAGTTAATGTCTTAACGCCTCCTCCAGGTCAATTTGAACCACTGCCGGGGGGCTCGGGATCTCATGCTTCAAGCCCTCCGGCAGTGGAACATTGGGCTGGCAGGGATCGCCGAGCCCTATCGGGTCCCCAAGCACCCATGCGGGTTGGGGGATATCGATGGGGTCTCGGCGATCACTTGGGAGTACGGGCACGGCACACAGCCTTGCTCCGTCGTCGGGAGGGGCCGCGGATTTGTGGCGGTGAAGTGGGGGGAACTGGTGGTTGCCGGGTGTTACATGTCGCACGCTATGGACCTCAGCGAATTTGAGGCGTACCTCGACGGGGTGGGGAGATGCATCTCGCCACACCTCGCCCGTGGGGTACTCGTCCTCGGAGATTTCAACGCCCACGCCGCAGCGTGGGGTTGCCCGAGGACGACCGTGAAGGGCGACGCGATGCTTGTATGGGCAGCGGGTCACGGCCTCGTAGTGTTGAACGAGGGGGCCGCGAGCACGTGCGTGCACGCGCGGGGCGAGTCGATCGTCGACATACCGTTGGCGAGCCTCACCGTTGCGCGCCGTGTGTCCAACTGGAGGTTGCGGAGGAGGTGGACACGTTAAGCGACCACCTCTACATTACGTTTAACGTATCCGCTCCCGCCGGCGCAAATGGACTCCGCAGTAACGAACACCCGACGCCACGCTGGTCCGTCAAGAGGCTGCGCCCGGACGCTCTTGGGATGGCAGCCTCTGTCGTGGCGTGGCAGGAGATGCCACGCCGGACCCTCGGCAATCCTTCTGCCGGGGCGCGTTGGTTCCGGGAGACCATGGCGTCGTCGTGCGACGCGGTCATTCCCCGGGCTACCGCCCCGAGCCGCCGGGGGTCCGTGTACTGGTGGTCGGGCGAGATCCAGGACTTACGCACTCGGTGCGTCCTTGCTCGACGCCGGTACACCCGCGCCAGAAGACGGCGCGGTGCAACGAACGCAGAGGTGGTGTGTATGCGCTGGGAGTTTTCCAAGGCGCGCTGAACCCTCCGCCGGGCCATCGCAAACGCGAAAGCCCAGCCATGGACGGAGCTCCTCGGCTCTCTGGGTGCAAATCCATGGGGCGCCAGTATCACATGGTTGCAGGGAAGCTGCGATCATGGGCGCCCCCGACTACAGAGAGCCTCGACCGCCAGTTGCTCGGGGAAACGATCAGCGTCCTCTTCCCAGTCGGGGGAGAGGCGTTCGAGTATCCCCCCGAGCCACAACTGGGCCGCCAGTTTTGGTGGTCCGACGACCTGGGGGTCTCTGAGGAGGAGCTAGCCAGGGCTGTCCGGAGAATGGCCGCCCAGAAAACGGCGCCAGGACCGGACGGCATACCTGGCAAAGCCTGGGCTATAGCGGTGGGCGTCCTGGGTGCCGGCCTGGTGCGAGTCTTTGACGCGTGCCCGCGGACCGGCCAGTCCCCCCCCCCCCGTATGGAAGGTGGCGAGGTTGGTCCTCCTCCATAAACCAGGGAAGGCCGCGGACTCTCCATCCGCGTTCCGACCCATATGTCTATTGGACGAGGCTGGAAAGCTCCTTGAGCGCGTCATAGCGGCGCGTCTCGAGGGGCACCTGTCCCGCGTCGGCCCCGATCTGGCCGACAGACAGTTCGGCTTCCGCCGGGGCCGCTCCACGGTCGACGCCATATCGGCTGTGCGGACCTGGCGGAATCGGCAATCTCCCGAGGGGGCGTGGCGTTGGCAGTCTCGTTGGACATTGCCAACGCCTTTAATACGGTCTCCTGGGGTCGACAGGCCGGGCACTCCAGTATCACCGAGTGCCCGCCTATTTATGCCGACTTATCGGGGACTACCTGCGGGACAGGATAGTCCAATACCCGGGTCGGAACGGGATGGAGCAGAGAGCGGTGCACCGCGGCGTTCCACAGGGATCGGTCCGCGGGCCGCGGCGGTGGAACATGGGCGACGACGCGGTGCTGCGGGCTGACCACCCACCGGCGTGTCGTTGGTATGTTACGCTGACGACACCCTTGTGATAGCCGGCGGGGATACGTAGAGGGGGGCCGTGGCCCTCGCGGAGCATGGGACGGCACGAGTCGTCGCCGAAGTAGAGCGCCTGGGATTACGCGTGGCACCCCAAAAGACCGAGGCTATCTGGCTGTGCAACGTCAGTGGTCGCGGGGTGCCGCGCCAGGCGTCTCTATGGGTGGGTGGAGCCCAAGTCGGGGTGGGGCGCCGGATGAAGTATCTCGGCCTCACCAGGGACAGCTACTGGCGTTTCGGGCATCACTTGGAAGGGTTGGGCCCCCGTATCGAGAGGGCAGCGGCCGCGTTAGGCCGCATAATGCCTAATCTCGGGGGGCCCAACATGGCGGCGCGGCGGCTGTATTTGGGAGTCGTCCGGTCCATGGCGCTTTATGGCGCGCCAATATGGGCTGGCTTGATGGCGAATCGACGGGGCACGTTCGTGCTCCGCCGGTTGCAGAGGTTGGTCACCATCAGGGTCGTGCGAGGATACCGCACGATCTCCTACACAGCCGCCACCTTGCTGGCGGGTTCCGCGCCGTTTCACCTTCGAGCGCCGGATATATCCGGCATCCATCCGATGACCTGTGTGGCCGAGTGCCGGATATATCCGGCATCCATCCAATGACCTGTGTGGCCGAGTGCCGGATACATCTGGCATCTATGATATGTGACAATCCGTGTGGAAAAACAAACAAGTGACATCTATGGACAGTTTATACAATTATATTTTATTTTACCGACGTATGAGATATGGATCTTATTCAAAATATATTTCGCGCTCACGCATAAAACCTTCAACTGTTACATTTTTTAACAATCGTTCTGTGTTCTTATCTGTGTTGATTGGGTATCAGCGGAGCGATAGTTCTAACCTAATACAGATCATTTTAACAAAAAGTCTGTTGTTACAAGAATTCCTGGAAAAACAGCTACAGGTATAATTGTCGATTGATTTCAACTAATCTATTAAAAATTTTGAGGTTATGCTTTTGTTCGAAACTTGTTTATCGATTTTTAAAAATTCAGGCCCTTTTCAGAATGAATAGAGAAAATAAAAGATTTATAAACGGTCTTTGTTTAAATATCGAGTAAAATTCGAAATTTAATTAAAATCCGAAACAATTCGTCACCCTGTTTGTTATCGGTTACGCGACCGACCAGGAAGATTCTAGGTCGACGCGTCCGCTATTCAAAACATTAGAGGGCAGAAAAACACGGTTTTCGAGGTTTTCTGTAAAGTCACGCGAACGATAAATTAACGTTCGATTTTGAAACAAGCGGTTTAAACGCCCGAGTTTACAGAAGGAACGAAAATTCTATAATAGACAGAGACGGACGGGAGACACGGCGACAGCGCCGCGTGACGGAAGACTCTCCCCACTCACGCGCTCACTTTTGGCAGCTCGTGCTCGCCCGTCACTCGCTATCAAACCACTGCCACGAGCACATCGGTACACGAACGCGCTCAGCAGTTGCACAAAAGAATAATTCGAACAATCCGACCCGGGTCGAGTTCTTCGACTACTCTCGGAGTTCCAAAGGAATTATTCGCGAGTTATCGTATCGAGCCAGTCGGTACACGACCGAGCTCGGTAATCAAAATTAATTTAATTTGGAATAGACTCGAGGTTCTTCGAGTGCTTCCGGGGAAACGATCCCATAATCCAGGTGTGGGAAGAAACCCTGAGTGGATCAATCGTTTCCCCGCGGATAGAGGGTTAAACTCATCCCAATTTATAGGTGCGAGGTTCTTCGTGCTTTTCTTAGGCACGACTCCATAATCCAGGTACGGGAAGAAACCCTGAGTGGAATCATCGTGCCCTAGAGGATCGAGGTTCAAACTCCTGCCTCCAATTGACTGTCAAAAACGGCTTCGAACCCACCATACAGGGGGAAGAGTACCCTGGGTGGATTTGCCGTCTTCTAGTCGAAGCGGGACACATTCTTAAACCCCAGCTATCGGCGAAAGCTAGGACACGACCCAAAATCGCCAGTGAAGTACGGTCACTGCGCGTAGGACGGCGACTCCGACAGCAACGTGGTCTCAGGCTCAACCATGCCAAGTCGCCCTAAGGGCGCAGCTTTGACAATCCTGCACCACACAGTGCCCGTACGCACTTTACGAAGGCGGTGAAGGGCCGGGGACCGGCTGAAAGGTTGGAGCCTTACCACCTCCCTCCGATCACCTTCTCCTGCGACAGTCATAAATTGAAGTCGTGAAATTAGACGAGCAGAAATCTCGTACACGACAATAATAAGCAAGCGATTCCCGATTTAACGGGAACGCTCACACATACAGTCCACAAGCTTAGCTGCGCATCGCGGCGGCTGAGATCCCCGCTTCTGGGTGCGACAAGCACAGACCAGACGAGCGCGGAAGAAAGTAAGACACACAGCGTGACTCACGTTCACAGGTATTTAACGCCTATTCGTGTCTCTTTCTGTTACAGATTTACCAAACAGGATTAACTGCAGCGGCGTCTGGCCGGGCAGACAACTCTTATCTAAGATTTTGTTTCCATAAGTTACTATAAATAAACGGCATAGTCGAGTCATTCGACTAAGCGAAAATTAAATTGAAAATCTGTATTCTTTCCTCCACGTTCCTTCCCTCACGATCCGGACCACCGTTAGGCGAGGTTTTTTCAAACCTACTCCCCCTAACAACTGTACTCTATTACATCTTATTCACACCACTGTATATTACTTACTTCTATCTGACTTTACGCCCCTATTGTTTATTTTTACGGCTACTTATGCTTCCTTTTACTTTCACCTGGTTACTTTTACATTTTTATTTTTATTTTTTATTTTTATTTTATCTCATTGTATCCTACTATATTATTTTGCTGATATCTATTCATTCACTCACTTATTTATTATATCTTCATTTACTTTTTTATTTCTTCATTTATTTATTATGTTTTATTATATACACATAGATTACTACTGTATTATATCTGTTAAAATAGGTGCGAGTTATTGTCGCTCTCACCCTTTAACGAGGTG
This sequence comes from Colletes collaris, assembly GCA_030068185.1. NCBI lineage: Eukaryota > Metazoa > Arthropoda > Insecta > Hymenoptera > Colletidae > Colletes > Colletes collaris. The sequence continues at coordinate 115,712 of JASGYR010000264.1, read as the reverse complement.
TCCGAATTACGAAGGAGTGGGAATGTGTGGGAAAGTGAATGGTACACTTGCAAATTTCCTTCGCCTAGTCTCTTGGACTAGGCCGTTTATTTAAAAAATGTGAAAATTAAACAAAATAAAAACCAAAAATTAAATAAACAAAAATAAGAAATTTGTATTAAAAAAATCCACCACCAGGAAAAAGACGAGCTCTGGTTAGGCTCGTAAAAACCTGGCAAACCGTAGGCCACTTACGGCTCTCGTCTCGGTCTTCTGCAACAAAGAGACCGAAATTTGGTTGAAAATATGTGACAACGCTCGTCGGGTTGTATGACTCGCTAAAATCCACACGATCCTCTCTCTGTTTATGATAAACAGGAGCGGGATTCCTTCACAGCGATACGCAACTGTGTTAGTGGACTGTATACTTAAACGTTTCTCGTGTGATCGAGAAACGTTCGACTGCAGTTCTGGAAAATTTTATAACAGCAGATGGGAAAGACAAGATTTGAGCCTCGATCTTCCCACTGCTGCTAGCTTGAATTTTGGCTGGAGGTGACAACAGTTGGAGGTTGTAAGGCTCCAAAATTGTCCACTCCGTGATTCAGTGTCGTTTCCTGGTCCGTACGGGACCGGTGTGATGCAAGCCCTTAACTGCGCTAGAAGCGTCTGAAGGTTAAGGTGCTTACACCACGGCGCCCTTTTGAACGTCGCTCTACACCGAGTGTCCGTACACACTGGTGATGAGTGACCGACGTTCGAGCTAATCGAATTCAGCCGAGAGCACCCAGGGAATGCGCCGAATAAGGCCCTATGGGGTGGTACTCAAACTGAAATTTCGACGCTCGGAAACGACAATCCCACTCAGGGTATACGCCAAAAGGCCCCTATCCGAGTGTTTGAATCGCACAAAAATTCAAGGAAAACCGAGAAGTTTTTCTCGGTTCTCGTTGCACGACAGCTGATTACAGCGGTACGTGCCTTCCACGCAACGGTGGCGATAATCGAACACTATTTAAATGTTACGACGATTGTTATCAGGTTGTTAGCAGGTTACGACGCAGAGAAGGCTCTGGAATGTCGCGAACACTGAGGACAACACCGTATAAGAAATGTCCCCTTTTTTCTATAGATCACGCGAGAATTTAACCGCCGTTTCTTAATAACGAATTAACGCGTTATTTAAACAATATCTTATTATTTCTTTTCATGCCATCGTTTATCAACTACTTTATTTGACTTTACTTCCCTACTGTTATTCTTACGGTCACTTATTTTTCCCTTGGGTCTTACCATTTACTTTTACTTTTACATTTTATCTAAGCTTATTTTCATCCCCTCAGGGGCTGTGTCCGGCATTCGTCGGCCGCAGTCCAGGGCGTAGCGACCCCGAGGTACCTGACGCTAATCACACCTTAAGCCTCCTGTTGGTCGTCACAACGATCCACTCATAACTCCTTTTTTGGTTTTGTGAATGGTACGTGACGGCAGGAGAAACGGGGGCCTTGGCTTAACAGCCTCGGCCAAGTGTATGGCGACTCTATAAAATCGCCCTCCAATCCTAAGCTATGGTGCGCGGCGATGGGATGCATGGTTGTGGGGGAAGGCCCAATCCCAAGCGACCACCTCCGGGGCACCTGCCGAACCCCCGGAGTATTAGGCTTACCCGGGTAAGGCGGCTCTGCCCGGGTGGACCTTTATTTCCGACCTACGCGTGGGAACTATATGGATTCAACGATTAAAACGGGGATGGGACGGGTTGTTTCGGTTGGGGAGGACGAAGACAGTGTTGGGGCTAGGGTGACGGCGCTCGCGCCTCACTCAGCGCCTGACCCTTCTTCGTGGAAGGTGGAGGAGGACGACGAGACTGCGTCAGTCTCGTCCTTCTCCTCCACGAGGAGCCACATAGGCTCCAAGAGGAAGCGGACGGGGCAGGCCATCGACGGAGTGGACCGGGCGATGAACCCGGTCGTGATGGTGAGTTGCCTCAGGGACGAGGTAACCGAGGAGATATCCGAGAGGATCTCCTCGTCCCTGAGCCGGGTGGAGAAGGTGGCCGCTGCCTGCTCCTTGAAGGGGCAGAAGTCCAGCGGGGCAGAGGCCCTGAGGGAAGCGGCCCAGAGGATGAGGGAGGCGGCGCAGGAGCTGAGCGGGCGAAATGCCCGGCTGCAGCTCCTGTTGGAGGAGGAGCGACGGGGAGGATGGGGGCAGAGGCGCGCTGGAACGGCGCAGCCCTCCCTCCTATCCTCCCTCCTCCTCCACCTCCACCACCACGACCCACGGTCGTGGAAAATAAGCGGAGTGCGGCGGCGGTGTTGCGTGGCCCTTCCACCCGCACTCCGCCCGTGCAGAGTTCCCCATCCTCCTCAGAGGACGAACTTCTGAGGAGGATCGGGAACATGATAGATAGTAAGCTGGCCGCCTTCCGGGAGGAGCTCCTCCACGGAGGTACGGTCAGCAACAAGGAGGCGGTGCCTCCCCGAACAAAGTCGGTTCAGGCGGGTGGATGGAGGGGGAAACGTGGGGGGAGGCAGGGCTCCACCCACCGTGGCCGTTCCGGTGCCGCGGGTCGCGGCCCCCCAGGGGGGTAGTGTACCCGCGGCCGCGGTGCGCGCGTCCTCCGAGGCACCATCACAAGGGGGGGGGGGTGTCGTGGAGCGAGATGGTAGGGCGGGAGGCGAGGAAGGCCTCGCAGCCGCGACCTGCTACCTCGCCGCCCGCGGCCAAGGGAAAGGCCGCGATGGTCGACCAGGGCGCCCCCGGAACCCGGCAGCACTGGCGCTGACCGTTCCTCAGGGGGGCGACCCGACACGCGCGGGGGCGATGCAGCTCGGCAGGGATAATATATCCCTGGAGGAGCTTGGCATCGCTTCCGTGAGGACGAAGAGGGCCGTGACCGGGGTCTCCTGCTGGAGATCCCTGGTCCAGAGGGCGGCGTGAAGGCGGACCGACTCGCCCAAAGGCTCCAGGAGCAGCTGGGCGAGCGGGGTGTCCGAGTCGCCCGGCCCACGAAGCGCACAGAGATGCGCATATGTGGGCTGGATGACTCGGTCACCGCGAAGGAGGCGTCCCATGTCCTAGCGAGGGCGGGTGATTGCCCCGAGGGAGATGTGCGGGTCGGAGAAATCCGCAGGTCTCCTTCCGGCCTGGGGTCGGTGTGGGCTTGGTGTCCCCTCTCCGCCGCTAGAAAGGTGGCGGAATCCGGGAGGGTATGGTGGGGTGGGTTTCGGCGCGAGTGGAGATACTCGCGCCGCGCCCACTCCAGTGTCACCGTTGCCTCGAGTTGGGGCACGTGAGGCAGTGGTGTACCTCGCCGCTGGACCGCAGCAGTCAGTGCTACCGCTGCGGGGCGAATGACCACCGCGCGAGCCAGTGCTCGGCAGCCCCCCACCGCCCGCTATGTGCGGACATGGGGTGGCCAGCCGATCACAGGGTGGGGAGCAAAAAGTGCTCTCCCCCCTCTCGGAAGGGGAAGAAGGAGTGGCCCACCCCGGTTCAGGCACCGCGGTCGCTGGCAGCGTCCACAATGGAGGTGGACGGTGCCACGGGGACCGACAGCCGGGAGGAGGCTGGGACGGCCGTTAAATAGCGGCGCCCCGCCTCCTCCTCCAGGCCAATCTCCACCACTGCCGCGCGGCACAGGACATGATGTCCCAAGACCTCGCGGAGTGGGGGGTTGGCCTGGCGGTCGCCGCCGAGCCGTACCGCGTGCCTGATCACCCACATTGGGTGGGCGACACGGACGGATTGGTGGCGACTGTATGGGAGGTAGCGGCGGGTCCCCGCTGTTTTCCATTCTGGAGCGCGGTCGGGGTTTCGTCGCCGTGGACTGGGGGGGAGTCGCCGTAGTGGGTTGCTACATCTCGCCCGCAGCGGTCACGCCGCATTCGAGCTGTACTTGGCCGAGGTCGCGGCATGCGCAGCGCTGCGCGGCCTGGCCGGTGCTGGTCCTGGGGGACTTTAACGCCAAGTCGGTGGCTTGGGGATCCCCTAGGACCACCGTTCGCTGCGGGATCCTGGGCGACTGGGAGGCGGGGCTCGACCTTCGGTTACTGAACCGGGGTCGGAGCACACGTGCGTGCGGCGATATGGGGGGTCTATCGTGGATGTTGGATTCGCGACCCCCAACGCCGTGCGCATGGTGTCGGGTTGGCAGGTGGCCTCGGAGGCAGAGACACTCTCCGATCACCGGTATATCCGGATGGAGGTCTCTGCCGCCGGGGCTGCATCCCGGCACCACCGCCCGGATGGCACCCCACCGAGCCGCTGGGCGCTTCGGCGACTGGACAAGGACGCCCTGATGGCAGCTGCCCTCGCTGCAACTTGCCCGCAGGTGGCGGCCGAGTTGCCGAGCATGGAGGAGGAGGCTGCCCGGCTCGGGGTACTAGTCGCAAACATTTGCGACGCGTTGATGCCCCGGGTCGTGCGAGCTTCTCCTCGCCGGGCGGTGTACTGGTGGTCGGCCGCGATCGCGGAATTGCGGGTCGCGAGCGTCCGCGCCCGACGCCAGTACGCCCGAGCGCGCGCCGTCGTCTACGACTGGACGATGACGTGGCGCTAGCGAGGGCAGATGACCTGTATGAGGCATACCGGATGGCGCGGGTTACTCTGCAGGTCGCCATCAAACGGGCTAAGACCCGGGCATGGAAGGATCTCCTCCAGACCCTCGATGACGATCCTTGGAGGCGCCCTTACAAGGTGGTGATAAAGAAGCTCCGCCCGTGGGCGCCCCCCGTCACCGAGGGTCTTGACCCCCGGCTGCTGGAGGACGTGGTCAATATTCTTTTCCCAATTCGGGTGAGGGGACCACGCCCTCCGGTGGAGGCGGCAGTCCCTAGGGAGTGGGCGGCCGAACTGGGGGTCACTCAGGGGGAGCTGGCCGCGGCCATCAGACGGCTCGTGGCTCGTAACACGGCCCCGGGTCTGGATGGTGTGCCCGGCCGGGTTTGGGTCTTGACCCAGTTCGTCCTTGGGGCCGACCTCAGGCGGTTGTTCGACCGAAGCCTGAGGGACGGGCGATTCCCCAGTTGGAAGGTGGCGAGGATGGTCCTCCTCCGGAAGGAGGGTCGGCTCGCGGAGTCTCCTCCGCATACTGGCCCATCTGTCTCCTCGACGAGGTGGGCAAGCTCTTCGAGCGCGTGATTGCTGCCCGCCTCGTCGAGCACATGTCGCGGGGTGCCCCCGGCCTGGCCGACTGCCAGTACGGTTTCCGGGAGGGTCGATCCAGACCATCTTGCGAGTGGGCCTCAAATAGTTACAACGTGTTGCATTGAAAAAAAAGGATATTACATTTACATTTACATTTACATTTACATTTACATTTACATTTACATTTACATTTACATTTACATTTACATTTACATTCCATTTACAATCATGGGACAATTCGCACAAGTAGAATGCCAATTGTTGGATCAATCCGAACGATTGATTTCGCAGGAAGAGTACCTCGCGTGGGAAGAACGGTGCAACGAGTGTATCGAATCTTTGGAAGAACACAGCCGCGTGAAACGCCCGCGATTATCGATCGGTGTTCGACAATCGTTGGTTGCTCGAATCGCGCGACTCGAAGGATTGAAACATTTGGTGCGCAGACGTATCGCGCGTGAAGGTGCCGGACATTCGAGTACGGGACTTTTGTGGCGTGAAATACACACTGCGTTCGATACTCGCGTATTAACAGGTGTCATCCTAAATTCGAATTATATCGAACCGCGCAACTTCCTCCAGGATGCAGAGACCATTGTGCTGGAGCATGTTCGGGACACTTTGAGGAAACATCGAAACCCTCAAAGTGAACACGGTGTTCAACGGCGAATTTGTGGCAGGTGACAAGCATGCTTGTAAAAGCATCAACACCCGAAACTGTGAACTCTTCCACACATCCGATCTGCAGGAGTGGTATCGCTGGAAGAGTTCCAGGAACGCGACAGCGGATGGGCATTGGCGAGAATCATGAATATGACCGTCAATGTCAATAAGTATAATCCACTCCGCGCGGGGTGTCACTTCAAGTTGCCGCGAGAAATCATGCTGAAGAGGGCAACAATAAGCATACAATCCTCAGACAACACATGTTTCGCGTGGGCAGTTGTCGCAGCTCTTCATCCAGCAACAAAATATCCTGAACGTCCAGGTTCATACCCGCAGTATACGTCGATCCTAAATCTCCAGGGCATTGAGTTCCCAATGTCTCTGGGGTATATTGGGAAGTTTGAACGGCTGAACGACATCTCCGTCAATGTCTACAGCTTCGAGGAGAAGATGAAGAAGGGGCACACGCCTTTACACGCCGAATCAAGAGCACGGCGATGTAGGGCACTTTGCATGCATTAAGGACTTGTCCAGGCTGGTGGGCATGCAGCTGAGCAGGCACAAAGCCAAGAAATTCATCTGCGATCGGTATGTATAAAAAAAGATAAAAAATTTATGAAATGTTTAAGAAATGTTGAAATATATGTGAAATTAAATAAATTTTTTTTTGGGTTTACAGATGCATGCACTACTTCAGATCTACCGAGAAGTTGGAAGTGCATTCGCTGGACTGCGGGCAGATAAATTACTGCGCCATTCTGCTGCCCAGCGAAGGCGACAATCTGCTCAGTTTCAACAACCACGATAGGAAGGAGCGGCTCCCTTTCGTATATGCAGATCTGAGTGCATCATCGCAAAAACGTTGGACAACCAAACGGGTGATAATAAATTACATACATATAATTAAAATGTATTTCCTTCACTGAATTTGCCGTGCTCTGCGCGAACATAGCTATAGGGTACTGATATCGATCGATATCGATAGAGATAAGGAGAGAAGTAGAGGTTATGTAGGAGAGTGTAAATGGCGGAAAAGTAATGCAAAGTAAGATTGAAGTCAAAGCAAAATATAAGAATAGAACTACTAATAACGAACGTAAATTGTCGTTTCTTTTATAGGTAAGATTGTACATATGTAAATAATATAAGGTGAATGGTAAAATAAAATACAAACCTATCTTTTATAGAGAAACATATTTAGTTTGTTATTATTATTATCGGTTTAAAACCACAAATAGAATAAGAACCTTTATAAAACGACAATTGCTGTTAAAAATGTCAACAAAATTACAGTATGAATTCGAACTTGTGGCATCGACAAGGGACCCAAAGTCAAATGTTATAGCCATAACCTCAATTACAACAGAGGAAGGTAAACGGTACATCTTATCAGACGAAAATAGATATATGGATAAGCATGAAGAATTAACAAAGACAGAAACCTATAAAAGGGTAAAAACTAGTTTAAAAAGACATCAGGGAAGAAAAATATGGATCTCATTATCAGAAAAATTAAAAAATACTTATATGGATGAAGATGGTAATCTACTATTCATGAATGAATATCTGGAGGAAATAATAGAAAAAGAAGAAAAAGCACATAATGATAAATTAGAGCAAATACTAGAAAATTACTAGAAGTATCACAGAAGAGAGTAGACAAGAATTTAAAACATATAGCAGAAAATTTATGATAGAGAAATTTACAAGTAAACATTCAAATGCTAAACAATGGTTGGAAACATTCAAAAAAGGAGTGTATAAGGTCTGAAATCGTAAAAGATGATGTAAAAATTGAGATACTAAGACTATTTTTAGATAAATCATGTTCAGATTGGCACTGTGCAACATTAACAAAGCTGACAGTGGAAGCTGGATGGTCTGAATGGAAGGACAGATTTTTACAGACCTTTCTGCGGACAAAGGATGGAATACAGCAATATATGCTATATGGTTTAAATATAAAGAAGGCTCACTAATTGAGTATGCTATGAAAAAGGAGAGACTATTATTAGACATGGATAAAGACATAGGCCCAAAAACACTAATAACTCTTATAGCAGCGGGGTTGCCCGAATTTATTAGAAATAAGATAGACAGAGAAGAATGTAAAGATTCGACTGGTTTATTTAATGAGGTCAGAAAGTATGAAAGTTTGGCAAATAAAAACAATTTCTTAAAAAAGAAAGAGGGAAAATATGAGTATAATACAAAATCGGCAGAAAAGAAGCCATGCAGGAATTGTGATTGTCTGAACAAAGGTATCAGATACCATCCAGAAGAATCTTGCTGGTTTAAAATAAAGGAAAATGATAAAGAAAAAGTAATAAGCCCAGAATGATCAGCAACAACTCAGTCATAGAAGTAGCATTGAACACTGAAAAACGAGTAATCACACCATTAGTCAAAATTAACGTCCTATTAGCAAATAAGTTAAAAATAAAAGGAACATACGATTCAGGTTCACAGGTCTCCTTGATAAATTCGAAACTAGTTAAGGAAACCGAAGGGGGGAAAAATGTGAATAAGGCACTTTTAAAAACGGCTAATGGTGTGAAAAATACCAAGGGACTAATAACTATAAGAATAAAAATCTTTAACATTGAGAAAGAAGTGGCTGTATTCATAGTTGAATGTGAAGACTTCGAAGACTTCATAATAGGACTGGACATGATAAAAGCCTTCAAACTGATCCAAAATGAGAATCTGGAAATTTCACAAAAAGAAACAAATATATATTCGATAAATTTTAACGAACATATACAAGAAGATGAATTTAAAATTGAGATAGATCATCTAAATGATGAAAATAAAGATAAGATAGAAAGATTAATAAAAGAATATAGAACAGTATTCGCCAAAGATAAGTTCGATATTGGCACAGTAACAGACTACGAATCCTGAATAGATTTACTGGTGGATATATATTGCAACAAAAGGCCATATAGATGTACAATACAAGATAAAGAAGAAATAGAAAAACAAGTGGCAAAATTGCCATAGAGAACAACCTAATTGAAGAATCTTACAGCCCCTTTGCAGCCCCAGTAACTCTAGCATTCAAAAAGATGAAAATAAAAATCCAGATTATGTATTGACTTCAGAGAATTAAACAAAATTGTAGTGCCCAAGCCCAACCTTTTCCACTGATAGATGATCTAATCGTTAAAACAAGAAATTGTAAATACTTCACGACCTTAGATATAAATTCGGCTTTTGGTCGATACCTTTCCGAATCGAAGATAGAGAGAAAACAGGATTTGTAACCCAAGATGGGCACTATCAATGGACTTGCATACCTTTCGGACTGAAGACATCACCGGCAATATTCCAAAGAATACTAAATAACATTCTAAGAAAACATAGTTTAACAAGATTCTCGGTAAATTACATAGACGATATACTAATATTTTCAGAATCGTTTGAAGAGCACATAAAACACATAAAAAGAGTATTAAATGCTATAATCAAAGAAGGATTCAGATTAAAATTTAAAAATAGTACATTTGCTTCCAGACTGCGTGAAATATCTAGGACATATGATTCATAATAACTCAGTGCAACCAATAAGAGATAATGTGATTTCAATACAGCAATTTCCAACGCCAAAGACACAAAAACATTAGACAATTTCTAGTGAAAATAAATTTCTATCATGAGTATATACCGAAAAGTGCAATAGTATTAGAAACGTTACATAAATTACTACGAAGAAGGATGAGAGATTTATATGGTCTAATGAATGTGAGAACACATTTCAGAAAATAAAACAAATGTGTTCACAACCAATTTTAGAAATATTTGATCCGGATCTAGAAATAAAACTATATACAGACGCATCAATCGAAGGAATAGGAGCAATACTGAAACAAACACAGTTAGATGGAAAAGAGAAACCTGTAGCATATTTTTCGAAAAAATTAAACGAAACCCAAAAAAGAAAAAAAGCAATATACCTGGAATGCTTAGCCATAAAAGAGGCTGTAAGGTACTGGCAACATTGGCTAATTGGCAAAAAGTTTACGGTGTACTCGGATCATAAGCCTCTAGAAAATCTAAACATCAAAGCTAGGACAGATGAAGAACTGGGCGACCTTGCATATTATTTATCACAGTATGAATTTGAAATAAAGTATATACCAGGTAAAGAGAATATAGAGGCAGATGGTTTAAGTCGAAACCCAGTTCTACAGCCGGGAAAGAACAAAGAAGAAGTACTACGAATAGTAAACTCAATAAAATTAGAAGATATAATATCGGATCAAGAAAAAACGAAGAAATAAAAGGAAAAAAAAGTTTAAAACAAAAAAATAAAATCTACTACAAGAAAACGAAAAACAGAGAGAAAATTGTACTATCAGAAGAGTACAGTAAAAAGATAATAAGTCAAGTACACAAAAATTGGTGCCATATAGGCATCAGACAAATGATAAAAAAAATTAGCCAGCGATACACAGCAAAAAATTTAACAAAGAATATAATAAAAACATGTAAAGAGTGTAAAGTATGTGTACAAAATAAATCAAGAGGTCAAGGGAAATTTGGCCTGATGTCACACTTGGGTCCAGCATCAAAACCATTCGAAATAGTATCGATAGACACCATCGGCGGCTTTGGAGGATCTAGATCCACAAAAAATATTTACACCTTTGGTGGATCATTTCACAAGGTACGCTTTCATTATAACCTCCAAGACACAAAATGGAAGTGATTTCATAAAACTAACGAAGAAGGTGTTGAGACAGACCATATAGAAGTAATTCTCACAGACCAATACCCAGGCATCAATTCGAAACAATTCAAAGAATTTCTTGAAGAGAAGAACATAAAAATTATATTCACAGCAGTAAATGCACCTTTTCAAATGGATTGAATGAAAGACTCAACCAGACAATAGTAAATAAGATACGATGTAGGATTAATGAAAAAGAAAACAAAAAGGCATGGACAACAATAGCGCAAGAATGTGTAGAAAAATATAACTCTACCGAGCACTCAATCACCGGTTTTGCACCAAAATACCTACTAGACGGTACGGATGTAAGTATTCTACCAAATGAATTAAAAGAAATGAATGATAAGGATAACTGGCATAAAGATAGAAAAATGGCACTAGAAAATACCATTAAGTCCCATAATTATAACAAGAATATATTCGATAAAAACCGAAAAGAACACATATTTAATATAGGAGATAAAGTTTATGTGGAAAACGGAAACAAATTAAATAGGAAAAAATTAGACAAACTAAGAATCGGCCTGTTTGAAATAATTAACAAAATATCGGATTCCATTTATACGCTAGAAACTGGAAGAAGAAACTCTGACACAAGTCTTTCCATATAAGCAAATTAATTCCAACTTCAGAAACTGAAGAAGAGACGGATGAATAGGAGTTGAAAAAAAAGAAAAGAAAAAAATGAGAATTTTCACCCTTGGAGGGAGATATAAGGAAAATGTATTTCCCTTCACTCGAATTTGCCGCGCTCTGCGCGAACATAGCTATAGGGTACTGATATCGATCGATATCGATACAGATAAGGAGAGAAGTAGAGGTTATGTAGGAGAGTATAAATGCGGAAAAGTAATGCAAAGTCAGAGTGAAGTCAAAGCAAAATATAAGAATAGAACTACTAATAACGAACGTAAATTGTCGTTTCTTTTATAGGTAAGATTGTACATATGTAAATAATATAAGGTGAATGGTAAAATAAAATACAAACCTATCTTTTATAGAGAAACATATTTAGTTTGTTATTATTATTATCGGTGAAAACCCTCAAATAGAATAAGAACCTTTATATACATATCAACACCACAATGTACACAGCATTGCATATTATATGCATTGTTCATATGATACATCACTAGTAGTATAGCTATAGGGATTCTGCTGTAACCCATGCGGGCAATGAGAGGAGCGATGTGCGGCGAGGGGAAGGTAGGGCGCGCCAGGGGAATGCGGCGCGGATAAACTAGGTCTTTAGGCGCGGGGCCTGGTGGGGAGTGGAAGAGTGGTTGCATGCACACGAGCCGCGGAGTGGGGTATGTCAGGGATTAGTCCCAGGCCGAGCCGCCGCGTAGACCTCTCCAGACCTGGCCCTGCCGTCGGAAATTTTTAAGAGGGGAGGAATGATCCCCTGAAAACTTTTCATACCGAACCGAGGGAGGGATGACCCTTTGAAAATTTTTTTTCAACACCTACAGTAGCATTTTTTATTTTCTTTTCGGTGTTCTCGGTACGTTTGATGAGATATAAAAAATAATTACATAATGTTCTCCTAATAAAATATTTACAGCTAGCGAAAAAAAACCACATCATTCGGCTCGTAAATCTATTCTTTTTCTATTTATTATTCTAGTACTGTATAAATTCAGATTTTTATAGTTCACTGTGGTTAGGTTTGGTCAAACTCTTGCAAAACGCGTTATAGAAAATGGTTAATATCATTACGAAACACAAGAAATAAAAAGTTTCATACTGTATACTAAATGCGAAAATTTACTCGAGAAAATGCAGTTCCTCTTTCATCCAGAGTCGAGTCTCGCGCAACGATGCGTTTTCGCGCTTTGTCAGCGAGTAGTTAATCTGCTACGGGCATTTCGACGAAGTCGTTGATAAGCTAATATGCATTATCGTGTTCGCGACAGGCTGCTTCCAACGTTTTAAAATATAAATTAAATCGACGGTCCAGCCTTAGATTTATGCGAGGAGAGAATGTGGAAGACGGATAAATAAAATTCGAGAAATAATATATGTTTTAAATGATACTATATTGATAGAATATAAATAGAAAAAATAATTTAAAAATTCCCCCTCCACTGCCTCTACCGGGATGGTGATGACGATCCCGATGATGGCCATGATGGCGATAGCCGTGGTGAGGGTGTGTTGAGGGGTGGTCGATGACGGCGAACGGTGTCGCGGCCGCCGCGCATCTATCCACGGTGGCGATGGTGGTGATGGAGGAGGCCGCCGTCGGGGTCGCCGCGCATCTATCCACGGTGGCGATGGTGGTGATGGAGGAGGCCGCCGTCGGGATCGCCGCATGGGCCGCAGTCGCCTAACGCGTCCACGTAACCGTGCGGCCATTTCTGGCCCCACTGGTTGTTGTTGTTGTTGTTGTTGTTGTGGCGGTTGTGGTGAGCCCTAGAACATACAGTCATTGGGATAATATTAACACATTAAGCATTAATCAATCAAAACAATACAAAGTATTACATACCGGCGGCGAGGGCCTTTGGGGCGGCGGCGGCGGCGAGGGAGGCGGCGAGGAGGGTGGCGAGGCAGCCGGTTGGAGCCTCTGCGAATTCTAGAACATAGAAATGATATATTACTTACGATGCGATAATTGTATGAAAATAATATTGTGTACATACCTCAGACCTGCCCCACATATCGAATGCAAATGAGCTCGCTGCATCTCCTGCCTCTTGAACGTAAACCTTTATCTTGAAAGATGCATAGCTTTGCAAAGTAGGATGTCTTTTGTTCTTCATGTTCTTCGAAATCTACACCCTCCTTGCACGCCTTTCGCCGAAGTCGTTGCTACGCGAATACACAATATCGTGTTCGCGACACGCTGCGTCCAACGGATTAAAATATAAATTAAATCGACGGTCCAGCCTTAGATTTATGTGAGGAGAGAATGTGGAAGACGGGTAAATAAAATTGGAGAAATAATATATGTTTTAAATGATACTATATTGTTACAATAGAAGAATATATTGTTTTTTTTGAAACGTCGAATCTTAGCATTATGCGAGGAGATAAGGTGGAAGACGGGTGAAATAAAATTTGAGAAATAATATATGTTTTAAATTAAACTAAATATTTTTTGTTATTTTTAAAGGAAAAAATAAAAAAATAAAAAAAATAAAAATTAAAAAATAAAAAAAATTATTCCTCCCGCGGAGGAGGAGGCGGCGGCGGCGGTGGCAGTGGCGGCATTGTGCGCGGCGGCCTTAGAGGCCCATCGAAGGTTGGAAATGGCAGCCGCATCCCAGGCCACCGGATACCTGGAAAGTGGTGTAATAACATTTCCGCCCGCTCGCGCAAGTTCGCCGGCGGCGATGGTGTATCCGGTGGCGTCGGTGTCTCCGGCTGCGTCGGCGTTGTAGGCGGCGGAAACGGATCGTTCTGTAACCACAATAACTGATATAATATGCACACGTAATAAATGCCATAAACATTGGTATGTACATACCTCCTGATTATTACGCAGGGGCAATCCTTCGAATGCCGGAGTCATTCGTGTAATGACCATTTTATTCGAATGTCTTCGAATGTCGACTGAGAACTGATCTCGCTGCATCTCCAGGCTCATGCATGTAAACGTACATATCTCGAAAAATGCATACCTTGCAAAATAGGATGTCTTTGTTCTTCGAAAGCGTTTGTTGACCCTCTCCATTCTTCCTCGCATGTATCATTGCCTAAGCCGTATCACTTCTCCTTCTTCTTTGAACCGATTATTCGGCTACTCCATATCATTGCCTAAGCCGTATCACTTCTCCTTCTTCTTTGAACCGATTATTCGACTACTCCATATCAGTTGTTGCAAAGTAGGATGTCTTTGTTCTTCATGTTCTTCGATTTTGTTGCAGCACGTTAACAAAAGTTTTAAATTTTGTCCTTACTTCTGCAGTTTGATAGAGCCGCGGATACACATAGCTTACACACGGCTCAAGATTAAATAAAAAAACTCCTCTTTCATCCAGAGTCGAGTCTCACGCAACGATGCGTTTTCGCGCTTTGTCAGCGAGTACGTTATCTGCTGCGTGCCTTTCGCCGAAGTCGTTGCTACGCGAATATGCAATATCGTGTTCGCGACACGTTTAAAACTATCATACCTTTAATAACTCTGAATAGTAGAAGAAGATTTTTTACGTATAACATTGACGAGCATTATGGGCGCGGGGAAAGAAATTAGATGCTGTTTAAATAACGCGTTAATTCGTTGTTAAGAAACGGCGGTTAAATTCTCGCGTGATCTATAGAAAAAAGGGGACATTTCTTATACAGTGTTGTCCTCAGTGTTCGCGACATTCCAGAGCCTTCTCTGCGTCGTAACCTGCTTCGGGAGCAATACCGTGTAGAAAAAATCCAAATTTACCTTCGATAATAGTCACGCGATCGGCCCAGTAACGGTTCCATGAGAACCGGTGTTACTACGCCGAAATAACAGAGAGGATTCAAAATTAATACGAGACAGAAAATTTCCCCTCTCGCGAACGCGCACAAGAGGGTCTGTCTCGACAATCACTTGCTATCTGGTTCTCGACGAGTTCGCTTCTTCCAAGCCGACCTAGTCCAACACCGCGATCACGGTATACGCGAAATTAAATTCGTTTAATCGTGTAGTTACACCACAGAACCGAAACGGAACGAGATTAAGACTGTGGTAAATTCAAAAGAATTAACCTAGTCGGATTTCGTACCTCACGGTTTCGTGAGTTAAGTGATCGTTGTGTGTATAGAACCGTTCTGGAAAACGCAGTATTGAAACAATTTACAGTGAACAACCGGTGGCAGATCATAATCGTGTGCACTTTAATAGTGTTCGATTATCGCCACCGTTGTGTCGATTGTTTCAAATCAAAAGCGATTTCACATTAACAACCGGTGGCTTATAAAAATCGTCTTAACATTTAATTTGTGTTCGATTGTCGCCACGGTTGCGTGGAAGGCACGTACCGCTGTAATCAGCTGTCGTGCAACGAGAACCGAGAAAAACTTCTCGGTTTTCCTTGAACTTTTGTGCGATTCAAACACTCTGATAGGGGCCTTTGGGCGTATACCCTGAGTGGGATTGTCGTTTCCGAGTGTCGAAATATCAGATTGATTACCACCACCATAGGGGCCTTTATTCGGCGCATACCCTGGGTGCTCTCGGCTGAATTCGATTAGCTCGAACGTCGGTCACTCATCACCAGTGTGTACGGACACTCGGTGTAGAGCGACGTTCAAAAGGGCGCCGTGGTGTAAGCACCTTAACGTTCAGACGCTTCTAGCGCAGTTAAGGGCTTGCATCACACCGGTCCCGTACGGACCAGGAAACGACGCTGAATCACGGAGTGGACAATTTTGGAGCCACAACCTCCAACTGTTGTCACCTCCAGCCAAAATTAAAGCCAGCACAATTGGTAAGATCGAGGCTCAAATCTTGTCTTCCCCATCTGCTGTTATAAAATTTTCCAGAACTGCAGTCGAACGTTTCTCGATCACACGAGAAACGTTTAATCAGTCGAACGTTTATCGATAACACGAGAAACGGTTAAGTATACAGTCCACAAAAACAGTTGCGTATCGCTGTGAAGGAAGCCCGCCCCTGTTTATCATAAACAGAGACAGGAGCGTGTGGATTGACGCGAGTCAGACAACGCGACGAGCGTTGTCACCTATTTTCAACCAAATTTCGGTTTCTTTTGTTGCAGAAGACCGAGACGAGAGCCGTAGTGGCCTGAGGCACGGCCCGGTTTTCTTTTGGTGGTGGTTTTTTAAAATATAAATTTTCTTTCTTATTTTGTTTATTTAATTTTGGGTTTTTAGTTTTTTTGTCAATTTTTAAATAAACGGCCTAGTCGCTGGACTAGGCGAAAGAAAGTTACCAGTGTACCAATCACTTTCCCCCAAATTCCCACTCCCTCGTAATTCGGACACCTCGTTAAAGGGTGAGAGCGACAATAACTCGCACCTATTTTAACAGATGCCTTTAAAATATGATATATTTATTAAAGCAACAAATGATTATAAAACATTACTTTTATGGATCCATGAATTGTGCGAGTTATCGAGTCCTAGCCATTTTACGTATACACTGTTCCCCTTCTTACGTAATACTTTTTCAACCAGATACACGTCGAAATTAGCAACTCGTTGCAACTCGTGTTCGTAGAATCCTCCGGCAATTGGTTTTTCATAAGCATCTTTCAGCAGATACGTTGCAGGATTAGTTTTCTGTACCTCGGCGATTGTAAATATTTCAGTGCTCCAATTCGGTGTGTAACCTTTTTCAAAAATTGTCTTAAATTTGCTCACGCGTACCGCATCTCCCACTTTGAATCGTGCGGAGCGGCAATCTTTACATGACTATACACCGTTGTTAAGAGCTTAGCGGCGTTTGTTGGTGTAACGTCAATTGGTCGCATACCAATAGTTCGATGCTTTCGCGCGTTGTACTTTGATACGAGATGTTGAATCGAGTCGATCCATTTGTAATTTCCATTAAGGGTAAACATTTTCCACATGTTGTTTTTGAGCGTACGATTAAACCGCTCAACGACTGATGCTTTCATCACTGAATACGTTGAATAATGATTTATGTTGTATTTTGACAAAAGTTTTTGCACATTTGCGTTGTAAAATTCCTTTCCTTTGTCGGTATGCAAATTTTTTGGATACCTTCCGCCGTCTCGGATTATCTTCCCGATCGCAGTAGAAACCTCAGTTCCATTCTTGCTATTTAGGGGTCTAGCCCACGCTTGCTTACTCAGCACATCGATAACAGTGAGTAAGTAATAGAAGCCTCTGTTATACCGTGTGTAAGGACGCATCTCGACCACGTCCGGCTTGCCATAGTTCGTCGTATTCATGTACTATGACGTGTCGTCGGGGAAAATGTCTTCTCGCCGGAGCATGCAATTCTTCCACAAGACGCCGTTTCTCAATACTGGGGGTTTTCGTTTTCTCAGCCATGTATGACTCGCCACTGATGCCAAGACTTGACGTACACGTCTTATTAAACATCAAATCGACCTTCAAACGCCCCCCAACGTCTCGACGTCACAACGTCCCCAACGTCCCCAACGTCCCAACGTCCCCAACGTCCCAACGTCCCAACGTCCCCAACGCCCCAACGTCCCAACGTCCCCAACGCCCCCCCACGTTCCAACGTCCCAACGTCCCAACGCCTCCAACGTCCCCCACGTTCCAACGTCCCAACGTCCCCAAGGTCCCCCAACGTCCCCAACGTCCCAACGTCCCCAACGTCCCCAACGTCCCCAACGTCCCAACGTCCCAACGTCCAGCTATTGATGTATTTGATTTCGAAATTCGATAATACCCCTCTCCAATTGATTCAGCTGATCTTTCAAGCTCTGAACGTAATCTTGAAATATGATCATCTTCTTGTCGAATTCATCTTGCCGATTTTTATAATTGTCATGTTTTCTTGCAAGTACAGCTTGTTGATAGCATCGCCATCCTCTACAGGTGGTGCTACCCGTCGAATCTTGCGCGACTTTGCATCGTAATTGGCACCAGCAATACAAAGAGCATTGTCACGTACATAGTTTCTGACTATTCCATTCCAGCGATAGTATGATTCCACTGTTCCAAACGATGACCCAAACTTGTTGATTGGCATTTTGATATCGATTGACAGCATCGTCAAAAGTGCAGGCTAATTTATAATGAGTTCTGCCTCGCGAAGCTCCTCGATAATCGATAACATCTCATTGTTATGTGCATTGTGACCGGCTTGACGCGAAGCCTCGAGCAGTCGAAGCCGATCTACGAGTTCGTTGGGATCGTTCCAATGAACATAATCAATCCTGTTGCTAGTTAATCTCATGGAGCTTGGTATGCCCTTTCCAACTTTTTTATCTTTCAATAATGGCTTGATTACATAGTTGTACTTGTATCCTTTATTGCCTAATGTTTTACCATACGAATCATGTTTGTACTTATGCGCACTCGTGGTCAGCAGTATGTCCCTATATTTGCGTTCATCAGCCTCAGTATAAATGTTGTCATCTGGAATTTTCTTAAATATCAATTCATAAAGGCCGGGCGTACCAGAATATCGTATGCCATCGATAATTATGTTATCGGCATTGTCCACGTCAACACGTTTATTACCAAGCATCGGTCCATCACTGTCGAGATAAACACCGTACACATGATCCATACCAAACTAAACATAACCGAGTAATACAGGAGCGATGTATATTTGACTCAGATGACATAGTTGATTCCGCAACGTTTCTTCCCCTTCCGCCGGTGGCAGCCGACTTCGAACAGACGTCGAGAAACTGCTTTGTGGACTTTCAAAACATCTTCGTTTGCTAAGCTTTTTGGACTATCAAAAACATCTTCGTTTGCTAAGCTTCTTGTTGCTGGTACTGGCTTAATCGGTATAGAGGCCATCGGATTCATATCGGGTAAACTGCTTAATCTTGCTGAGCTTTTTATTGTTGGTACTGTCCTAATCGATGTAGAGACCGGTGTAGAGGTCATCGGATTCACGTCGAGTAAACTGCTTAATCTAGGTTTTTATTTGTGATGGTTTTGGAAGATTTAGCCATAAATGTGATTGTGTTTTATCCGATTCCTTGATATTTGACGTGAACAATGGCCCGCTTCCGATATCTGTATTATTGTGTACATCATAATTTTTTAACGTGTTGTTGGCAATTGCCTTCAGCGGCTCAGTAACAGGCTTAAAGTTTTTTTCCAGTGCAATCTCTTCCTCCATTTTACCAGTTTTCAATTCACGATACTTTCTACGAATCACATCGCTCGTTCTTGCAATCTGTTTTGCTATCCCTTCACGATCTTCAATATTGCTGCTGCTGCTGCTCATGTTGGAACACTGCTTTGTCAACGTATAGGAAGTAACTGGACATGTTACGATATTGCAAAGTCATTAAATCCTTTTCTATAGCGACCATTCCATAATGCACTGTCTTTGTCAATCACTACAAATCCATATTTTTCTTGCCAGCAGGCGGTACACAATGTGCAGAAATTCTCAAATGACATGTCGGTGTTTACATGATCGTTGTACACATGTTTCAGATTAGTACCATCTTGTTTGAACATGATCAGCAGGTTCGCGTTGTCGCGTATCAGATGCTTCGGTATCTTCGCGTATGTCTGACAAAGATAGAAACAGTCAACGTCCGAGTGCCTACCCATTGCAAAGTATTCTCTTATCGTGTTTTGCTTATCGCATGCCACGTCATCAAAGATAAAATGGAATTCGGAAGTGCCTCGCTCGACGGAACGACGTCGCTGTTATTTGAAAATGTAAAATAACCAATTTCGTCTATCGATGAGAATATATTTTCTAAATATTGATATTTCGGTTGTTGTAACGATTTCGAGTACACGTATATGTTTTCGAAACGAACGCCGTACGGACTTTCTAACAAACTGATCAACACGTTCGTTTTACCACAATTCGATGGACCGCAGATTATACCGCGTATAGAGGTCGGCAGCATATTTCCATGTTTGCGCACCTCTTTCTCAGACTGTGTCTTTTTTGTCTACATTAGTCACTTTGATCATAGGTGATTGGCGTACGAACTGCATATTTTTATCGGGGTGCTATACGAATGAAGATCCATTCGACAGAGCTGGTCTATTTATAGCGATGCATAGAGCTGGAACGATCAGTGTTCAAATATAGCCTGTCGAGTCAGCAGAATGCACATTGACAGTCCACCACCATTGATAAACAACTGTGGCGAATGTCAACCAAAATTGGAAAAGGTCTATTAAATCGCGTTATAAACACACTTCCGATTGAATTACATATTCCAGGTTATCAGTATTGTGGTCCTGGGACACATTTAGAGAAACGCTTGGCGCGAGGCGATCAAGGTATCAATCCGCTGGACGCCGCGTGCCGCGAGCATGATATAGCGTATTCGCAAAATAACGATCTCGGAAAACGACACGCTGCCGACAACATCCTAGCAGCGAAAGCGCGAGAACGCATTACCGCGAGAGATTCCAGTCTCGGGGAAAAGGCTGCCCGCTACAACCGTTTGGGCGGCTATGAAGGCTAAGACAAAATTCGGTATGGGTTTGAAAAAGAAAAGAAGAAGTGGATCGAAGAAACGAATACTTCCCATGGCAAAACGTGGCGGTATCCTACCGATTTTACCATTATTGGGGTTCTCGGCTCATTGGTCGGAGGGGCGGCAGGAGTCGCGAAGGCTGTGAACGATAAGAAGGCAATGCAGCGTCAGCTGGAAGAAATGAAACGTCACAATCTCGCCATGGAAGGTCATGGACTTTATCTCGAGCCGTACAAACGTGGGCGAGGAGTCTCAAAGAAAAAAAAAAAAAAAAAAAAAAACGTCAAAATTAAAATGCCTGAAGGCGTAACCACCAACATACAACTACAGCAACTCGCAAAGCGCATGCGTATTCCATATTTCAGAGGTATTTTTATGCGCAATACTTTACCAACAGATGGGGTACGCAGGAACGAGAGCGGAATCGTAAATTTGGATACTGTTGAAGGACCAGGTACTCATTGGGTGGCGTACGCAAAACGGGGAACATGTTCCATATATTTTGATAGTTTTGGCAATCTTCAGCCGCCGAGGGAACTGATACAATATTTGAAGAATAGCGTAATCGAGTATAATCACATGCCTTATCAGCGCTATAATCAAAGCAATTGTGGACAGCTATGTTTACAGTTTCTGCAGTCGGTTGACAATCAATTTAAGGACAGTCATTGCTCACCTTAACTCCAGTATCCGTTTGAACATGTCGCTGACGTTAACGCTCACCGGTCAAAGTAGCATTCTCGCAGTAAGCTATTTTCCAGCCATCGATTTGAGCAATGGTGATTACGAGCTCGGTCTTATGGACTTTGAGACTTATTACACTATTCCGAATATAAATTTGTCGAATAATAAATTTTACTACGATAACGATGATAAGGAAATCATTATTCCCGAGGGATCTTATGAGCTGGACGACATTCGCATGTATTTGCAACGATCGCTTTCACAGGGTAATGAAGGGAACCTCCCCATGATGCTTAGAGCCAACAACAATACCATGAAGAGCGAAATCAAGTGAGATTACAGCATAAATTTTACCAAACCCAATACTATTGGCTCGTTGCTGGGGTTTTCGACGAATCGGGTGCTACAACCGCGGAAATGGCACGAATCAGATGCACCAATCAATATAATGAACGTAAATATTATTCGCATTGAATGCAACGTGACGGCTGGTGCTTACAGCAATAACAAGTGCGTGCACACGATACATGAGTTTTCGCCTACCGTTCCACCTGGATATAAGATATCGGAAAGACCAGCACAGATCATTTACCTCCCAATCACTGCGCGAAGCATTTCGGATTTAACGATTCGCGTTGCGGATCAAGACGGTCAATTGCTCGATTTTCGAGGGGAACAGATCACCGTTCGACTGCATGTACGGAGACAACGGCTGTAGTAGGAGATGCTTGTGCTGAACGAAGCGGAGCAGGTGAAACAGACAACACGTGAAAACAAAGAGAAGACAATTCAATCGTCGGCGCACCTCACTGTATCGAATATCGACTGTCTAAAACCATCAGGCGAGAAGGCAATTCGATCACCCGCGAAACTCACCGCATCGAATATTGAATTTCTGAAATCGTTGGGTTTTGTTGTACGAAATGGCTAATATCTTAAACATTGAGGCAAACCGATCTTTGACGACAGCATCGTCAAGATGGAGACTCATACGTACAACCCATACGCCAACACAACGTTTGGACACAGCGATGAGATACGAATACCTATACAACAGCAGGATTTATGCACGTTGCCAAGCGAGAGCTTTCTATACGTTGAAGGAAGATTCACAGTAAAGAAGCCAAACAAGGAGTTGGAAGCATATCTCGGAAATAATTGTGTTGCGTTTATGTTTGATGAAATTCGATATGAACTCACTGGTGTGGAGATCGATCGTAACAGAAACGTTGGAATAACAAGTACCATCAAAACCTTCGTGTCCTCAACATTTGATAAATCGTTAATTTTACGGAATGCAGGATGGGTCACACAGTCAAACATACCGACAGGTTACTTTAACTTTTGCGTACCGCTAAACATGTTGTTGGGTTTTTGCGAAGATTACAAGCGTATAGTAATCAATGCTCGTCATGAGCTCATTCTTATACGCGCTCGCAGCGATAACAACAGCGTCGTTGCAAATTCCGCGCTGGAGCCAGAGATCGAATTACTAAAGATACAATGGCGAATGCATCGCATTAGAAAGAACGATACGACTAAACTATCGATGTTGCGGATTTTGGAAAACGGGCAATACCTAAGCATGAGTTTTCGTTCGTGGGACGGCCTGTACGAGTACCCATTATTGCAAAGTACAACTAAACATTCGTGGGCCGTTAAAACTGCAACTCAGCTGGAGAAACCGCGATACGTAATTTTTGCGCTGCAGACTGGTCGAAAGAACATCATGTCTCAAGATGCGAGCAACTTCGATGCATGTAACTTGACCAACGTGAAACTTTATCTAAACTCCTGACTTTTATCCATACGATGACTTGAATCTCGATTTTGATAAAAACAGATATGCTATTCTTTTTGATATGAATGCACGTTTTCGTAAAGCTTATTAAGGATACGACTGTTACGAAAAGCTTTGCAACAGAGACAACTTTTCGTTGTATGGACCATTTGTAGTAATCGATTGCTCGCGACAGAACGAATCAATCAAGAGCGCAACCGTAGATGTGCGAATAGAATTTGATTGTAAAGAAAACGTAACAACAAATACTACTGCGTATTGTCTTATTTTGCATGATCGTTGTCGTCGAATACTGTCCACTGTCCAACGTTGTGCACAGAATCACATAAATTGCAGCATCAGCAGTATCTGTAGTATTTAAGAGCTGGGCACATCATATTGCGGTATAGTTTCAAAGATATTGTTGCGATGGTACCAACGTTTGTTGACATACAAGGATTTCTTCCACAACGACAAGTTTGTCGTAAAGGAAGTTGCAGTGCTGAGAAAAGGAAGCATTATCGCACACTATATATTCCAAAGACCATTTACTTGGAGTGCGTTGTCTGTAGCCGATAAATCCCAGGCTGCTTGGGTGACGAAGAACGTCCATGGATTGTCATGGAATGAGGATGGTTTCGTTCCACACCACGAAGCAAAACAATTGATTACAGCGGCAGTTGTGGGCGACGATCCAAGTACTCTCGTATATGTGAAAGGATCCCAAAAACGAGACTGGTTGGTAGATTTGGTGGAGGAACATGTGCCAATCGAGACCATGGATGCTATATATGAAGATATCGGGCGTTTAGAAGAACTTGATAGCGATAATACATTTCGATGTAGCATCCATGAAAACGATTGTTTTTTCCAAAAAAAAGAAAGATTTGCGCATTAAAAAATGTATTCAAATTATATAATTGGTGGTTAAAAAATCAGAAATAAATGTATTTTTTTAAAACAATTTCTTTCCCCTCCTTCGTACACGGTCCAGCCTTAGTTTTATGCGAGGAGAGAATGTGGAAGACGGGTAAATAAATAAAATTGGAGAAATAATATATGTTTTAAATGATATTATATTGTTACAACAATGATGCATATACATATACATGAGTGGCGACTTTTACACATTAATCCCACTATTTATATGAATGAGTTAATAAATACTAATTTCTATACATTTTGCGGACAATTTGTAAACAACTTTATATTATACAATAAATTCCACTATGTATAATAAATACAATAATAATAATTTCTATTTTACAACGGTATATTATAATGTCCCCAGGGCAGAGTGTCGGTCGAATCGGGTATGATATATCGCTTGTCGTCATACGGACTTAGAGCGATTTTGGATTCCGAAATGGTGTACACTTTGTGCAATTTAGACCGTATGCATGATTGTCTGCGAACCATTTCGATCTCTTTGCGCAAACACTGCGCGTAGTCGACGAAAGTTATCATTCTGGCTATGACGTTGGTCTTGACGCCTTTCGCCTTCTTCGTATCTTTCTGCCGTCTACGCGAAGTGCATACATTTTCGCTCTAAGAACTATAAATTCAGTCATTATCGCACCGTTATTTTCATCCTTCATCAGCCCCGGAACCTTCTTATTTACGCGTGGCATATTATATGGATTGTCGGTAGGATAATCGCTTGTGTGGAATCTATCGATATTGTGCTTCATAGACTCGTAGATATCGTCGCACCGAATGTGATAAATAAGACTGTCAGTGTCGGTGTATAAAATTTTACAATTTTGCCCGTGTTTAGGAGACATGTACTCGTGGTGAAATTCATACAAACAAAGTTTTGATATGTCCAGAATGCACATACCCACGTATATCGGTTTGTTGAATTTCACATCGAGTTTTCGCAATTCAACAGCTACTAAATTTTCCGAAAAAACACTTCTGCTGTGGAAATTCGGTTTCGCGATCATTGCCTCCGCGCCATATCGCCCTTCCCAATGTGTCACAAGTTTTACATCCACATGGTTTCGTACATTTTCCATAGTTTTACCAAATACTGCGTTGTTCATCAATTTGTACAAATTCTTTTCAAAGTCGTTTGTCGCGCTTGTTCTAAATCGTGTGTTGAGTTCGATGTAATCGCGGAGCCAGGGAGATTGAGCGAATTGAAGCACGCGGTGTATCTTTGTAATACGAAGACCGTGACGCGTGCACTGCTGCAGGTTGCGATAATGGAGTACGGTTTCGTGGTGATAGACAAGGATTGCGCGATGTCCAATGGACGTTATAAAAAGGGATTTAACGAGTTTGCGGTACCGTGAGGTGGTCAATCGTCATCGATACGTCGGTGGAAAAGCAACGTCTGCGGCACAATGATTGATATCGATAGTCTGGAGAGTAAGGATCGCGAGAGAATAGCGAAGGAAATTGCAAAAACCAGTGATTCCATTCGCAAGAAACATCAGGCTTTGAAGACTGGCAAGATGGAGGAAGATATCGCGTTGGAGAGATACTTTAAACCTATTGTCGATCCCTTGAAACATATTGTGGAAAATACAACAGCGACAAAAGCTGACACATTACCGCCGATGAGCACAGACGTTGAAGGCAAGGAAACATTAACACCTAAAACGAAAATCCAACCGAAAGGGAACGTATCACATAAGACAAAGAGGAAACCACACGCGTCATCGGAAAATTCATTCGTAACGTCCATACCAATTCAATCGAAGCGGAAACGGCAGGATGTTACATCAGCCGATTCCCCTGTTCCTTCCACAACAATAAATACATTTCCGAACGTACAATCGCTTGCAACTAATATTGACGATGTTTTCGAAACTACTCCCGATGTGTCGTTTGCAACATCTATTAGACAGCAATTCCAAACATTCGAGGGACAACAAACATTTCGCAACCATTTCGGTCCGTTGGGGCAAGAATACATGCGTGCCATCCTAAGTGATGACAGAGATACAGCAATGGACTATGTGTACGGCGTATACTTTGGCAATAGTGGAACGATGCTTGGGGACAAGGCTTTCGATATAGACAAGGATGATAATATAATCATAGATGGTGTAAAATACGGAGGAACGTCAGGCCTTTACGAACTGATTTTCAAGAGACTTCCCACGACGATGCCATATACACAGATGCCGATAGACAAAAATACAAAAGTATACTACTGACAACAAATGCTCACAGACGTGGTCATAACGCCTAAAATCCCGTAATGGGTAACAAGGGATACAAGTATAAACATGTAATTGCACCGCTACTACCCCTGCATATCGACCAGTAAGGCAGGGAAAGGCCTGCCGGTTCCGCGAGTCATGACGGTAAATGATAACAAGATCGATTACGTGCACTGGGACGATCCCAACGAGCTGGTCGATCGATTCCGTTTGTTGGAAGCGTCGCGTCAGGCGGGCAACAACTCGCATGACAATGAAATTCTATCGATTATCGAGGAACTCCGCGAGGTAGGCCTCATTATAAATTAAACCGCGCACCGATGATGTGCACTGTATGCGTTGAGATGCCAATCAATAAATTTGGAGTATCGCTCGAGAAGAGCGGAGCAGCTGGAATGGACTATTACAAATGGAGCGGTTTGCTTCGAAATTATATGCGAGATAACGCTCTTTGCGTGGCCGGTGCCGACTTTGATGCAAAATCACGCAAGATACGACGCGTAGCTCAGCCGACAGTTGACAGCGATGCCGTTAATAAACTATATGTGGAAAAGAGCATTAAACTTTTAAGAGAGCAGCATGAAGAATTAGAGAGGAAGCTGGTCATGTTTCAGAGAGATATGTTGACGTTGCAAAATAGCGTTCAAGAGATATCACGCGCATTGAATCCGCAGCGACAATGCGAAGGAAAATCATGCGAGACGGTTGAACTTGACCAGCATTTCCTCGAGCCGATGGGGAGCACATAATGTATGTACACGATAATTATCGCATCATTCGTGTCAAAGACATCTCTGCGATCAAACATGCAACCAATATCGAAATCCGAGAGTAATGAAAGCCATAGTCTTGTTACGAGCGGGAGCGCGAGATCCTGGATTCGGTCGAGGGGCAGTACTCGACCGGTGGTTTTGGGTATGGTTAGGAAAAGAAAGGAGGTCCGGACGAACCAGGGGCTCTATACCCTGGAAGCCGTAGGTGGAGGTTACGTGGACGAACCAGGGGCTCTATACCCTGGGAGCCACGGGGTTAGATTTATAGGGAAAATGAATGGTTTCACGGACGAACCAGGGGCTCTATACCCTGGGAGCCGCTAGTAGGAGTGGACGAACCAGTGACGTTATACCCTGGGAGCCACGTAGGTTTTTAGGATGTTTCAGGATCTTGCTCTCTGTCGTGATGGTACACCTCGAGCGGTAAAGGTGTACCGGGTTCGTGAGATACCCACGCCTTACGGTTAATATGGTTCAGGGTTGCCTTGAGTGAATAACACACGTAAGGAATAATAACTTGAATATATATTTTTGACGATGCTCAAGTACAGCTATGGATTTACAAGAAGTTGTACAATTGCTAAATTGCCTCGAAGGCGAAAGATTTGTTATCGGCTTTACGCGGCGCGTTCGCGGGAGCTCTACTCGATTAATGGACACTCACTGATAAACCGCTAAGGTAGATAGTCGTAGATAGTTGCTTGAAGGGGATTATAGCCCGATCTTGCCCTGAGTGTCACAGTAACGTCGTGCCAAGAGTTTAGGTAAAACTGAGCTCCTCGAGTAAGAAACCGCGGCCCTTATATAGTTGGAAAATACCCAGTACTAAGGCGGGGCATTACCATAAAAGGCAATGAAAATTGGGCCTGGTTTGCGCATACGGCATGAGTCAACCCCGTTCAAAGGGTTGCTCGCTAGATGCTCGAGCCAACGCCCAAGTCACCAAACGTTTCAGCCCCATGCATGAATGATATGTAACAGTCTCAAGAAGCGACAACTTGTTGAGGAATTGCATGCTCCAGCTCGAAGACATTTCCCGCGGAGACACGTCATAGTGCATGGATACGATGATCTGTGGCAAGCTGACGTTGTAGAAATGCGTCCATACTCGCGATTCAACCGAGGTCATCACTATATACTCACGGTCATCGATGTGCTGAGCAAGTATGCATGGGCGGTACCGCTCAAGACTAAAGGTGGTGCTGAGGTGACTAAAGCGTTTGCAAAGATATTTAGAGGTCGACATCCGAAAAATTTGCCAACCGATCAAGGAAAAGAATTTTACAACGTTGATGTGCAGAAACTCATGACAAAGCATGGCATTAATCATTATTCGACGTATTCGGTGATGAAGGCCTCCGTCGTAGAACGTTTCAATCGAACTTTGAAGAACAATATGTGGAAACTGTTTACGCTCAATGGAACCTATAAATGGGCTGATGCACTACCGCGTCTACTTGCAGAGTATAACGCACGAAAACATAGAACCATCGGAATGCGTCCTTGCGATGTTACCCCTGCGATCGCCGATAAGCTGCTAGCTACAGTATACAGCAACATAAAGATTGCTGCTCCAGCGAGATTCAAATTGGGCGAGTTTGTGCGCGTGAGCAAATTTAAAACTATCTTCGATAAAGGCTATACACCGAATTGGACAACGGAGGTGTTTAAAATAGCCAAAGTACAGGCAACTAATCCTTCGCGACGTATCTGCTCCTCGATTCCTTTGGAAAACCTGTTGCCGGAGGATTCTATGAACATGAGCTGCAACGCGTCACAGATCCTGATGTATATCTAGTGGAAAAAGTATTGCGTACAAAGGGGGATAAGGTGTATGTCAAGTGGTTGGGCTTTGATAAATCACACAATTCTTGGATAAATAAAAATAATGTATTGTAAAATAATACATGGTTCAATAAAATACAATGATGCATATACATATACATGAGTGGCGACTTTTATTTTACACATTAATCCCACTATTTATATGAATGAGTTAATAAATACTAATTTCTATACATTTGCGGACAATTTGTAAACAATTTTATATTATACAATAAATTCCACTATTTATAATAGATACAATAATAATAATTTCTATTTTACAACGGTATATTATAATGTCCCCAGGGCAGAGTGTCGGTCGAATCGGGTATGATATATCGCTTGTCGTCATACAGACTTAGAGCGATTTTGGATTCCGAAATGGTGTACACTTTGTGCAATTTAGACCGTATGCATGATTGTCTGCGAACCATTTCGATCTCTTTGCGCAAACACTGCGCGTAGTCGACGAAAGTTATCGTTCTGGCTATGACGTTGGTCTTGACGCCTTTCGCCTTCTTCGTATCTTTTTTGCCGTCTACGCGAAGTGCATACATTTTCGCTCTAAGAACTATGAATTCAGTCATTATCGCACCGTTATTTTCATCCTTCATCAGCCCCGGAACCTTCTTATTTACGCGTGGCATATTATATGGATTGTCGGTAGGATAATCGCTTGTGTGGAATCTATCGATATTGTGCTTCATAGACTCGTAGATATCGTCGCACCCGAATGTGATAAATAAGACTGTCAGTGTCGGTGTATAAAATTTTACAGTTTTGCCCGTGTTTAGGAGACATGTACTGTGGTGAAATTCATACAAACAAAGTTTTGATATGTCCAGAATGCACATACCCATCGTATATCGGTTTGTTGAATTTCACATCGAGTTTTCGCAATTCAACAGCTACTAAATTTTCCGAAAAACACTTCTGCTGTGGAAATTCGGTTTCGCGATCATTGCCTCCGCGCCATATCGCCCTTCCCAATGTGTCACAAGTTTTACATCCACATGGTTTCGTACATTTTCCATAGTTTTACCAAATACTGCGTTGTTCATCAATTTGTACAAATTCTTTTCAAAGTCGTTTGTCGCGCTTGTTCTAAATCGTGTGTTGAGTTCGATGTAATCGCGGAGCCAGGAGATTGAGCGAATTGAAGCACGCGGTGTATCTTTGTAATACGAAGACCGTGACGCGTGCACTGCTGCAGGTTGCGATAATGGATTATGTAACGCTGCTTATCGTATACCGTCGCGAGTAACTTGTCCTGCCTGCTGCCAGGTGGTTTGGCGCGCGTCGGACAGTAGAACGGCAGATCTGCATGAGCATCGTGCAGACGTTGCGGATATTCCAGATCTACCTCGAGAATGTATCCCGTGGGCGAATCGACACCGATTGAAGATACGTCAAAATTTACAACATCTTCGACCCATTGAAATTTAGCGTATGGTAGAATGACACATTGCCCATCCATACAAATTGTTCACGTCAAAGTACATCAAGTACGATGACTCTTCCGATGCGTCGTAAGATGACATGTACTTGTTATTGGCATGTGCGTATCTTCCGGAACATTGACTTAAGCCCCCGCGTATACCGCGTTCGATAAACATGACCATATCGATGTCTGTGAGCAATTCGAATATAATTTTGGTATGTTTTAGCATTGCATCCCATGTGAAACCAGGTAGCTCTTGATACAACTTTCGCGAAAATTTTCAAAAATATCTGCCAATAACAAGACATCAGTTTTCAAATACAAATCGCTGTATTCGCCCAAGGATCTAATCTCGAAACGCTGCCAGACTGTCTCGGCGTGTGCGTAATCGGTCTCTGATACAGTCTCGCCCGTTAACGAACTGTAGAATGACTCGCGCGGTGGTAAGCATGGATCCTGCAGCTTGTTCGCGCAATCAAGGTATTCATATGGAAAGACACCCTTTCGCGCCAATAAATTGAAATCTTCAGTGGATAATGTTCCCAAATTGAGATCGCAAAATTTTTAATTGATCTGTGTTAAGAAAAGATGCTAATTTGTCGAGACTGGTATTTAGAAATTTGTATGTGTAGCGGTTAAGCATCGCGCCGATGTGCTACGACCATCGCGCTACCTCGTGCCGGTTTTAGCAACCTCGAGACCGCTAACGAGGTGCGCGCACGACGGTTTGAATTTTCTACCGTTTCGCAATCAAACCGACCAAACGTGCTATACCAAACCAAACCGTAATTTGTTAACGCCTCTTAAAACAGAGTTTATTAAAAACAAGTGCATTGTTCGTCAGTGATCTGTGTTTATTAAGCAGTAATTCTCATTGTGTGACCATTGTACAGAAATACAAAATAAGTGACGTGAGCTGTTCTCTTCTCTCTCGGCCAATAATCCGATTTCTCCTCGGTGCGTCAACTCTTTTTGGAAGAGATCCCAGCTATCCTTTCAATCATCCATACCAAACCGAAACAGTATGAATCGATGAATCGTAATTTAATATAATTTTGCGAGTCTGATTCATCCGTATCTTCAACATGTTTTGTGAAAGAAATATATTTTTATATTTATAGTTATATATAATATAACTATATAATTATAGTTATAGGTAATACATCAATGTGACCTTCGAAAGCGGTAGCTATTTCCTCGATAATGAAATGCGAATCATAGCCGGATAAATTATGGAAAACTATGGGGATGTACAAACACATTTTTATAATTTAAATTGCACTCCGAATGTGCTGGGCCTCTGAACCGTCCGGACAGATGGCAATGATCGCGAACTCGTACATCGCTAGCCTTGAATGGTTCTTCGCAAATATGACAATGTGCTGCATTGCGAAATGTCTTCAACTGTTCGGGAGTTAAATCCAGCATGGGAACATTACTGGTAAGAATAGGTTTGGCAAAGTTTGCAAAATTTTTAAGTTCATCGACGAACCATGAAACACAATCTGTGTCGCGGCGACATCGATACATCGACAGTGATGTATCATATGAACAATGCATATAATATGCAATGCTGTGTACATTGTGGTGTTGATATGTATGTAATTTATTATCACCCGCTTGGTTGTCCAACGTTTTTGCGATGATGCACTCCAGATCTGCATATACCACGAAAGGGAGCCGCTCCTTCCTATAGCGGTTTGCTGAAATTGAGCAGATTGTCGCCTTCGCTGGGCAGCAGAATGGCGCAGTTGTTTATCTGCCCGCAGTCCAGCGAATGCACCTCCAACTTCTCGGTAGATCCGAAGTAGTGCATGCATCTGTAAACCCCAAAAAAATTTATTTAATTTCACATATATTTCAACATTTTTTAAACATTTCATAAATTTTTTTATACATACCGATCGCAGATGAATATCTTGGCTTTGTGCCTGCTCAGCTGCATGCCCACCAGCCTGACAAGTCCTTAATGCATGCAAAGTGCCCTACATCGCCGTGCTCTTGATTCGGCGTGTAAAGCAAGTTTACATGTCTACCCCCTCTTCTGACTGGTGAGGTGCAGCGGGAAGACTGTTGGCCCCTTCTTCATCTTCTCCTCGAAGCTGTAGACATTGACGGAGATGTCGTTCAGCCGTTCAAACTTCCCAATATACCCCAGAGGCATTGGGAACTCAATGCCCTGGAGATTTAGGATCGACGTATACTGCGGGTATGAACCTGGACGTTCAGGATATTTTGTTGCTGGATGAAGAGCTGCGACAACTGCCCACGCGAAACATGCGTTGTCCGGAGGATTGTATGCTTATTTTGCCCCCTTCAGCATGATTTCTCGCGGCAACTTGAAGTGACACCCCGCGCGGAGTGGATTATACTTATTGACATTGACGGTCAGATCTCATGATTCTCGCCAATGCCCATCCGCTGTCGCGTTCCTGAACTCTTCCAGCGATGCCAGGGTGGATTCGACGACGCATCGCTGGTACCACTCCTGCAAATCGGATGTGTGGAAGAGTTCACAGTTTTGGGTGTTGATGCTTTTACAAGCATGCTTGTCACATGCCACAAATTCGCTGTTGAACACCGTGTTCACTTTGAGGTTTCGATGTTTCCTCAAAGTGTCCCGAACATTCTCCAGCACAATGATCTCTGCATCCTGGAGGAAGTTGCGCGGTTCGATATAATTCGAATTTAGGATGACACCTGTTAATACGCGAGTATCGAACGCAGTGTGTATTTCACGCCACAAAGTCCTGGGTACTGAATGTCCGGCACTTTCACGCGCGATACGTCTGCGCACCAAATGTTTCAATCCTTCGAGTCGCGCGATTCGAGCAACCAACGATTGTCGAACATCGATCGATAATCGCGGGCGTTTCACGCGGCTGTGTTCTTCCAAAGATTCGATACACTCGTTGCACCGTTCTTCCCACGCGAGGTACTCTTCCTGTGAAATCAATCGTTCGGATTGATCCAACAATTGGCGTTCTACTTGTGCGAATTGTTCCATGATTGTAAATGGAATGTAAATGTAAATGTAAATGTAATATCCTTTTTTCAATGCAACACGTTCTAACTATTTGAGGCCTTGTGCAGTTTAAAGCGTGCTTTTATACCAGCACATTATAATATACCGTTGTAAAATAGAAATTATTATTATTGTATCTATTATAAATAGTGGAATTTATTGTATAATATAAAATTGTTTACAAATTGTCCGCAAATGTATAGAAATTAGTATTTATTAACTCATTCATATAAATAGTGGGATTAATGTGTAAAATAAAAGTCGCCACTCATGTATATGTATATGCATCATTGTATTTTATTGAACCATGTATTATTTTACAATACATTATTTTTATTTATCCAAGAATTGTGTGATTTATCAAAGCCCAACCACTTGACATACACCTTATCCCCCTTTGTACGCAATACTTTTTCCACTAGATATACATCAGGATCTGTGACGCGTTGCAGCTCATGTTCATAGAATCCTCCGGCAACAGGTTTTCCAAAGGAATCGAGGAGCAGATACGTCGCGGGATTAGTTGCCTGTACTTTGGTTATTTTAAACACCTCCGTTGTCCACCCGGTGTATAGCCTTTATCGAAGATGGTTTTAAATTTGCTCACGCGCACAAACTCGCCCAATTTGAATCTCGCTGGAGCAGCAATCTTTATGTTGCTGTATACTGTAGCTAGCAGCTTATCGGCGATCGCAGGGGTAACATCGCAAGGACGCATTCCGATGGTTCTATGTTTTCGTGCGTTATACTCTGCAAGTAGACGCGGTAGTGCATCAGCCCATTTATAGGTTCCATTGAGCGTAAACAGTTTAAACATATTGTTCTTCAAAGTTCGATTGAAACGTTCTACGACGGAGGCCTTCATCACCGAATACGTCGAATAATGATTAATGCCATGCTTTGTCATGAGTTTCTGCACATCAACGTTGTAAAATTCTTTCCTTGATCGGTTGGCAAATTTTTCGGATGTCGACCTCTAAATATCTTTGCAAACGCTTTAGTCACCCTCAGCACCACCTTTAGTCTTGAGCGGTACCGCCCATGCATACTTGCTCAGCACATCGATGACCGTGAGTATATAGTGATGACCTCGGTTGAATCGCGAGTATGGACGCATTTCTACAACGTCAGCTTGCCACAGATCATCGTATCCATGCACTATGACGTGTCTCCGCGGGAAATGTCTTCGAGCTGGAGCATGCAATTCCTCAACAAGTTGTCGCTTCTGAGACTGTTACATATCATTCATGCATGGGGCTGAAACGTTTGGTGACTTGGGCGTTGGCTCGAGCATCTAGCGAGCAACCCTTTGAACGGGGTTGACTCATGCCGTATGCGCACACCTCGGCCCAATTTTCATTGCCTTTATGGTAATGCCCCGCCTTAGTACTGGGTATTTTCAACTATATAAGGGCCGCGGTTTCTTACTCGAGGAGCTCAGTTTTACCTAAACTCTTGGCACGACGTTACTGTGACACTCAGGGCAAGATCGGGCTATAATCCCTTCAAGCAACTATCTACGACTATCTACCTTAGCGGTTTATCAGTGAGTGTCCATTAATCGAGTAGAGCTCCATGAACGCGCCGCGTAAAAGCCGATAACAAATCTTTCGCCTTCGAGGCAATTTAGCAATTGTACAACTTCTTGTAAACCCATAGCTGTACTCTGAGCATCGTCAAAAATATATATTCAAGTTATTGTTCCTTACGTGTGTTATTCAATTATGGCAACCCTGTAGCATATTATCCGTATGGCTAGGGGTTTCTCTAGAACACTGTACACCTTTACCTCTAGAGGTGTACCTTCAAGAATGAGAGCTAGATCCTAAAACATCCTAAAATCCTAGGTGACTACCAGGGTATAAAGTCCCTGGTTCGTCCACTTCCTACTAGCGGCTCCCAGGGTATAGAGCCCTGGTTCTTCCGTGAAACAATTCATTTTACATCTAAAACTAACCCCGTGTCTCCCAGGGTATAGAGCCCCTGGTTCGTCCACGTAACCTCCACCTACGGCTTCCAGGGTATAGAGCCCTGGTTCGTCCGGACCTCCTTTCTTTTCCTAACCATACCCAAAACCACCGGTCGAGTACTGCCCTCGACCGAATCCAGGATCTCGCGCTCCCGCTCGTAACAAGACTATGGCTTTCATTACCTCGGATTTCGATATTGGTTGCATGTTTGATCGCAGAGATGTCTTTGACACGAATGATGCGATAATTATCGTGTACATACATTATGTGCTCCCCATCGGCTCGAGGAAATGCTGGTCAAGTTCAACCGTCTCGCATGATTTTCCTTCGCATTGTCGCTGCGGATTCAATGCGCGTGATATCTCTTGAACGCTATTTTGCAACGTCAACATATCTCCTCTGAAACATGACCAGCTTCCTCTCTAATTCTTCATGCTGCTCTCTTAAAAGTTTAATGCTCTTTTCCACATATAGTTTATTAACGGCATCGCTGTCAACTGTCGGCTGAGCTAAGCGTCGTATCTTGCGTGATTTTTCATAAATGTCGGCACCGTCCAATCAAAGAGCTTTATCTCGCATATAATTTCGAAGGAATCCGCTCCATTTGTTATTTTCAATTCCATCTGCTCCGCTCTTCTCGAGAGATTATCCAAATTTATTGATTGGCATCTCAACGCATGGTGCACATCATCGGTGCGCGGTTTAATTTATAATGAGGCTCACCTCGCGGAGTTCTTCGATAATCGATAGAATTTCATTGTCATGCGAGTTGTTGCCCGCCTGACGCGACGCTTCCAACAAACGGAATCGATCGACCAGCTCGTTGGGATCGTCCCAGTGCACGTAATCGATCTTGTTATCATTTACCGTCATGACTCGCGGAACCGGCAGGCCTTTCCCTGCCTTACTGGTCGATATACGGGGTAGTAGCGGTGCAATTACATGTTTATACTTGTATCCCTTGTTACCCATTACGGGATTTTAGGCGTTATGACCACGTCTGTGAGCATTTGTTGTCAGTAGTATACTTTTGTATTTTTGTCTATCGGCATCTGTGTATATGGCATCGTCGGGAAGTCTCCTGAAAATCAGTTGCCCTGTAAAGGCCTGACGTTCCTCCGTATTTTACACCATCTATGATTATATTATCATCCTTGTCTATATCGAAAGCCTTGTCCACAAGCATCGTTCCACTATTGCCAAAGTATACGCCGTACACATAGTCCATTGCTGTATCTCTGTCATCACTTAGGATGGCACGCATGTATTCTTGCCCCAACGGACCGAAATGGTTGCGAAATGTTTGTTGTCCCTCGAATGTTTGGAATTGCTGTCTAATAGATGTTGCAAACGACACATCGGGAGTAGTTTCGAAAACATCGTCAATATTAGTTGCAAGCGATTGTACGTTCGGAAATGTATTTATTGTTGTGGAAGGAACTGGGGAATCGGCTGATGTAACATCCTGCCGTTTCCGCTTCGATTGAATTGGTATGGACGTTACGAATGAATTTTTCCGATGACGCGTGTGGTTTCCTCTTTGTCTTATGTGATACGTTCCCTTTCGGTTGGATTTTCGTTTTAGGTGTTAATGTTTCCTTGCCTTCAACGTCTGTGCTCATCGGCGGTAATGTGTCAGCTTTTGTCGCTGTTGTATTTTCCACAATATGTTTCAAGGTGATCGACAATAGGTTTAAAGTATCTCTCCAACGCGATATCTTCCTCCATCTTGCCAGTCTTCAAAGCCTGATGTTTCTTGCGAATGGAATCACTGGTTTTTGCAATTTCCTTCGCTATTCTCTCGCGATCCTTACTCTCCAGACTATCGATATCAATCATTGTGCCGCAGACGTTGCTTTTCCACCGACGTATCGATGACGATTGACCACCTCACGGTACCGCAAACTCGTTAAATCCCTTTTTATAACGTCCATTGGACATCGCGCAATCCTTGTCTATCACCACGAAACCGTACTCCCGTTGCCAACAATTGCGACACAAAGCGCAGAAATCCTCGTAAGACATGTCAGTGTTTACGTGATCGTTGTACACATGTTTCAAGTTGGTACCATCCTGCTTAAACAGAATCAGCAGATTTGCATTGTCACGTATAAGATGTTTGGGAATCTTTGCATACGTCTGACAGAGATAGAAACAGTCAACGTTCGAATGGCGCCCCATTGCAAAGTATTCTCGTATCGTATCTTGCTTGTCGCATGCCACGTCATCAAAGATAAAAATGGAATTCGGAAGCGATTCGCTCGGTGGGATGACGTCACTGTTATTTGAATACGTGAAGTAGCCAATTTCATCTATCGGAGCCAATAAATTCTCCAAATACTGATATTTCGGCTGCTGGAACGACTTGAATACACGTACACGTTCTCGAAGCGAACGCCGTGAGGACTTTCCAACAAGCTCACCAGCACATTGGTCTTTCCGCAATTTGATGGGCCGCAAATGAGGCTGCGGATAGTGTTTGGCAGCATGCTACCGTGTCTGCGTTTTGTTTTCGAGGACATCATTTGCGATTTATCATCAAAATTTGTCACGCGTATAGTCACAGGTTGTCGCACGAATCGCATCCTCGTTGCAAACCGCGAAAATGATTTTTGACACATCGAAGCGACTATGCGTCCTATTTATAGGTCCGCGTCGAAGCAAAACAGCTCAGTATTCGAAATGCTTCTCGTTCTGCCGGATAATTGCGACATTCGAGACATAACCTCTGAGCAGCTGATATATATACCAAAGATTATTCTACTTCACGAATTTGGCAGACACATTGACCAGTTGTGGGACAGACTCCCTGAGCATATAAAAGCCGATTCTGAGGTTCGGCAGTATCGTCGGTGTCTGGAACATTATAATCGCCCTTGGCAGCGAACGCATATCGACGGTCCCGCACCGCTGAATAAAAACTGCAGCGAATGTTGCCGACGAGAGTAAAGAAAGGCGGTTGTTTGTTAAATCGAGCGATAAACGCGCTACCTATCGAATAACATATCCCAGGATATCAGTTTTGTGGTCCAGGAACTCATCTGGCAAAACGATTGGCTAGAGGTGATCGAGGCATCAATCCGTTGGACGCAGCGTGTCGCGAACACGATATTGCATATTCGCGTAGCAACGACTTCGGCGAAAGGCACGCAGCAGATAACGTACTCGCTGACAAAGCGCGAAAGCGCATCGTTGCGCGAGACTCGACTCAGGGTGAAAGAGGAGCTGTTACAGCTGTTTGGGCAGCTATGAAGGCCAAGACGAAAATCGGAATGGGGATGAAAACAAAACCCAGCAAAAGTACTTTAAGAAAAGCATCGCAAAAGCGGATTCTTCCAGTGGCCAAACGGGGTGGTATATTACCATTTCTCCCGCTGCTAGGTGTTCTCGGATCATTAGCTGGCGGAGCGGCGGGGATCGCCAAGGCGGTAAACGATAATAAGGCAGCGCAACGTCAGCTGCAGGAAATGCGGCGTCAGAATCGCTCCATGGAAGGTCGTGGACTCTATCTGACACCATACAAGCGCGGACAGGGAATCTCGAAACGAAAAAACAAAAAAAAAACGCCGAAAAGACAATAAAGATGCCTGTGGGTGTAACTACCGACATGCAATTGAATGAGTTGGCAAAACGTATGCGTATTCCATTCTTTAGAGGTGTTTTTATGCGCAACGCGCTACCAGCCGGAGGAGTACGTCGAAACGAGAGCGGTATCGTGAATTTGGACAATGTCGAGGGACCGGGGACTCATTGGGTGGCGTATGCGAAGAGAGGGCATCGAGCTGTATACTTCGACAGCTTTGGCAATCTTCGACCGCCTAAGAAATTGACACAATATTTGGATAATGATGATGTGAAAATTGAATACAATCGAACGTCTTATCAGGAGTATGATCAGAGCAATTGTGGACAACTATGTCTACGCTTTCTACAAACGATTGGCACCAAATTTAAGGATTGTTCCCCGCCACTCTGATTCAGTACTAGTCGAGCAGTTTCTCGGAATATGTCGTTAACATTGACTCTAACTGGCAAGAGTGGCACCCTCGTTGTAAGCTACTTTCCACCCATAGATTTGAGCGACGATGATTACGAGCTTGGTCTAACAACCTTTGAAACGTATCATACAATACCCAACATCGACTCGAGCAACGATAAATTCTACTTCACCACAAACTATGACACCAACAACAACAACAGCGTCGACACTGGCCACGAATACATTACGATTCCCCACGGCTCCTACGAACTAGACGCCATTTGCCAAGTATTTGAAGCAGCGATTACTTGAGCGATATCCTCAAAATCTCGGTGGTACCGATGATGATGATGGTGACAATGATATGTATCCTATAGTGTTACGCCCCAACAACAACACCATGAAAAGCGAGCTGTACTGCTCGTTTGCCGTAGACTTTACGAAACCCAATAACATTGGATCGCTATTGGGATTCTCGGCGAATCGGGAATTAGAACCGGGGCAGTGGCACGAATCGGACGACCCGATTAATATCATGAGGCGTAAACATTATTCGCATTGAATGTAGTGTGACCGCTGGCGCGTACAACAATGGGAAGCGTGTACATACGATACATG
Source organism: Colletes collaris (assembly GCA_030068185.1). NCBI lineage: Eukaryota > Metazoa > Arthropoda > Insecta > Hymenoptera > Colletidae > Colletes > Colletes collaris. The sequence continues at coordinate 75,841 of JASGYR010000264.1, read as the reverse complement.
AATTTTCTCCGAGAGTCCTGCCCGGATATAAGATATCGGAAACGCCCGCACAGATCATTTACCTTCCAATCACCGCAAGGATCATTACGGATCTAACGATACGCGTTGTGGATCAAAACGGACGATTGCTGGATTTTCGAGGTGAAGCGATTACCATCAGACTGCACGTGCGACGACGACGACGATAATACCTGTGGTGCGAACGAATGAGATGCTTGTGTTGAACGACTCCAGAAACACGTTTCTTCCAAATGGAATTGTCTACAACAACAACAACAACAGCTCTGAGTACGCTAAAACGAAGAGGCTCAGTGCTGCAAACATTGCATTTTTGAAATCATTGGGATTCATTGTGCGCATTTAAGTTGAAAATGGCTGACATTCTAAGCATTGGAGGGAAGCCGACGTTTGATGATCGCATTGTTAAGCTCGAGACTCACACATACAACCCATACGTTAACACAACGTTTGGACACAGTGATGAGATAAGAATACCTATACAACAGCAAGATTTATACACATTGCCGTGTGAAAGTTTCCTCTACGTGGAGGGAAATTGACGATACATAAGCCAAATGATGCTTCAACGGTGATGTTGGGAAATAATTGCATGGCGTTCATATTTGATGAGATTCGATATGAGCTGAATGGTGTGGAGATTGATCGCAACAGAAACGTTGGAATAACTAGCACGCTTAAAAATTATGTATCACTGACATCCGATGAAGACAAAAATATAGAGAATGCTGGATGGGGCTTGAAACGACACGACGAGCTAGTAGTGAAAAATCATTTCAATTTGTGCGTCCCGCTCAAATATTTGCTGGGATTTTGCGAGGACTACAAACGCACGGTTATTAATGCGCGTCACGAATTGATTTTAATACGATCGTGCAACGATAACAATTCTCTAATTGGACCTCCAACGTTGGAACCAGAAATTGAATTACTTAAAGTGCAATGGCGGATGCCTCATGTGACGCTAAACGATGTTAATAAGCTATCGCTGCTACATGCCTTGGAAAGAGGGCAAAACCTGAGCATTAGTTTTCGCTCGTGGGATCGGTACGAGTATCCTCTCTTACAGAGCACGGCCAAGCAATCGTGGGCCGTCAAGGCAGCCGCACAGCTGGAGAAGCCGCGATATGTTGTCTTTGCTCTACAGACTGCTCGAAGGAATGTGATGACCGAAGATGCTACTCGGATTGACCACTGCAAATTGACCAATGTAAAACGTTTTCTCAACTCGGAATTTTATCCGTACGATGACATGAACTTGGACTTCGACAAGAATAGACACGCCATCTTGTTTAGCATGTATACGCATTTCCGTAAATCGTATTACGGACATAGTTGCAACGAGGCATTATTCACCGTTGCCCAATTTTTACAATTTGGCCCCCTCGTGGCGATTGACTGCTCGCGACAAAATTAGTCGATCAAGAATAGCACCGTGGACCTGCGTATAGAATTCGATTGTAAAGAGAATGTGCCAGCAAATACTACGGTCTACTGTCTCATTTTGCATGATCGGGTGGTTGAATACAATCCGCTGACAAACGTGGTGCGCAAAATCAATTAAATCCCAACACTACTTACTTGCCCTCTCGTGTGCCAAATTCGTACAAATTTTCATCATGAAAATCGAAATGCTTTACGAGAAAGACCGCATTCTCCGCCTGTCTTGGAAGTGAGCGGATCTCTAAATTGTTCCGATAATGACCGTACCAACATTTGTTGACCTGCAAGGGTTCAGTGTTGATGGAAGATTTGTTGTGAAGGAAGTGGCTGTCCTACAAAAAGGAACAATTCTCTCGCATTATATATTTGGGAGTTCGATGCCGCAATATCTTCTTACGAAATCTGACAAATCATGCATCCGGTGGTTGACGGCAAAACATCACGGACTACGGTGGGAAGATGGAGACGTTCCGTACAGTATGGCTAAACAGCTAATTACGAAAGCTGTTGTCGATGCAGTCGATGAAGAAGATGACGCACCGCATATCGCATATGTTAAAGGGCTGCAGAAACGAGACTGACTTGCGGATTTCCTCGATGAAAATGCGCGAGCGAGCGTGATCATTGAGACACTGGACATGGACTACGAGGATACCATATCTCTAAAAAGCTAAATGCACTTAATACCTTACGATGTGACAGACACGCAAAGCATTGTGCCATGCAAAATGTATTTAAAATATTCAACTGGTGGTCTAAACGCCAGAGAGAAATGCGTAAATAAATATAATCAATTTTTAATATATAAAAATTTTGTTTCTTCACCCTAACCAACCTAACCTCCTGTACATGATGTACGCTAGACTAAGACTATAGTTATAATTACTATTATGTAGAAGCGGTTCAATATGCGATCAAAGTGGTACCATACATGTTCAGAGTGGTATGATAGACGTTTGATAGATGTTCAGAGTGGTTCGATACACATTCGATACATGATCAAAGTGGTACGATAGATGTTCAAAGTGGTATGATAGATGTTCGATGCGCGTTCAAAAGTGGTATGATAGAGGTTCGATGCATGTTCGAAGTAGTACGATAGGTGTTTGATAGATGTTCAGAGAAGAGGGGGAAAGAAGATGCGTGAATAAGGGAGAGGTTGGTCAGTGAAGAAGATAAGTGCAAGGAGGGTGAAGATTTCGAAGAACATGAAAAACAAAGACATCCTACTTTGCAGAGCTATGCATCTTTCAAGATAAGCGTTTACGTTCAAGAGGCAGGAGATGCAGCGAGCTCATTTGCATTCGATATGTGGGGCAGGTCTGAGGTATGTACACAGTATTATTTTCATACAATTATCGCATCATAAGTAATATATCGTTTCTATATTCTAGAATTCACAGAGGCTCACACCGGCTCCCTCGCCACCCAGCTCGCCGCCTGTCTCGCCGCCTCCCTCGCCCTCGCCGCCACCGGTATGTAATACTTTGTATTGTTTTTGAATGATTAATGCTTAATGTGTTAATATTATCCCAATGATTGTATGTTCTAGGGCTCACCACCACCACCACCACCACCACCACCGCCACAACAACCAATGGGGCCAGAAATGGTCGCACGGTTGCGTGGGCCGTGGATCCCGTTTAGGCGACTGCGACCCATGCGGCGACCCCTACGGCGGCCCCGTTCTCCTCCATCGCCTCCATGGATAGATGCGCGGCGGCCGTGGCACCGTTCGCCATCATCATCACCGACCCCCCCCACCCACACACCCTCACCGCGGCTATCGCCGGCATCATCATCATCACCATCCCGGTAGGGCAGTGGAGGGGAATTTTTTAATTATTTTTCATAAAAAAAAAAAAAAAAAAAGCGGGGGTGGGTTTTAATAAACATGATTTCGAAAACAAACGGGTATAAAGTTTTTTAACAAAACATATCATAGTGCGTTTAACTGGTGATTAAGGGTTTGTAATTTATTTTATACAGCGCTTCCAAAGATATTATATTACATTCAACACGTGTCGAGACTTTTATCCTTGGAGGCCCAAGTTACATGCAATCGCGCGATATGCTGCGATGTTAAGATTGATCAAAAGCATTATGGAAAAAAAAAATGGTAGCTTTAGAATAAAATGTGGTGGGGATTGCACCTCTATTTAAGCCGTCTCCCCGGACGCTATTCCATCAGTCGCTCAGTAGCTTCGCTGAATTTTCGACGGAACAAATAGTGCTCTGAAAGAAAATGTGTAGTACCAATGCCATGCGTTATTACGTTCCAATCGTGCAAGATGATGGTGTATCTCCACGCAAGGAGAATACATTTAACAGGTAACCTTTCATAATTTTTTATTTGTGCTGCTAAAATCATACGTGACAGTGAATATTACTGCAAATTTTTTTCTACACCCATGGGGCAATGAGGGGGGCGTGGGGCGAGGGGAAGTGAGGGCGCGCGGGGGAGTTCTGCGCGGAGAACTCTGGGCGCGGGGCCTGTGAAGTGGAAGATTGGTTGCGCGCACACAAGCCGCGGAATGGGGGATGTCGCAATCGTGGAGGGGATTAGTCCAAGCCGAGCCGCCGCGGAGACCTCTCCAGACCTGGCCCGCCGTCGGAAATTTTTTAAGAGGGGGGGGGGGAATGATCCCCGAAAACTTTTCATACCGAACCGAGGGAGGGGATGACCCCCGAAAATTTTTGTTTACACCCACAGACATTTTTTATTGTCTTTTCGGCGTTCTCGGTACGTTTGATGAGATCTAAAAAAGAATTACATAATGTTCTCCTAAGAAAATATTTACAGCTAGCGAAAAAAAAAACAACACATCATTGGGCTCGTAAATCTATTCTTTCTATTTATAAAGCATTGTGCCATGCAAAATGGATTTAAAATATTCAACTGGTGGTCTAAACGCCAGAGAGAAATGCGTAAATAAATATAATCAATTTTTAATATATTTGTTTAAATATCGAGTAGAATGCGAAATTTAATTTAAATCCGAAACAATTCGTTACCCGGTTTGTTTTCGGTTACGCGACCGACCAGGAAGATTCTAGGTCGACGCGTCCGCTATTCAAAATATTAGTGGACAGAAAAACACGGTTCTCGAGGTTTTCTGTAAAGTCACGCGAACGATAAATTAACGTTCGATTTTGAAACAAGCGGTTTAAACGCCCGAGTTTAGAGAAGGTACGAAAACTCTATAATAGACAGAGACGGACGAGAGACACGGCGACAGCGCCGCGTGACGGAAGACTCTCCCCCCTCACGCGCTCACTTTTGGCAGCTCGTGCTCGTCCGTCACTCGCTATCAAACCACTGCCACGAGCACTTCGGTATACGAACACGCTCAGCAGTTGCATAAAGGAATAATTCGAGCAATCCGACCCGGAGTCGAGTTCTTCGACTACCCTCGGAGTTCCAAAGGAATTATTCGCGAGTTATCGTATCGAGCCAGTCGGTACACGACCGAGCTCGGCACTCAAAGTTCATTTTAATTTGGAATAGACTCGAAGTTCTTCGAGTGCTTCCGGGGAAACGATCCCATAATCCAGGTGTGGGAAGAAACCCTGAGTGGATCAATTGTTTCCCCATGGATAGAGGGTTAAACTCATCCCAATTTATATGTGCGAGGTTCTTCGCCCTTTTCTTAGGGCACGACTCCATAATCCAGGTGTGGGAAGAAACCCTGAGTGGAATCATCGTTGCCCTAGAGGATCGAGGTTCAAACTCCTTCCTCCAATTGACTGTCAAAAACGGCTTCGAACCCACCATACAGGGGTGAAGAGTACCCTGGAGTGGATTTGCCGTCTTCTAGTCGAAGCGGAACACATTTTTAAACCCCAGCTATCGGCGAAAGCTAGGACACGACCCAAAATCGCCAGGGAGTACGGTCCCTGCGCGTAGGACGGAGACTTCGACAAGCAACGTGGTCTCAGGCCCAACCGTAAGTCGCCCTAAGGGCGCCGTTGACAAGCCTGCACCACACAGTGCCCGTACGCACTTACGAAGGCGGTGAAGGGCCGGGGATCGGCTGAAAGGTTGGAGCCTTACAACCTACCTCCGATCACCTTCTCCTGCGACAGTCATAAATTGCAGTCATAAACTGCAGTCGTGAAATTAGACGAGCACAAAATCTCGTACACGACAATAATAAGCAAGCGATTCCCGATTGAACGGGAACGCTCACACATACAGTCCACTAGCTTAGCTGCGCATTGCGGCGGCTGAGATCCCCGCTCCTGGGTGCGACAAGCTGAGACCAGACGAGCGCGGAAGAAAGTAAGACACACAGCGTGACTCACGTTCACAGGTATTTAACGCCTATTCGTGTCTCTTTCTGTTACAGGTTTACCAAACAGGATTAACTGCAGCGGCGTCTGGCCGGGCACACAATTCTTAATACATATTTTGTTTCCACAATTTAATACAAATAAACGGCTTAGTCGAGTCATTCGACTAAGCGAAAATTAAATTGAAAATCTGTATTCTTTTCCCGACGTTCCTTCCCTCACGATCCGGACCACCGTTAGGCGAGGTTTTTCAAACCTACTCCCTAACAATATTATATCTAAGGCTGGACCGTCGATTTAATTTATATTTTATATTTTATATTTTAATCCGTTGGACGCAGCGTTGTCGCGTACACGATATTGCATATTCGCGTAGCAACGACCTCGGCGAAAGGCACGCAGCAGATAACGTACTCGCTGACAAAGCGCGAAAACGCATCGTTGCGCGAGACTCGACTCTGGATGAAAGAGGTGCTGCAATTTTTCGAGTAAATTTTTCGCATTTAGTATACAGTATGAAACTTTTTATTTCTTGTGTTTCGTAATGATATTAACCATTTTCTATAACGCGTTTGCAAGAGTTTGACCAAACCTAACCACAGTGAACTATAAAAATCTGAATTTATACGAGTACTAGAATAATAAATAGAAAGAATAGATTTACGAGCCGAATGATGTGTTGTTTTTTTCGCTAGCTGTAAATATTTTCTTAGGAGAACATTATGTAATTTTTTTTTAGATCTCATCAAACGGACCGAGAACGCCGAAAAGACAATAAAAAATGCCTGTGGGTGTAGAAAAAAATTTTCGGGGGTCATCCAATCCCGCGGTTCGGTATGAAAAGTTTTCGGGGATCATTCCCCCCCCCCCCACTCTTAAAAAATTTCCGACGGCGGGCCAGGTCTGGTGAGGTCTCCGCAGCGGCTCGGCCTGGACTAATCCCCTCCATGATTGCGACATCCCCCACTCCGCGGCTCGTGTGCGCGCATTAAATCTTCCACTCCCCACAGGCCCCGCGCCCAGAGTTCTCCGCGCCGCACTCCTCCGCGCGCACTCACTTACCCTCGGCCCACGCCCCCCTCATTGCCCCGTGGGTCCCTATCCCCATAGCTATACTACTGAGGTAATTAAGGAAAAGGAGGAATTCGAGCGAGAAATCGACAGTTCTCGGCAGAAGGGGTTTTCCTCCCCTCTGCCGCCCCTTGGTAGCCTTGCCGCCCGGAGGGTGTTGGCTGACACTGTGGGGTTAGTGACAATTGTGTGGACACGATGAGGTTTTCCCGTCGGGCCCCAGGAAATAAGTGTTTTTATACATCTATAAGTGTGTTATACATCTACATTCATTTATTTATTTATTTATTTATTTATTTATTTATTTATTTATTTATTTATTTATTTTATTTATTCATTTATTAATTTATTCATTACCTATTTATTTATTTATTACTCTATTTTATCTTATTTTATGTTACTTTATTTTATTTATTTATTTATTTATTTATTCTAAGTTCTACCCACTCTATATACATATATATTTATTTATTTTCATGTATTGTTATACACTCACTTACCTATATATTTATGTATTTTTGATTTATGGTCTTACTGTTTGTTTAAATATCGATCAAAACGCGATAATTAATTGAAATCCGAAATAATTCGTTACCCGGTTTGTTTTCGGTTACGCGACCGACCAGGAAGATTCTAGGTCGACGCGACCGCTATTCGAAACATTAGAGGACAGAAAAACACGGTTCTCGAGGTTTTCTGTAAAGTCACGCGAACGATAAAGTAACGTTCGAGTTCGAACAAGCCAAGTTCAACGCCCAGGCATAGAGAAGGTACGACAATCAGAAATTAAACAAAGACGGACGAGAGACGCCACGCAGCGCCACGAGAAGAAGGATTCCCCTTATCACCCGGACACTTTTGGCAACTCGTGCTCGTCCGTCACTTGCTATCGAGCCACTGAAAGGAGCATATCGATAAGCGAGCACGATATCGAGAAGTTTTAAAAATCTCCGAATCGGTCGAGTTATTCGACCCTTCGTTGAGAAGCTTCTCCAACCATTAGCCTGCTTTGTCGCGAGTTCCTAGATCCACGATCTTGCTCTGTGCGACAAAACGTAATCATACAATTAAAGCGTCGCGTTATTCGCGCTTCCCAGGGCGAGACGGCTCCACCGGGCAGAGCTTACTGAAAATCCCTGGGTGGACCCACCGTCTCCCCACGGATCGAGTCATAAACTCGATCATTACTGGTTTTTCGAACGGTTACGAACCCACAGACCAAGGGTAGAAATAAAATACCCTTGAGTGGATTCGCCGTCTTCTAGCCGAAGCGCGGGACACCTAGGATCTCCCAGCTTACGGCAAAATTATCAGATCACGTCCCAAAATCGCTCGCCTGGTACGGCCGCAGTGCGTAGGACGTCGATTCTAAAGAACGTGGTATCCGGAGCAACTGTAAGTCGCCCAAGGGCGCCGTTGTCAAACCGGTACCGCACCGTGCCCGTACGCACATAACCAGACGGTGAAGGGCCGAGGATAAGGGCGACGGTTGGAATCTTACAACCTCCCTCTGTTCGCTCCTCCTACGACAACCAAGAGTAGCAGGCTTGAAAGGATAGCGGAATTAGCATCTTGTCGAAAGAAACAATAAGCGAGCGATTCCCGATTTAAAGGAACGCTCTCACACCTTCACAGTCCACTAATATAGCCGCGTATCGCGGCGACTGAGATTCCCGCTCCTGGGTGCGACAAGCACAAACCAGGCGCGAGCGCGAAAAGAAAGACATCCGACGTGAGTCACGTTGTCAGGTATTTAACGCCTATTCTTGTCTCTTTCTGTTACAGATCATCGAAGCTAGACAGACGGGAATCCGTCTAGACCGGCAGACACGGGTTTTTGCGTACAAATTTTAGTACAATTATCACAATAAAAGGCTTAGTCGAGATCTTCGACTAAGCGAAAATAAACTGAAAATTTGTATTCTTTTCCCGACGTTCCTTCCCTCGAGATCCGGACCACCGTTAGGCGAGGTTTTTTCAAACCTACTCCCCCTAACACTGTTTTTACTTATTATATTATATATATATATATATATATATATATATGTAAAGAAAGTACGTGGTACTCCCTTTGGAATGAGTCCGCGCATCAACAGCGCGTTGGTAAAACAGTTTTACAAGAGAGAAAAGAAGTTCGATGAGGTGCCACGGAAAAAGCGAACACGTGCAATGACAGATTGTAACAGGTTGTAAAAGATAGTTAATATAAAAGAGTGTAATTGAGGAAAAAGAAGACATTGCGAATAACTGACGATTTAATGTCGTTTCTTTTTTTTAGAGTAAGCGTTGTAAATAATAATTGTAAAATAGGGACACATTATAATAAAAATAAAACCTTTTTTTTTAGGGAGGAACTCAGTTGTGTCATTATTCTTGCCTTTATCATTGCATAGAAAAAATTATATGTACCATTATAAAAACGACATTATCGTCAAGGAGAAAAATCATGGATAAATTAAGATTCGATTTTTTGTTGTGAAAGCAGCAGGAGATGGGAAGACAAACGTAATTGCCTAACCTCCCATTGCAACACAAGAGGACAAAAAACTTTTATAATGCCGCTAGAATACCAAGCAATTAATTTACACACAGCTCTTGAAAAACAAAAAGCTTATGGCAGAATAAAGAATACGCTCAAAAAGAGACACCAAAAAAGAGGAGTATGGATAACTCTTACAAAAGATTTGAGAGAAATTTACCTGGATGAAGAAGAAAATCTGATGTTTAATAGAATATTATTTAGAAGAAATTCAGGAAAAAACACTTGAGAAAAAAGAATACTGAAGCGGGTAGAAGATTCTATGACTAAACTATTAGGAAAACTTATAAATCAACAAAAAAATTATGAACGTCCAAAATCTGCAGAAAATCTCTCAGAAGAAATTTATATTGGAAAAATACTCAATAAAAACTGTCCAATGCATATCAATGGATACAAGATTTTGAGAATGAGATGCCGTCGCTTTGAAATGATACAAAGATAAAGGGAAAAAATCAAGAAATTTTTAAACTATTCCTAGAAAAACCTTGCCTCAGATTGGTACAGTAGCACGATGATAAAAATTAACTATACACTCCAGAGTGGGAAAAAGTGGAGAGAAAAAGCTTTATTAGAAACCTATGCGAATAAAGGATGGAGTCAAATCAGATATGCAATGGCATTTAGATACCAAACAGGAACATTGTTAGAATACGCAGTAAAGAAAGAGAGAGCTTCTATTACAAGTGTAAGAAAAACGTGATTGAACACGGACCTACATTAATAGACCTAATAGCCATAGAGTTTACCAAATTTCATAGCAGACAGAATTGACAGAGAGGCATTACAAGAGACTGAAGACTTATTTAATGAAATAGGAAAACTGGAGCACATGACTGAGAAAAAAAGAAGACAATTCGGAGAAAAAATAATAACCAAGATGGAAAATAAAGTCGCTTAATAAAACACCATGTAAAAATTTGTGAGAAAAATAACAAGGTGAGAAAAAAATGAAAAAATAGAAATTTGTAAATAATTCCAGAATTAGAAAATGTTTTTGATAAAGAGAAAATCCAAAAAACTAAATTTAACAATTCATTGATTAATGTAAGAAGGTACTGCTCCAATGATACCCTGGAACTGGAATGGTATTGTTATGACTCTGGTCTCGAATGTATCCTTGGTAAAGCTCAAGATTATTGACAATACAAAAAAATCAAAATGAGCAATACTAGTAATACGAGATTTAAAAAAACAATCAATGGTGTCCAGAAAGAGCAGGAAGGATTAATAACTGTAAAAATAAAAATGCTTCGATACGGAAAATATGATGGAGGTGTTTGTTTATGAACAGTGAATATTTCCAATTATGATTTCCTCATTGGGCTACAGATTGCATAAAGAAATTTAAGAATTATGCCAAAAATGAAAAATTAGAAATAACACAAAAAAAAATTCCGGACATAACCGAGGAAGATGGGAAAAAAAAAAAAATATAAGGGGAATATGAGAATTCCCTACTCCTGAAAGAAGAAGAAAAAGAAGAACTACTTATGATAAATTTTAATGAGACACATAGAAAAAAAAACTTTGAAATAGTTACAAATCATTTTAGAATATGAAGAGAAAAAATAGAGATTGATAAGTTAATAAAAAAATATAGAGCAATATTTATGCGAAAGATAAATACGATATAGGAGCAGTGAAGAATTATGAGGCACGCATAGATTTGCTAGTTGAAAATATCCCAGTAAAAAGACCGTACAGATGTACGATCGAGGATAGAAAAGAAATTGAACAACAAATTGCTAAATTACTAGTAAAGAGAGTTAATCGAAGAATCATTACAGTCCATTTGCTGCTCCGGTAACCTTAGCATATAAACGAGAAGAAAATAAAAAACAAGATTATGCATAGATTTCCCGCGACTTAAATAAAATAGTAGTGCCTCAATCGCAGCCGTTTCCTTTGATTGAGGTTCTTATGGTAAAAAAAATAGATTGTTAGTACTTCTCGATATTAGACATAAACTCAGCATTTTAGGGCAATACCTCTGAAAGAGAAAATTGAAGATAGGAAAAACACGGCATTCGTGACACAGGAAGGCCATTTTTCAATGGACTTGCTCTTACCGTTTGGGTTGAAAACTTCGCCAGCGATTTTTCAAAGGATTCTGAGGTAATATTATAAGAGAAAACATAAACTTTCGGGTTTTGCTTAGTCAATTATATCGATGATATACTGGTTTTTTCTGAAAACATTTGCGGAACATATTGAACATTTAACAGAATTATTAGAAGCATTAATGAGGGAAGGCTTCCAGACTAAAGTTTTCTAAAATGTGCTTTTGCAAGAAATTGGGTGAAGTATTTAGGTCATATAATACAGAACAACTCAATACGCCCACTGAAAAGATAATCTGGTATCAAATACAGAAATTTCCCCACACCAAAAACACAGAAAAATATCAGGCAGTTTTTGGGAAAAATAAACTTCTACAATAAATATCGTAAAAGACAGTGCAATCATGTTAGACCCCACTACACAATCTATTAAGAAAAATCAACAATTTATATGGACGGAAGATTGTCAAGCATCATTTGATAAAATAAAGAACTTCTTTTGTCGTCAAGCCAATTTTAGGGATATTTGATCCAAAAGTTGCCAATAAACATATACACGGATGCCAGTTTAAAAAGGAATAGGAGCAATTTTAAAACAACCACAAATGAATGGAGAAGAAAAACCAATTGCATATTTCTCCAAGAAAAATTGAATGACACTTAAAAAAGAAAAAAAGCCATCTATTTAGAATGCCTGCAGCTACTCTAAAGGAAGCTGCTTACAAATATTGGCCAACACCGGCTCATAGGACAGAAATTCACGGTTTTTTCGGACCACAAACCATTGGAAAACATGAATATAAAAAGTAGAACCGACGAAGAACTAGGTGGATTTGACGTATTACTTATCTCAATACGACTTCAACATAAAATTCTCCCCCAGGAAAAATATAACTTAGAAAAGCAGACTGTTTAAGCAAGAAACCCGGTTCTAGAACCAAATGAAAACGAGGATGAACAACTAAAAATTATAAACTTCACTTAAATTGGAAGAAATTATTAGCGACCAAGAAAGAAACGAAGATTTTGCCAAATCAAAAAGGAAAAAAAATGATACAGAAAAATAAAATATACTATAAAAGGACAAGGAAAAAGAAAAGATTGTACTATCAGAAGAACTTAGCGTAGAACTTATAAAAAAATTCATGAACACTATTGCCACATAGAGTATAGAACAAATGAAAAAAACAAAAATTATGCGCCTTTTTTATACAAAAGCAAAAATCTACTACTAAATATAAAAACAACATGTAAAGAATTGCACAACATGCATGAAGAGAACAAATCTAGGAGGAGTCCAAAATAAATATGGCCTAATGTCCCAGTTAGGACCGGCCGAACAGACCATTCGAAATCATATCCAATAGACACAATTGGAGGATTTGGAGGATTAAAGATCATCAAAAATATCTACACTTGCTAGTGGGATCACTTTACAAAGATATGCCTGGATATTGACGTCAAAAGACTCAGAATACCAACGATTTTATAAAATTATTAAAAAAAATTACAACAGACGAAAAAAATTGGCGTATGGTACTGACAGATCAATACCCAGGAATAAATTCAAAAAGAGTTCAAGGATTTCCTAGAAGAGGAAAAAATAAGCATTAATCTTCACAGCCCAGTAAATTCGCCTTTTCTCCAACTGGACTCAACGAAAGACTAAACCAGACAATAATAAATAAAATAAGATGCACAATAAACAAAAAGAAAAAGTCGCATGGACGACGATCGCCCAGAGAGATGCACAAAGAGATACACAATGAAACAGGAGCACACAGTCACGAGGTTTACACCTAAATACTTACTGGAAGGAGAAAATACTACAATTTTACCAGAAAGAATTGAAACGAGGAAAAAACGAAAAGCGACTTACAAATAGACAGAAAACTCACTTCTACATAGGGACAAAACAATCACACAACCACAACAAGAAGATATTCAATAAGAACAGAAAAACAATGGGAATTCAATATTGGAGACATGGTTTTTGTAGAAAATGAGTAATAGACTGAACAGGAAAAAAATTAAGGATGAATTGAAAGATCCGGACCCTACTAAAATCCTGAAGAGAATATCAAATTCTATATATGAAATAGATACTGGACACAAAAAACAGAATCAAACATGTTTCACATAACAAAATTAACACCAGCTCCTTTTACGCAGACTAAATGCGTTGGGGAAATACACTAATCATCTGTAGAAGTGCAGAAAATTTTACAAAATTTTGGCTACTCAGGAAGGGAGATGTAAAGAAAGTACGTGGTACTCCCTTTGGAATGAGTCCGCGCATCAACAGCGCGTTGGTAAAACAGTTTTACAAGAGAAAAAGAAGTTCGATGAGGTGCCACGGAAAAAAGCGAACACGTGCAATGACAGATTGTAACAGGTTGTAAAAGATAGTTAAGATAAAGAGTGTAATTGAGGAAAACACATTGCGAATAACTGACATTTAATGTCGTTTCTTTTAGGTAAGCGTTGTAAATAATTGTAAAATAGGGACACATATAATAAAATAAAACCTTTTTTAGGAGGAACTCAGTTGTGTCATTATTCTTGCCTTTATCATTGCATAGAAAATTATATACCATTATATATATATATAATATATATATATATATATATATATATATATATATATATCCATTCATCTATGCACATATGCTTTCACCTTGTTACTATACTATACTACACATGCATTATGCTATAAATTTCCCATCATGCACTCCCATCATGCATTCATTTACTGACTTACTTACCTACCCATTTATTTTACTTACCCATTTATTCATTTATATTAATTATTATTATATAATCATCTACACAGGCAGTACGATTTCTTCTGGTATAGGTTTGGTCTTTTCAATCATTCATTATATCGTATTTATCTCAGTCTACATTACTATTGATCCGACTGTATCATATTGTATTTTATTTTATTTTATATATTATTCCATTTTATTTTAGCTTATTTTATTTTATTTTACTACTTTATAGTATAGTATAGTATTTACAGTATTTACAGTAACTAAGACAGTATTATAGTAGAATAGTAATTCCATTTTATTTTATCTTATTTTATTCTACTTTATTGTATTTTATTTTAGTTTATGTCATTTTAGGACATTTACTTTTTAATCCAGTTTATTTTATTCTATTTTATTTTATTTTATTTTATTTTACTGACATTACTATATTAGTTTACTTTACTTTCTTTACTTTACTTTATCCCATTTACATTATGTCCCGATTATCGTGTAAGTGCATCCCACGGACATCTGTGGGAAAAGTCGCACGTCAGGTAGGTTTATGTTAATAAGGAGAGGGCCCGCCGGTAAGTAGACTGGCGGACGGCCTGGCCAACAAAGGTGAGTGATTATCATAGGAGGAAGCGACACCGATTGCCGGGGAGTTACCCCTGGCTTTTTTTTTCTTTTTCTTTTTTTTTTCGTGGGGAAAATCTTCGAAAGACTCCCTCCCACCTCTTTGGGGAGAGGCGGGAGGGGTGTGTGGGATTCCCCGCACCCATTATACCGGGCGCGGGACCTACCCACTAAAACCCCCACGGTGACCCTTCCGCATGATTTGGGAGGATACCGGGAATCGCTCGAAGTATACTTCCGAATCCTCCCGTGCCCGCGCTTTGCGCCCACCCGCGGGGGGACAAACGGTCCTCCCGGTAATCGCCCTGTCTCATAGCGGCATAACGAGGCCACATTGTCCTGCCGCCATCCGTCCCGGGGCCGCGTCCAGTGGCGGCTGCGAGCCCCAACTCGCAACCGCCGCGACCCCTTTTCTACCCCTCGGAGGCCGGTAGCTCATGGCCGCACCAGGCCACCGAGGGTGCCGCTCCGTGCGCCGGAGCCGGACAGGAATCACTGCCACCCCATCCGGTCCGACCCCACGCCGCCTGGCGGGAGGGGGCTCCTATCAGGACCCCCCTCCCAGCCTGGGTCATGCGCCACGCCGAGGGGGCCGCCCGCGTCGCCTGGCGCCCAGGCGACGCTCTCTCGCCACCAAACGAGCGCGAGCCTCAGCACGCCGCTGACGCTCGCGCTCCCTTCCCAGTCTCCTTCTGCAACATTACGTTTCGCAGAAGGAGGCCACGGCCCTCCAGTTCTCCTCGCTGCCGAGCATAGCGCGCACCATGCCCGGCAGCGAGACATCCCGCCCGATGACGCCGATCAGGACACGGCGTTCACCCTCCCATGCAGCGCATCCCTCGAGGGTATGTTCCGCCGTGTCCTGCTCAGCGTCACAATGGCAGCAACGCGCCGTCGGCTCCTTCCTATCCGGCACAGGTATCTCCCGAAGCTGCCATGCCCCGAGAACACCTGTGCCATCCTGTAAGTGAGGCTTCCAGGGCCTCTGTCCAGCCACTCACATAGGCGTGGCCGAACAGCCCCGACTGTCCGGTGCCCCGCGGTAGGCAGAGCCAACCGCTCTTGCCACGCGTGCACCACGGACTGCCGGGCCTGGCGCTTCAACTCGCCCCAAGCAGGTTCCTGCACACCCGGGACCGCCCCCACCCCCGCGCGACGGTCGACGCGGTGACGATACATCATCGCGTGCGACCGCGCGAGGAGATCCATGGGCGGCATCCCCGCAAGAACCGTCGCCGCCTCATGTGACACGGTCCGGTACCCGCGGAGAGTTACCCCTGGCTGATAAGCGAATGGACCTTCCAGGGATACTATCGGCTGGTAAGGTGCGGTGAGGGCAGCACCGGGAAATAATCAGGTAGGTAAATTACCCGCGGTAGAGGTACAGGCAGGGTATGATACCGACGGCGGGGCGGGGTACTAAGGAACACGTCGGCGGTGGACAGTGGCGACGACGCAGGGTACTACCGCTGCCGGTAATATACCTGCAAGAGAGATTAGACGTTCAGCGAAACTTCGCTGCCGATATATTATCTGGCGGAGGGGCCAGTTACCATAGCTGGTCTACCCTATTATGATACAGTTTTATTTACCTTATTTTATTTTATTTTACTTTATTGTATTTTATTATTATTCTTTTTGATTAGTTACCTCACTTTACTTTATTTTACGTTATCTTATTTTACTCTACTTTACTTCGATTTTACTCTACTTTATTTCGATTATACGGCGACTTTATTCCACATTTTATACTACCCATAGATTTATTTATATAGCCAGTTTATTCATTATCGCATATAGTCTATCCTATTCTAGTCTATTCTATTTTTTCATTTATTTTTATATTATTATTTCATTTTATTTTATCTACTTATTCTACTTTACTTTATTCTATGTTATGTTATTTTATCTTACTTTACTTTATTTCGTTTTTACATGACTTTTCTCCGCATTTTATGCTACACATTCATTTATTTATTTAGCCAGTTTATACATTATCGCATATAGTATATCCTATTCTAGTCTATTCTATTTTATTTATTTCATATTATTATTTTATTTTATTTTTATCTACTTATCTTACTTTATTTCATTTTACCTTATTTTATTTTACTCTACTTTATCTCGACTTTACGGCGACTTTATCCCACATTTTATGTTACATATTCATTTATTTATTTAGCCAGTTTATACATTATCGCATATAGTCTATCCTATTCTAGTCTATTCTATTTTATTTATTATTTTATTATTATACTTTATATTAGCTACTTATTTTACTTTATTTTATTTTACGTTATTACATTTTACTCTACCTTATCTCGATTTCACGACAACTTTTTCCACATTTTATGCTACACATTCAATTATTTATTTAGCCACAGTTTATACATTATCGCATATAGTCTATCCTATTCTAGTCTATTCTATTTTAGTTATTTTATATTATTATCTTATTTTATTTTATCTACTTATTCTACTTTATTTCATTTTAAGTTATTTTATTTTACTCTACCTTACTTCGATATTACGGCGACTTTATTCCGTATTTTATGATACATATTCATTTATTTATTTAGCCAGTTTGTTAGAATGTGGAGGGCTCAAACACTGATTTGAGAACCTCGTCTAACGGGGGTCCGGATCACGAGGGAATAGGAGGATGGAAAAGTAATTGTCACACGTTATATATAATTTCACGTCGTCGAAAGAGTTCGACGACGTCGTTTATTGGACCTTTAAATGCGAACAGCTTGTCTTAATTAAATTATACGCGACAAAAACCTCGCCTGTCTGACTGGCGTCTGGCGTGTGCTCGCGTCACGCTGTTCTGAAACAAAAGAGACGGAACGAGATGTAAATATACGGTAACGTTTGTCACTCTCTCCGTCTCGTTTTAATGTTCACGCGCTCCTGGTTGTGCTTGTCGCACTCAGGAGCGGGAAACTCAGCCGCCGCGTTACGCAGCTAAGCTAGTGGACTGTATATGTATGTGTGCGTTCCCTTTAAACCGGGAAACAGCTGATTGCAGTTTTGGGGAAGACGAGATTCAACCTCGTTTCTTTCCCGACTGCAGGTTTCGACTATCGTAGGAGAGGGTAACGGGTGGAGGTTGTAAGGCTGCAACCGTACCGCTCCTCGGCCCTTTTACCACCTTATTGCGTGCGTACGGGCACGGTGTGATGCAGGTGTGCCAACGGCGCCCTTTGGGTCGACTTACGATTGGGCCTGACACCACGTAGCTTGATGAATTAACGTCCTACGCACGGTGACCGTACTAGACTGGCGATCTTTGGAGGTATTCTGCTGTTCGTCGTAAGCTGGGAATTGAAAGTTGTCCCACACTTCGACTAGAAGGTGGTAAATCCACCCAGGGTATTTTATACACCCCTGGATTGTGGAGTTCCGAACCGTTTGATATACAAGAGAGGTACGAGAGTCAACCTCGATACCTTAAACACGACCTCTGATTGCAGCGATCCGTGTTCTCTTTTACTGTTTATTTTTCAGACCAAGGTGGGTCGTAGCCACTGCTGAATACTTCGGACACGACCTCTGATTACAGCGATACGTGTCTATATTCAGGCTGAGGTGGATCGTACCCACTGCTGAATTCGAAATCTCGGATTATAACCTGCGAGATCTTTACAGTCTTTGGATCAGGTCGTGTTCCGACCTAATCTGTTTAATTGGTAAACGGCTTACGGAAGTTCACGGGATGGGATTGTTTTACAACCCGTTCCGTATTGAACGTCCTGCGGAGGTTCACGGGATGGGGTTGTTTTCAACCCGTTCCGTATTGAACGTCCTATGCAAGTTCACGGTTGTTAGGGGGAGTAGGTTTGAAAAAACCGCGCCTAACGGTGGTCCGGATCGTGAGGGAAGGAACGTCGTGAAAAGAATACAGATTATAATTATAATTTTCACTTAGTCGAGTGACTCGACTAAGCCTTTTATTTTGATCGGTTTGACAACTAAAATTACGCAGTTTGTCTGCCCGGCCAGACGCCGCTGCAGCTAATCCTGTTTAGTAAACCTGTAACAGAAAGAGACACGAATAGGCGTTAAATACCTGTGAACGTGAATCACGCTGTGTGTCTTACTTTCTTCCGCGCTCGTCTGGTCTGTGCTTGTCGCACCCAGGAGCGGGGATCTCAGCCGCCGCGATGCGCAGCTAAGCTAGGGGACTGTATATGTGAGCGTTCCCGTTAAATCGGGAATCGCTTGCTTATTGTTATCGTGTACGAGATTTCTGCTCGTCACGACTGCAATTCTGACTGCAATTTGAGACTTTGTTTTTATGACTGTCGCAGGAAAAGTGATCGGAGGGAGGTTGTAAGGCTCCAACCTTTCAGCCGGTCCCCGGCCCTTCACCGCCTTCGTAAGTGCGTACGGCACTGTGTGGTGCAGGCTTGTCAACGGCGCCCTTAGGTCGACTTACGGTTGTGCCTGAGACCACGTTGCTTTGTCGGATGCTCCGTCCTACGCACAGGGACCGTACTCCCTGGAGATGTTTGAACGTGTCCTAGCTTTCGCCGATAGCTGGGGTTTAAAAATGTGTCCCGCTTCGACTGGAAGACGGCAAATCCACCCAGGGTATTGTTCACTCCTGTATGGTGGGTTCGAAGCCGTTTCTGACAGCCAATTGGAGGACGAATTTTGTATCTCGTTCCTCTAGTGCACGATGATTCCACTCAGGGTTTCTTCCCACACCTGGATTATGGAGTCGTGCACTAAGAAAGGTGCGAAAAACCTCGCACCTATAAGTTGGGATGAGCTAATCCCTCTATCCCTGGGGAAACGATTGAGTCCACTCAGGGTTTCTTCCCACACCTGTTTATGGATCGATTCCCCGGAAGCACTCGAATTACTTCAAGCCTATTCCGAATTTAGTAAGTCTTTCTACAGAGCTCGGTCGGGTACCGACTGGCTCGATACGCTAACTTGTGAATAGTTCTTTCACAACTCCGAGGGGTAGTCGAGGAACTCGACTCGGATCGGGTTGCTCGAATTATTCGTTGGTTCGACTGCTGAGCGTGTTCGGTTACCGAAGTGCTCGTGGCAGTGGTTTGATAGCGAGTGACGGACGAGCACGAGCTGCCAAAGTGAGCGCGTGAGTGGGGAGAGTCTTCCGTCACGCGGCGCTGTCGCCGAGTCTCTCGTCCGTCTCTGTCTATTATAGAGTTTTCGTACCTTCTCTAAACTCGGGCGTTTGAACCGCTTGTTTCAAAATTGAACGTTAATTAATCGTTCGCGTGACTTTGCAGAAAACCTCGAGAACCGTGTTTTTCTGTCCTCTAACATTTTGAATAGCGGACGCGTCGACCTAGAATCTTCCTGGTCGGTCGCGTAACCGAAAACAAACCGGGTAACGAATTGTTTCGGATTTAAATTAATTTTCGCATTTTAAGCGATATTTAAACATACCGCCCCCTTGCACGGTCCGTGCAACAAGAATAGGAGGCGTAGGTCGCGGTCACGTCGCGTAAAGCCCGTAGAGAAGGTAGAAGTACACTTTCAACACTTTTCAATACTTTCTATTGTAAAAGTTTAATTGTACTTACTCGTGGCGGAATTCGGGTCTTCGTTTATCCCGTGTGCGTCTTCGCCGGCCGTTGTCGATGTTGACTCATCGACGGGCAGTTTACACAACCGTGTAATCGGACGTGTGTATGTAGACGTAACTGTACGTACTTTAACTACACGCACGCACCTGTCTCGGCCCGGTAATACTTCCTCGATTCGTCCCATTTCCCATTGATTCGGGGAGAAGAGGGTTTTGCACTAAAACCAAGTCATTCGGTTTTAACTGCACTTGGGTGGTGCGCCACTTGTAGCGTTTCTGGAGGTGCGTGAGATAATCTCGCGTCCAATGTTTCCAGAGCTGCTCGTGGAATTTCTGGATTGCTCTCCATCGCGTAAGCCGCGAGATTTTCCTTTTCCACTGACTCGACCGGAAGTGCATTCATCGGTCTGCCTGATAGGAAGTGGCCCGGCGTGAGAGGGCATAATCCTCGGGACAGTCACTCAAAGCGGCGATCGGTCGCGAATTCAAACTCGCCTCGATCTTGCAGAGGAGGGTCTGCATTTCCTCGCTTGTGGGTGTAAATTCGCCGATGATGCGTTTCAGGTGATGTTTCACCGATTTCACGCCGGCTTCTTGCATACCACCAAAGTGGGAGCACTGGGTGGATTAAACCTCCACTTAATGCCCTTTTGACCGCACTTCGTTCGCATTTCTGGAGTTTGATACACCGTATTGAAGTGTTCCTTCAATTCCCGATCTGCTCCGACGAAGTTCGTTCCGTTATCACTGAACATACAGGACGGAACTCCGCGGCGGGCGATAAATCGGTCTAATGCGGCCAGAAATGCACTCGTCGTATAATCATGGACGAGTTCGATGTGCACGGCTCTCGTAGCGAAGCAGATGAACACTGCTATGTATGCTTTATGAGCCGTTTTCCCACGACCGGCAGAGTCGCGGACCCGATACGGTCCCGCGTAGTCGACTCCGCAGTTTGAGAAAGGTCGTGCCGCGCGACTGCGCTCCGGTATTAAATCCTGCATGATTTGCGTGGGTATTTGCTTGCCATCTCACGCATCGTATGCATTGGTGGATAACCGTGCGTGCCGCGTTTCGGCAGCCGATGATCCAGAATTTCTGTCTCACCGTGTACATGGTCAATTGTAAACCCCGTGCAACGTATCCACGTGGCATTGCCTGATTATCATGTTAGATACATGATGTTTCGGCAGGATAATCAGGTGTTTGGTTTCCCATGCAAGCGTCGCATTCTCAACCTTCCACCCACTCGTAAGACTTCCTTATCGTCGAGAAAGGGTTTAGGCTCTTTAGAGGAGATGTCGCAGGGATTCCCTTGCGCTTTTTCAAGCACCGGTACTCTTCTGCGAAATGCGTACGCTGTAAGTAGCGTGCAATTCTTTCCGTTGCACGCTGCATTTCCGCTGCTTCGACAACTTTTTGCATCGAATGACCTTCGTTCTCCGACCGCCGGCCTCCGGAATCGGAGGCAATAGGCAGTCACACGTTGTAGCTTGCTCCATTGGGAAAATCGGAAAACTAAGTTCCATTCCTTTTCCGGAGTGGCCACGAGGGTATGCGATACGCGTTTACCCTCCTCGGTCTCGAGCGAGGCTGGCGATTTCGGCCAATTTTCCTCTGATTGTCGAAGCCATTTCGGCCCGGAAATCCATAATTCGGACTGAATGAGTTCTGCGGCATCTACACCTCGCGAATTCAGATCCGCTGGGTTGAAGCGCGTGGGAACGTGCCGCCATTCAGCTTTTGGGAACATGGTCTGAATTTTTGACACACGGTTGGCTATCACAACCTTCCATGTCGACGCATGCTTTTTCAGCCAAGCGAGTGCAATCGTGGAATCTGTCCAGCAGATTATACGGCTCATTTCTATGGGAATGACCGTTTCACGTGCACTATAAGCTCGGAAAGTAACACAGCCCCATTCAATTCCAGGACGGGGATAGACTGTGTTTTTATCCGGAGCCACTCGTGTCTTTGCCATGATTAATGTCGTAAACACGTCATTATTTTCGTCGTCACACGTAAGTAAGTGACGGCCGAATAGGCAGCAGTGATGCATCGCAGAATCCGTGTAGTTCCACAGTAACTGCGTCTGCTCCGTATTGGATCCATCTCGGGAATTTTAGTTCTTTGAGACTGCTCCAATCCCTGCAAAACGTGTTCCACGTTTTTGCGTGTCCGTGGAAATTTGATCGTCCCACTGGATTTTCTCCAGCCATTGGGACTGCATCAGAATTTTGCACGGATTACGACTGGTGATAACCAGCCGAGGGGATCGAAGAGCTTCGCGATCTCCGAGAACAAATTTCTTTGTCATCGGTAACGCAGACGGTTGAAACCGTTGCAGATCGAAATAAGTAGTCTCCGGATGGGATCCATCGTAGACCAAGCACTTTTAGTTCGGAATCGTCGAACAGAGTGAGGTCTACGGCGTGGGAGTGAGCACCTTGGGGATGTTCCGCAATAATTTCGCGGAGTTTCAGCCCATTTTCTCAACTTGAACCCACCGCCCTGCAGAGATCGCAGACTTGCTTGCGAATTTTCTCTAGCAGGGTTTTGTTGGACGCTCCCATAAATACGTCGTCGACGTATATGTCCCTCCCGCGGATCGGTGGGGCTAGAGGATACCTCTCTCCACCCTGTTCCTTTAATCCGTGGCGGTACGCATCGCTAAATATGGGGCGCACGCCGTACCGTATGTTACGGTATTCAATTCGTAAGCTTTGAGCTTTTCGTCGTTTGACGCGCGCCATGCGATGCATTGGAAACGACGGTCCTGTGGGGCGACGAGGATTTGCCAAAACATCTTCTCGATATCTGCCACCAGAACGTACTCATACAGACGCCACCTCGTTAAAACCGAGGTGATATCGTTCTGTAATTTTGGTCCCACATGCAGGACGTCGTTTAGGGATCGCCCTCCGACCGTTCTGCTGGTTGCTTTGAACACAACGCGCAGTTTGGTCGTTGCACTTTCCGTGCGTACGACCGCTCGATGCGGAATGTACAGTCGATTCTGGTCAATCGGCTCAAGCCGAGTCATGTGACCCAAGGACTCGTACTCCGCGAGGAACTCAGAGTATTCTCTGTCGAGGGTCGCATCCGCGTCAATTTACGCCTCATCCTCGCGAGGGCGGACAGCGCTATGTGGAACGATTGTCCTAACGCTTCGTCCGGTCTCCGGGTGATTCAAAGAGGCAATCGGACTATAAACCGTCCGGTTTTGTCCCGTCTGACGGTTCTTCGGAAGAGTGCTTCGCACTCTTCTTCCGCCTTGGACCGCACCGAGGTGGTGGGGATTTCTTCGGTTTCCCAGAATCGTCGAATCGCATAATCCAGCGATTCGAGAACGGTGCAATGCAGCGTTCTTACCGTATTCTGGCCGTCGCCTTCAGCGTGTATAGGGCCGGATATAACCCAGCCAAACGCCGTTTCTTGAGCGATCGGACCTTCATTCGCCCCTCGTCGGAAGCCCGAACGAATCACCTGAGCGTATAAATCCGCTCCGATCAGAATTTCGATCGTAGGATCGGCCTGGCTTCTGGATCGGCTAACGGTAAACCTCGGAACGCACTGTAAACACTCGCGTTCGCCGACGTGTTGCGGTAGGTCGTGATTTTCGGCACGACGTACGCGTGAGCGACACATATCGGTTTCGACTCGTTTATCGAGCCGAGGTTTAAACCGACGCTATATTTTATTTGCTGCGTCTGGCCGCCCCAAGCCTGATACCGTGGCTGGGGTACGTACGCGTTTCAACCGGAGGTCGTTTGCCAGACCTGCGGAAACGAATGACGTCTCCGATCCTTGGTCTAACAGTGCTCGCGCTATTCGCGATGAACGGTTCTCTCGAACACGCGTACTCGTGCCGTGGCTAGCAGCACGGTCCTCGGTGCGCCTGTACCGAGCGCGGTACAGTGTGATGTCGAGGCCGGTTTCTTGTAGGCCTTCGAAGTCGAAGGTTTTCCTTTCGGCTTCGACACGGCCATCCTTCGTGGTTGAGCGTTGTAATCGCTCTCGTCACGTTGGCCGTATGTAGTTTGTGCCTGCGGCCTCGTATAACCTTGATCACTCAGTCCATCATAGTGAAGGAGGGTATGATGCTTCCACCAACACCGAAGGAAATCCTGGGGTCTCTGGCATTGTGATGCCGTATGAGAAAGGTCGAGGCACAACACGCAGGCCATGCGGTTCTGCACGTAGTGGTGACGCATTTTGGCGTCAGCGCTTGAAAGTTGGTGCATTGGGGCAGATTGTGTGCCCCAGTGCAGAATCCGCATACTGGCATCCGCATTGATTAGGTTCGCCCGTCGTTTTCCGAACAAGAGCGTCTCGGGTTTGGGGCCGAGTCGGTTCCCATAACGACGTTATGGCTTGCCAGAGGCTTCGAAGCGACGCTTTTTGGTCGAGCGTCGATGGGCTTCGGCATGCGGGATTTTGTTTCCGGGGCGAGAGCTGCCTCTCGACGGTCCTCTTTCATCGAAAGCAACGCTTGCGCGTGATGATCGATGAAGGTTCGGACATCCTCGAACATCAGGTAGTTAGTCGAGAGGCCGAGCGATCTCTGCCATTCCAGCTCCAATTTCGGAGTGAAATGTTGTATCGTCCAGTACGCTAGCATCCATTCTACTAGCTGTTCGGACGTGCCCCTTTTCTTAATGCAGCTAGAGTCTCTGTGCATTCCACAGTGACCTGCTGCAGGCTGGCCATAGATCGTTGAATTCAATCTGCTTCAGCGAAAATAGTTTGTCGAGCAACCTTCCCGTGACCATGCGTGGAAGCCCGTATTTCTCCTTGAGCATTCTCCACGCTTCGGGGAAGTTGCGCCCGACAATCTCGAGCGACGAAATCGTCGCGAGCTGGTCCTTCAAGCACGCGTTCAGATGGTACAATTTCTGTACGTCTGATAACTGCGCATTATTCATTACCCCGGTGGTAAATAGATCCTCGAAATGTTCCCATTCCCGAGGATCCCCTCAGGTAGGCAATCTTTGCTTGGGAGCTCAATGGGCATGCTGAATTGCTGGACCTCCGGTGCCGGTGGTCTCGATTCAGCAGCGATTCGTGTCTGCTCGGCGGTTACGAAATCCTGGAATTCCTGGAATTCGTTTTCCACGCCGAGGAGGTAGCCTGGCTTAAAAAGCGTATAGGCTTGTCTTTTGCGGCGGGAATCATCTTCCGCACGTTCGCATACATGGTGCGGACATCCCGCCAGGTTCGTCCGGCGTAGTCGAGCTTTTCTTGGAGAAGTTTCTCCGTGAATTTAGCTCTGCCCATTTTTTTGAGATTTATGCTCACGGATCTAAGACGATCGAACTCGTCTGTTAACTCCATGAGCTGATCCTCAATGTCGGCACGCGACATGGACTCGTTTAACGCCATAGCGAGTTTGTCGAGGATTAATCAACTCGATTCAACTCTTACGTGGTAATTTCGTCACGTGTAAAGGCAGTCACCTTTTCCCGTTAAAAATCAACCTCGTTTGATCCGGCTCGAAGGACCTTATGTTAGGGGGAGTAGGTTTGAAAAAACCTCGCCTAACGGTGGTCCGGATCGTGAGGGAAGGAACGTCGTGAAAAGAATACAGATTATAATTTTAATTTTCACTTAGTCGAGTGACTCGACTAAGCCTTTTATTTTGATCGGTTTGACAACTAAAATTACGCAGTTTTGTCTGCCCGGCCAGACGCCGCTGCAGCTAATCCTGTTTAGTAAACCTGTAACAGAAAGAGACACGAATAGGCGTTAAATACCTGTGAACGTGAATCACGCTGTGTGTCTTACTTTCTTCCGCGCTCGTCTGGTCTGTACTTGTCGCACCCAGGAGCGGGGATCTCAGCCGCCGCGATGCGCAGCTAAGCTAGTGGACTGTATATGTGAGCGTTCCCGTTAAATCGGGAATCGCTTGCTAATTATTGTCGTGTACGAGATTTCTGCTCGTCACGACTGCAATTCTGACTGCAATTTAAGACTTTGTTTTATGACTGTCGCAGGAAAGGTGGTCGGAGGGAGGTTGTAAGGCTCCAACCTTTCAGCCAGTCCCCGGCCCTTCACCGCCTTCGTAAGTGCGTACGGCACTGTGTGGTGCAGGCTTGTCAACGGCGCCCTTAGGTCGACTTACGGTTGTGCCTGAGACCACGTTGCTTTGTCGGATGCTCCGTCCTACGCACAGGGACCGTACTCCCTGGAGATGTTTGAACGTGTCCTAGCTTTCGCCGATAGCTGGGGTTTAAAAATGTGTCCCGCTTCGACTGGAAGACGGCAAATCCACCCAGGGTATTATTCACTCCTGTATGGTGGGTTCGAAGCCGTTTCTGACAGCCAATTGGAGGACGAATTTTGTATCTCGTTCCTCTAGTGCACGATGAGTCCACTCAGGGTTTCTTCCCACACCTGGATTATGGAGTCGTGCACTAAGAAAGGTGCGAAAAACCTCGCACCTATAAGTTGGGATGAGCTAATCCCTCTATCCCTGGGGTAAACGATTGAGTCCACTCAGGGTTTCTTCCCACACCTGTTTATGGATCGATTCCCCGGAAGCACTCGAATTACTTCAAGCCTATTCCGAATTTAGTAAGTCTTTCTACAGAGCTCGGTCGGGTACCGACTGGCTCGATACGCTAACTTGTGAATAGTTCTTTCACAACTCCGAGGGTAGTCGAGGAACTCGACTCGGATCGGGTTGCTCGAATTATTCGTTGGTTCGACTGCTGAGCGTGTTCGGTTACCGAAGTGCTCGTGGCAGTGGTTTGATAGCGAGTGACGGACGAGCACGAGCTGCCCAAGTGAGCGCGTGAGTGGGGAGAGTCTTCCGTCACGCGGCGCTGTCGCCGAGTCTCTCGTCCGTCTCTGTCTATTATAGAGTTTTCGTACCTTCTCTAAACTCGGGCGTTTGAACCGCTTGTTTCAAAATTGAACGTTAAGTAATCGTTCGCGTGACATTGCAGAAAACCTCGAGAACCGTGTTTTTCTGTCCTCTAACATTTTGAATAGCGGACGCGTCGACCTAGAATCTTCCTGGTCGGTCGCGTAACCGAAAACAAACCGGGTAACGAATTGTTTCGAGATTTAAATTAATTTTCGCATTTTAAGCGATATTTAAACAACGGTATAGGATTGTTTTCCAATCCGTTCAGTATTGAACTTGTTGTTCACGGTATAGAATTGTTTTCCAATCCGTTCCGTATTGAACTTGTTGTTCACGGTATAGATTGTTTCAATCCGTTCCGTATTGAACTTGTTGTTCACGTTTGGCTCTTTTAAGTAGTAAACGGGTTGTGGAGGATTGACGGTATAGGATTGTTCTACAATCCGTTCCGTATTTGAACTTCCTGTCCACGTTACTCTTTGATTTTAAATTGTAAACGGGTTTTGCGGAAGTATTGACGGTACCGGAAGGATTCCCAATCCGTTCTCGTACTGCACTTCCAACCCACGTTTACAATTTCGTCGAAAGTTCGAGTGACTCAAAACTATTCGAACGTCTTGGAAATTACGGGGCAGCGGGATCGTATGCCCATCTGCTCACTGCCGGTTCCAAGTTAAGAGTGACGATCTAGCACGGTTAGTCAAATTCGGAGGAGAATCTCTGACTGTAGATTTGTGAACCGATTTGAATTCGTCTTTGTCCAACTTATATTGTCGTACCTTCTCTTTATACACGTTAGCTCGAAATCAGCGTAGTTTCGTCGATCGCGTGATGTTTCCGAAGAAATCCGTATGTGACAGTTTTTATAACCTGTCTTGTTTCGCGTAGCGGACACGAGAGTCGAAGTCTCGAGTATGTTACATAAGCAGAAAAACAATACCGGGTGACGAATAATATTCTACTATTCTTTCACGTCGAATTAACGCGATATTTAAACATACGTTATCGCATATAGTCTATCCTATTCTAGTCTATTCTATTTTATTTATTATTTTATTATTATACTTTATATTAGCTACTTATTTTACTTTATTTTATTTTACGTTATTACATTTTACTCTACCTTATCTCGATTTCACGGCGACTTTTTCCACATTTTATGCTACACATTCAATTATTTATTTAGCCAGTTTATACATTATCGCATATAGTCTATCCTATTCTAGCCTATTCTATTTTATTTATTTTACATTATTATTTTATTTTATTTTTATCTACTTATCTTGCCTTATTTCATTTTACGTTATTTTATTTTACTCTACTTTATCTCGATTTTACGTCGACTTTATCCCCACATTTTATGCTACATATTCATTTATTTATTTACCCAGTTTATAAACTATCGCAAATAGTCTATCCTTTCTAGTCTTTTTCTATTTTAGTTATTTTATATTATTATCTTATTTTATTTTATCTACTTATTTTACTTTATTTCATCTTAAGTTATTTTATTTTTGTTTAAATATCGTGTGACTCCGAGACGTAAAAACTCGGCCGCGATGCCAGTATCTATAATGAATTCGCGTAATTCTAGAAGGTTCTGCTGACGGAGAATTTTTTCTTCGTTAGATTAGTATACCGCGGCCATTTTCGTGTTTTTGCTAGCTAGCTTCACTGGAATCCTCGATTCTGAGAACAAATTCCAGAAATCGTGTTGTTAGCGCCGAGAGAGAGAGAGAGAGAGAGAAGAATCGATTTATCGAATCGAGATCGACAGCCGAAACGCGGCAGCGCCGCGTCGTGGCTATGCGGCGCGTAGCCGCCCGGGCCCAGCTGCGCGATGCGTCGCTACGCGACTCTGCGCTTGCGCGACGGAGCCCAGCCGTGGCCGTCGATGCTTGCAGATCGTTACGGATCATTCGTGTGCCGTCGGCGATCAGGAGCAGATCCTGTGACGATCTCTCCCATTCTCGTACGAAGCTCCGAGGAGAATGAGACGATCTCTCTCTCCCTATTCAATACGGTTTGAGCCACTGTAACGGAGATACCGACATACTGGTTATCGCCTGGTGGTGGTTCGCCGTTCGAAGGATCGAGGAACCCACACGAATCGCCCGTCTGGTGTACCACATAGAGTGCACCGACCGGTGGAGTTGTGGTTTCATCGACCCGTGTGAGCTATACGGCGTAGGAGCAACCGGAAGTTGGATACCCAGATATTGGTATCACTTCGCGGTGCTCACCGTGCACCGGGCTTTAGAGAACCCGCTCCAGTGAACCAGTCGTGAGGTGACAAGGTAGAGCACAAGCGACCACTGGAGCAAAGGGGTTCGAAGCACCGGCCTTCCACCGCTACACCCACTACCAGATGTGAGTCGACCACACTGGGGCTGTGACCGTAGGGTGGTTAGGAATTACAAAGGATGTCGTCCTAATTCGGCGAGCCGCAGGCGGTTCCTCGTGAAGGGAACCGCTGACGAGGGACCACGGCGGGCTGCCGGGCGATTCCTTCAAGGAAAGGAATCGCTGTCGAGGCAGCTGGGTGGGTAGGCCGCCAGGTCGTTCCTGAGGAGCCGCCGACGAGGTACCCGTACTTGGACGAGACGTCCTCTTGCGTGGGTCGCGTTCGAACGTCACCCGCACGGTGAGTGTGCTCGCGGGATATAGCCATTTGGAGCCTTACAACCTCCATTTGGTTTCCCGTCCGTGGCATTGCGAAGCGAACCCGGTAGATCAGAGGAAAACCTCGTCTACCCGGTTGTGCGCGTCGGTGATATCGTAAAAACACGACTATCACCGACCAAAGCAAAATAATACAGTCCACTATCTATTGCGCTGAATTGCCAGTTGGCTCTCCTCCAAGCACACCAGACTGTCGCTGGAGCGCGAGACAATCAGCTGACGAGCGCGTAATCGGTGACTTGTCCGCAAAATATTCATATTTGCCGGAATTTCTGTTACAGAAAACCTCCGACGCAGTAAGGAAGACGGAGAAAGAGGTGGACCAGGCCGAAACGGGAGCCTGGGTCCAGTTATCTTTATTTATCCGTTTTTTTTTCCTAATTTGTAATAATATTTTTGTAAAAATAATAGTTTTTGGTTTATTTTTGTAATAAAAACGATATTTGAAAACTTGTAACAATTTCCCTACCCTATCTTCTCCCTCGTCCGAAACCACACAGTTAGAGCCCCTGAGTGCTCTAACAATTTTATTCTACCTTACTTCAATATTACGGCGACTTTATTCCACATTTTATGCTACATATTCATTTATTCATTTATTTATTTAGCCATTTTATATATTATCGCATACAGTCTATCATATTCTAGTCTATTCTATTTTATTTTATCATCATTGTTAGAATATGGAGGGCTCAAATATTTATTTGAGAACCTCGTCTAACGGGTGTCCGGATTACGAAGGAGTAGGACGAAGGAAAAGCAAATCGTTTCTTTTTTAATTGTATTTTCGCGTCGTCGATTGTCGACGACGCCGTTTATTTGAAAAAATAGAACCAAAACAAAACGAAACGTAAAAAGAAACTTGTTATAATCAAACTAAAATAAAATAATACAGAACAAAATTTACAGGAAGAAAAAAGAACCAGAATTTTTGCCGTTTGCCGCTTTTCACACTTGAAAAATAAAAATTAAAAATCAATTGGCTCGTCCTCTGGCGCGTTAATCCGCCTCTTGTTGGACGAGTCGTCGGCTGGTGTCACTCTTCTCTGTAACAAAAAGGACGGAACTTGGTGTAAATACACGGTAACGTTAGTCACGTTTTCCGTCTCGTTCTGAAGTTCTCGCGCTCCTAGCTGTGCTTGTCGCACTCAGGGCGGGGATTATCTGCCGCTGCGTTACGCGGCGAAACAGGTGGACTGTATTTGCTTATGTTCCCTTTAAATCAGGAAACGTTTGATTTCAGTTCTAAGGAAGACGAGATTATACCTCGATTCTTCCTATACTGCGGGATCTCGACCGTCGTAGGAAAGGGCAACAGATGGAGGTTGTAAGGCTCCAAATGTTGTCGAATCCTCGGTTTCTTACCGTCCTCGTAATCCGTCCGTGTACGGTGTGGGACTATGCCTTGTCTGCGTTCACAACGACTTACGGTTGGCGTACGTTTCCCACTGTTGCTCTTGAGCGGTATTCCACGCACACGTTGGCGTATTTTCGGAATACCGCTTCAGCAGATCGCCTGATGCTGGACACGTGATTTAAATTCCTAGCACCGACTGGAGGGCGGCAAGTCCACCCACGGAATACACCACGTGGTCCGTCTAGGTGGGGTTTTAACCGTTCAACAGTCAGGGGGAGGTTCGTAGGTCAAACTCGAAACCGGATATGACCGATCGGTCCAACGATACGTATCCTTTTTCCTCAGTCTTAGGTGGTTTTACCACTGCTGCACTAGAAACGTTCGGAAATAACCCACGAGATTCCTCGTTAGAAACGGAAGTGCCGTTCGTACCGGATGGTATCCCAATCCGTTTAGGTACTGCACTTCTTTGCGTTCCGACTCTTTTTCCTCCAGTTAAAACGTGTAGCGGAAGTATTTACGTTACCGGATCGGACCCCAATCCGTTCTCGCACTGCACCTTCTTCACCACGTTCTTAACTGGCTCGAAAGAACGACACTATTCGTTCTACTTGGTATATACGGAGGAGCGGGATCGTATGCCCATCTGCTCTCGGCCGTTTCCAAATCAAGAGTGATTCGCTTAACAAGGAGAGTCAAATTCGGAGAGCGATTTCCGACTGGCGGCGCTGTAGCCGAATTTGAGTTTGTCATTGTCTATCTTTCGATTGTCTTTCCTTTTCTATCTTACGCGTTTCGAAACGTTAGCTTGAAATTCTGCGTAGTTTCGTCGATCGCGTGATGTTTAGAAAGAAATCCGTATGTGACCGTTTTTGTATCCGGTCTTGTTTACTCATGGCGGACATGAGACCCGAACATTCTCGAGTATGTTCCATACGCAGAAAAACAATACCGGGTGACGAATAATATTCTACTATTCTTGCACGTCAGATTAACGCGATATTTAAACAATCATTATATATTTTTATTCTACATTATCCTACACTCTAACCGGTAATATACAGATGTGATATGATATGATATATGATATCACTTAAGCAAAATTTCAAAATTTCACTTATTACATCTTACATTTTAGCGTATATAAGTAGCTACAATGCTATTATCTTATATTTGCATATACATATTGTTTAAATAGGTGCGAGTTGTCGCTCTCATCCTTTAACGTTGAGTCCGAATTTCGAGGTATTTGGAATGTGTGTGAAATGTGAATCGTTACACTGTAAATTTCTTTCGCCTAGTCTCGTAGACTAGGCCGTTTATTTAACAATTTTTGATATTTAATAAAAAAAAAAACAAAATTAAATAAAACAAAAATGAAGAAATTTATATTTTTTAAAAAACCGCCAGGAAAAACCGAGCCCGTTAGCGGGCTCGTAAAAAACCTGGCCGTGGTCTCTGGCCACTATGGCTCTCGTCTCGGTCGTCTGCAACAAAAAGAGACCGAAATTCGGCTGTAAATGCTTGACAACGCTCGTCGCGTTGTCTGACTCGCTTCAATCCACGCGCTCCTTACTCTGTTTATGGTAAACAGGAGCGGGATTCTTACACACAGCGTTAAGCAGCTGTAGTAGTGGACTGTATTGTAGGAATGAATATGTCGGATGAATGTTTATTAACTAGTATGGCTGAGAATGTTTCAGTGGATCCTTTACAGAACGAACGCAGCGTGTTTTGGTAAGATTGGCCGAGGTGTGAAAGAATAGTGTTTGGGACAGAGTACTTGAGATTATCGTGTGAACGGAGAGCGAGTGGCCACCCAGGGCTCTGGGCGAACGTGACCGAATGCGTCTTTCGAATGGCTGATGACTGCATCTAGGGTAAACGAAATAAAGTGAAAGAAAGAATGAAAGAAAGAGTGAAAGAAAATGAATGAGAGAATGAATATAAGCCGCAGGAAAAGCGCGCAGCAGGCAGAGAGGTTTTTCCCGAGACACCAGAGAGTTCGAGTGACAGAAGTGTGTATAACCGCGTAGTAATCCCTAAGTTTTTGTGACATAATAAATATTATTGTTTTATAAAAACCTTTCATTAATTGGTCTGATACCTCGACACCCATCCACAGGGAATTTATTACAAATAATTCCTACAGTATTATTGAACGTTTCTCGTGTAATCGAGAAACGTTCGATGGCAGTATGGGAAGGCGAGATTCTAATCTCGATTTTTCCTTGACTCCAAAGTTTGATTATTGCAGGAGTGGACAACGGGCGGAGGTTGTAAGGCTCCGAATATTTTCCGCTCCGCGGCACTTCACCGTCTCCTGGTCAGTACGGGACCGGTGTGATGCAAGCCCTTAACTGCGCTAGAAGCGTCTGAAGGTTAAGGTGCTTACACCACGGTGCCCTTTGAACGTCGCTCTACACCGAGTGTCCGTACACACTGGTGATTAGTGACCGACGTTCGAGCCAATCGAATTCAGCCGAGAGAGCACCCAGGGTATACGCCAAATAAGGCCCCTATGGGGTGGTACTCAAACTGAATTTCGATCCTCCGGAAACGACGATTCCACCCAGGGTATATGCCACGAAGGCCCCTATAGGTGGGTGTTAGCACCGAGCAACAATCAATGGAGGATCGAGAAACTCTCTCGGTACCTCCTGCACGACCGCTTATGAAAACGGTACGTGTTTCTTTTGCACTTGCGTTTCGGAAACCACCTTCGTGCAGGTCGAAACCAGCTGGGAGCTCACCCAGGGTATATGCCACGAAGGCCCCTATGGGGTGTTCTCCTAAGCTCAGATTCGACCCTGTAACGGCGATCCCACCCAGGGTATTTCGCTACAAAGGGGCCCTATAGGTGGGTTTTATCACCGTGCAACTGTGGTTTTAGTACAAGACCGATGATTACAGCGATACGTGTTTCCTAGTCAACGGTGGCGATAATCAAACACCATTCGAGTGATAATTAGATTATTCAGCCACCGATTGGTTGTGCACAACGGTGGCGATAATCAAACACTATTCGAGTGTTAATTGATTATATTCAGCCACCGATTGTTTTTGGACAATTGCTCAAGGTTTGAGAAAATTCTACGCAACGGTGGCGATAATCAAACACTATTCAAGTGTTAATTAGATTATTTTCAGCCACCGATTGCCTTTGTAAAATTACTCAGGTTTAGAGACAATTTTCCATGTCCATGTGGTTCGTTCACCGCAGAGATCGAGCTAAGCGCACGAAACCGTGAGGTACGAAATTCGACTTGGCGAAATTTTCGAATTCGCAGCAGTCTTGCTATCGTTCCGTGACGGTTCAGTGGTGCAACGATACAATTAGACGAATCTAACTGATCGTATATAGCGATCACGGTATTAGACAAAGTCGGCTCTAGAGGTCCGAACTCGTCGAGAACCAGAAAGCGAGTGATTAGAGACAGACCCTCTTGTGCGCGTTCGTGAGAGGGAAATTGTCTGTCTCGTATTAATCTTGCTATCCTCTCTGTTATTTCGGCGTAAGTAACACCTGTTCTCATGGAACCGTTACCGGGCCGATCGCGTGACTATGATTAAAGGTAAATTTGGATTTTTTCTACACGGTATTGCTCCCGAAGCAGGTTACGACGCAGAGAAGGCTCTGGAATGTCGCGTACACTGATGACAACACCGTATAAGAAATGTCCCCTTTTTCTATAAATCACGCGAGGAATTTAACCGCCGTTTCTTAATAACGAATTAACGCGTTATTTAAACACATATAAAATGTCATCACATATTGTTTAGAATATGGAGGGCTCAAATATTAATTTGAGAACCTCGTCTAACAGGTGTCCGGATTACGAAGGAGTAGGACGAAGGAAAAGTAAATCGTTTCTTTTAATTGTATTTTCGCGTCGTCGATTGTCGACGACGCCGTTTATTTGGAAACTAAAGAATAGAACAAAACAAACGAAACGTAAAAAAAATCTTGTTATAATAATCCAAAGAACATAAATTAAAATCAGAACGAAAAATAAACAGAAAAGAAAAATAAAATGTTTGGCCGTTTGCCGCTTTTAACAATTAAAATAAAAATTGTAATAAATTGGCTCGTCGCTTGGCGAGGTAATCCGCCTCTCGTCGCTTGACGAGTCTTCGGCTGGCGTCACTCTTATCTGTAACAAAGGACGGAACTCGGTGTAAATACACGGTAACGTTAGTCACGTTTTCCGTCTCGTTCTGAAGTTCTCGCGCTCCTAGCTGTGCTTGTCGCACTCCAGGAGCGGGGATTCTCTGCCGCTGCGTTACGCGGCGAAACAGGTGGACTGTATTTCTTATGTGTGCGTTCCCTTTAAACCGGGGAAACAGCTGATTGCAGTTCTAAGGAAGACGAGATTATACCTCGATTCTTCCTATACTGCGTTATCTCGACCGTCGTAGGAAAGGGCAACAGATGGAGGTTGTAAGGCTCCAAATGTTGTCGAATCCTCGGTTTCTTACCGTCCTCGTAATCCGTCCTTGTACGGTGTGGGAATGTACCTTGTCTGCGTTCACAACGACTTACGGTTAGCGTACGTTTCCCACTGTTGCTCTTCAGCGGTATTCCACGCACACGTTGGCGTATTTTCGAAATACCGCTTCAGCAGGTCGCCTGATACTGGACACGTGATTTAAATTCCTAGCACCGACTGGAGGGCGGCAAGTCCACCCACGGAATACCACGTGGTCCGTCTAGGTGGGGTTTTTAACCGTTCGACAGTCAAGGGAGGTTCGTAGGTCAAACTATAACCTTCGGATACGACCGATCGGTTCAACGATACGTATCCTGTTTCCTCAGTCTTAGGTGGTTTTTACCACTGCTGCTCTAGAAACGTTCGGAAATAACCCACGAGATTCCTCGTTAGAAACGGAAGTGACGTTGGTACCGGATGGTATCCCAATCCGTTTAGGTACTGCACTTCTTTGCGTTTCCGACTCTTTTTCACTCCAGTTAAAACGTGTAGCGGAAGTATTTGCGTTACCGGATCGGACCCCAATCCGTTCTCGCACTGCACCTTCTTCACCACGTTCTTAACTGGCTCGAAAGAACGACAAGCTTTACACAATTCTTTCTATATGAGATATACGGAGGAGCGGGATCGTATGCCCATCTGCTCTCTGCCGTTTCCAAATCAAGAGTGATTCGTTTTAACAAGGAGAGTCAAATTCGGAGAGCGATTTCCGACTGGCGGCGCTGTAGCCGAATTTGAGTTTATCCTTGTCTATCTTTCGATTGTCTTTCCTTGTCTATATTACGCGTTTCGAAACGTTAGCTTGAAATTCTGCGTAGTTTGGTCGATCGCGTGATGTTTCGAAGAAATCCGTATGTGACCGTTTTGTATCCGGTCTTGTTTTCGCGTAGCGGACTTGAGCGGCGAACAGTCTGGTGTATGTTACATAAGCAGAAAATCAATACCGGGTACCGAATAATATTCTACTATTCTTGCACGTCTTATTATCTCGATATTTAAACATACCGCCCCCTTGCACGGTCCGTGCAATTAAACAGAGGCGCGGTAATTCGCGGTCACGTGTCGATCGACCAGAGAAGAATTTTCCGTGTACTCAATTAACAAAATTAAAGTACTTACATTATCGGCGTGCGAGGGCTCGTCTTCCCTCCATTATTTGGAGGGTGGTCATGACCGCCTCCTGGATAGCCGTCGCATCGACATTTCGCGTGCGCCCGGCTAGCCGCTGCCCCCTCGGCCTCCGCGACATGGCTCGCCGGTCTCGGGCCCGGCGATCCCCCTCCTCTCGGTTGCGTCCGCGATATCCTGTAGGGCTTTCACCCCTAGAGGTTCCGGGCGTTGTCCTGCTGCTGCTGCCCGGTTGCGGTGAGATGGCCGTGGATCTTGTCGTTGGTGGGTTGCCTCCCGCGCGGTAAACGCAATAAACGAGGCGTCCTCCTCTTGCCCACTTTAGACGGAAATGACCTCCGGCGCGCTTTACATTTTGCAGCGCCTCGACGTCCAAGGCACGTGGGCCGGTATGCGGAGGACGTCCTGCCCCAAATTAATAAGAAACTCCTGGGACGGCCCAGGAGTCTCCGCCTGGCGTGGGCTGTATCTCGGCCGTCGGGGTTACCTCCGCTGAGACTGCGGTCGCCGAGGTTGTTCTGGTGGTATCAACCAGCTGTAGAAGCTGGTTGAACTGCATCTCGATCGCGGGGTCGCTCGCCGACCCCACGACCGTCTTTACACTCTCGTCCGAGCTGGTCGTCGACATTTTTCACTTATATTTTTTTAACTCGCTATCTTATTCCGCGTGTGACTTGGAACTGAAGGAATTCGGCCTAACAGTCCTGCTTTTAAAACCTAGGACGCTCGCGAATTGCTCCCTTCCTTAACTGTTAACGGGATAGTAGGGAAGAGATTCCCCTATCTCCGTTTTGTCACCCGAGACACAGGACACATGGTGATCCACACCTGTTGTTGTTACCAACGGCGGTTCTCACTTCCTGTCTCTTTCTCGCGTGGAATTCGGGATTTCTTTTGTCCCGCTAGCGTCGTCTTCGTCTGTTATCGATAGCGACTCCTCTATGGGCAATTTACACAGACGTGTGATTGGTCGTGTGTAGGTGGAAGTGGCTGTGCGTACTTTAACAACCCGTACGTGCCTGTCCTTGCCCGGGAAAATTTCCTCAATTCTTCCCATTTCCCATTGATTCCGGGGGAGAAGAGGGTTTGCACTAGAACCAAATCGTTCGGTTTTAGCTGCACTTGAGCGTTACGCCACTTATAGCGAGTTCTGGAGGTGCGTGAGATAATCACGCGTCCAATGCCTCAGAGTTGCTCGTGGAATTTCTGAATAGCTCTCCATCGCGTAAGCCGCGAGATATTTTCATTTTCCACTGACTCTACCGGAAGTGCATTCATCGGGCTTCCGATCAAAAAGTGGCCCGGTGTGAGGGCGCATAATCCTCTGGACAATCACTCAGAGCGGCCATCGGTCGCGAATTTAAACTCGCTTCGATTTTGCAAAGTAATGTCTGCATCTCCTCGCTCGTGGGGTGAAGTTGCCGAGGATGCGTTTTAGATGATGTTTCACCGATTTCACACCCGGCTTCCTGCATACCGCTAAAATGCGGTGCACTAGGTGGATTAATTTCCACTTAATACCCTTCTGGCTTCACGTATCGCGCATTTCTCGTGTGTTATACACGATATTGAAATGCTCTCTCAATTCTCGATCCGCTCCGACGAAATTTGTTCCGTTGTCACTGAACACGCAGGACGGAACTCCGCGGCGAGCGATGAATCGGTCAAGGGCGGCCAAGAAAGCACTCGTCTTGTAATCGTGCACGAGTTCGATATGTGTACGGCTCTGGTAGCGAAACAAACGAATACCGCTATGTAAGCTTTGTGGGCCGTTTTACCTCGACCGGCGGAGTCGCGGACTCGAAAAGGGTCCCGCGTAATCTACTCCGCAATTCGAGAAAGGTCGTGCCGCGCGGGTGCGTTCGGAATTAAATCCTGCATTATCTGCGTGGACGCTGTTGCATTCCATCTCACGCAGCGCATGCAACCATGGATAACCGTACGCGTCGCGTTACGACAGCCGATGATCAGAATTTCTGTCTCACCGTGTACATGGTCAATTGCAAACCCCGTGCAGCGTATCCGCATGACATTGCCTTAGTAGCATGGTCGCAACATGATGTTTTGGCAGTCTTATCGGGTGTTTGGTTTCCCATGCCAGTGCCGCATTCTCAACCTTCCACCACTCTGAGGACTTCCTTGTCGTCGAGGAAGGGGTTTAGGCCTTTCAATGGAGACGTTGCAGGGATTTCACGGTGCCCTTTCAGGCACTGGTATTCATCTGCAAAATGCGTGCTTTGCAAGTAACGTGCAATTCTTTCCGTTGCACGCTGTATTTCAGATGCGTCGACAACGTTGGCGTCGAAGGACCGACGCTCTCCGTCCCGCGCCCTTCGAAACCGGAGGCGGTAGGCGGTTACGCGTAGTAACTTTCTCCATTGGGAAAATCGAAATACAAAGTCCCATTCTCTTTTCGGAGTTGCTACGAGCGTATGCGAGACGCGTTTTCCTTCTTCCGTTTCGATCGAAGCGGGTATTTTCGGCCAATATTCTTCCGCCCGCCGAAGCCACGGCGGGCCGGAAATCCATAGTTCCGATTGAAGAAGTTCCGCGGCTTCCACTCCTCGCGAATTTAAATCTGCGGGATTTGAGCGCGTGGGAACATGACGCCATTCGGCGTTCGGAAGCATCGTCTGGATTATTGATACACGGTTTGCGATTAACAACTTCCATGACTACGCATGATTTTTAAGCCAAGATAGTGCAATCGTAGAATCTGTCAGCAGATTATGCCGATCAATTTCATGGAGATGGACCGCATTACGTGCATCACAAGCTCGGAGAGGAGTACTGCCCCGTTTAATTAAAGTACGGGTATGGATTGCGTTTTGATAGGAGCCACCCGCGTTTTGCCATTACCAATGTCGTAAAGACGTCATTGTTTGTCGTCAGTAGTATAGCTATGGGATTCTAACCCATGGGGCAATGAGGAGCGTGCGGCGAGGAAGGTAGGGCGCGCGGGGAGTGCGGCACGGAGAGCACTTTGGGCGCGGGGCCTGTGGGGAGTGGAAGAGTGGTTGCGCGGACACGAGCCGCGGAGTGGGGATGTCGGGGATTAGTCCAGGCCGAGCCGCCGCGGAGACCTCTCCAGACCTGGCCCGCCGTCGGAAATTTTTAAGAGGGGGAATGATCCCGAAAACTTTCATACCTAACCGAGGGAGGAATGACCCCGAAAATTTTTTCAACACCCACAGGCATTTTTATTGTCTTTTTCGGCGTTCTCGGTACGTTTGATGAGATCTAAAAAAAAGAATTACATAATGTTCTCCTAAGAAAATATTTACAGCTAGCGAAAAAAAAACAACACATCATTCGGCTCGTAAATCTATTCTTTCTATTTATTATTCTAGTACTCGTATAAATTCAGATTTTTATAGTTCACTGTGGTTAGGTTTGGTCAAACTCTTGCAAAACGCGTTATAGAAAATGGTTAATATCATTACGAAACACAAGAAATAAAAAGTTTCATACTGTATACTAAATGTGAAAATTTACTCGAAACAATGCAGTTCCTCTTTCATCCAGAGTCGAGTCGAGTCTCGCGCAACGATGCGTTTTCGCGCTTTGTCAGCGAGTACGTTATCTGCTACGTGCCTTTCGACGAAGTCGTTGGTAAGCAGATATGCAATATCGTGTTCGCGACACGCTGCGTCCAACGGATTAAAATATAAATTAAATCGACGGTCCAGCCTTAGATTTATGCGAGGAGAGAATGTGGAAGACGGGTAAATAAAATTCGAGAAATAATATATGTTTTAAAATGACACTATATTGTTACAATAGAAAGAATATATTGTTTTTTGAAACGTCGAATCTTAAATTATGCGAGGAGATAAGGTGGAAGACAGGTGAAATAAAATTGGAGAAATAATATATGTTTTAAATGATACTATATATTTATTGACGAAAAAAATAATTTAAAAAAATTCCCCCCCCTCCACTGCCCTACCGGGATGGCGACGATGAGCCAGATGACGACCATGATAGCCGCGGTGAGGGTGTGTTGGGGGGGGGTTGATGACGGCGAACGATGCCGCGGCCGCCGCGCATCAATCCACGGCGGCGATGGTGGAGAACGGGGTCGCCGCATGGGCCGCCGCATGGGCCGCATTCGCCTAAAAGGCACCCACGGCCGACGTAACCGTGAGGCCAGTTCTGGCCCCATTGGTTGTCGCTGCGGTTGTGGTGAGCCATAGAACATACAATCATTGGGATAATATTAACACATTAAGCATTAATCAATCAAAAAAACAATACAAAGTATTACATACCGGCGGCGGCGGCGAGGGCCTTTGGGGCGGCGGCGGCGAGGGAGGCGGCGAGGGAGGCGGCGAGGAGGGTGGTGAGGCAGCCGGTTGGAGCCTCTGCGAATTCTAGAATATAGAAATGATATATTACTTACGATGCGATAATTGTATGAAAATAATATTGTGTACATACCTCAGACCTGCCCCACATATCGAATGCAAATGAGCTCGCTGCATCTCCTGCCTCTTGAACGTAAACCTTTATCTTGAAAGATGCATAGCTTTGCAAAGTAGGATGTCTTTGTTCTTCATGTTCTTCGAAATCTACACCCTCCTTGCACGCCTTTCGCCGAAGTCGTTGCTACGCGAATACACAATATCGTGTTCGCGACACGCTGCGTCCAACGGATTAAAATTACTTCGAACCTCTATCATACCACTTTGAACGCGTATCGAACATCTGTCATACCACTTTGAACATCTATCGTACCACTTTGATCATGTATCGAATGTGTATTGAACCACTCTGAACATCTATCAAACGTCTATCAAACGTCTATCATACCACTTTGATCGCATATTGAACCGCTTCTACATAATAGTAATTATAACTATAGTCTTAATCTAGCGTACATCATGTGCAGGAGGTTAGGTTGGGGAGGGTGAAGAAACAAAATTTTGTATATATTAAAAATTGATTATATTTATTTACGCATTTCTCTCTGGCGTTTAGACCACCAGTTGAATATCTTAAATACATTTTGCATGGCACAATGCTTTGCGTGTCTGTCACATCGTAAGGTATTAAGTGCATTTAGCTTGATTAGAGATATGGTATCCTCGTAGTCCATGTCCAGTGTCTCAATGATCACACTCGCTCGCGCATTTTCATCGAGGAAATCCGCAAGCCAGTCTCGTTTCTGCAGCCCTTTAACATATGCGATATGCGGTGCGTCATCTTCTTCATCGACAACAGCTTTCGTAATTGGCTGTTTAGCCATACTGTACGGAACGTCTCCATCTTCCCACCGTAGTCCGTGATGTTTTGTCGTCAACCACCGGATGCATGATTTGTCAGATTTCGTAAGAAGATATTGCGGCATCGAACTCCCAAATATATAATGCGAGAGAATTGTTCCTTTTCGTAGGGCAGCCACTTCCTTCACGACAAATCTTCCATCAACACTGAACCCTTGCAGGTCAACAAATGTTGGTACGGTCATTATCGGAACAATTTAGAGATCCGCTCACTTCCAAGACAGGCGGGAGAATGTGGTCTTTCTCGTAAAGCATCTCGATTTTCATGATGAAAATTTGTACGAATTTGGCACACGAGAGGGCAAGTAAGTAGCGTTGGGATTTAATTGATTTTGCGCACCACGTTTGTCAGCGGATTGTATTCAACCACCCGATCATGCAAAATGAGACAGTAGGCCGTAGTATTCGCTGGCACGTTCTCTTTACAATCGAATTCTATGCGCACGTCCACGGTGCTATTCTTGATCGACTCATTTGTCGCGAGCAGTCAATCACCACGAGGGCCAAATTGTAAAAATTGGGCAACGGTGAATAATGCCTCGTTGCAACTATGTCCGTAATACGATTTACGGAAATGCGTATACATGCTAAACAAGATGGCGTGTCTATTCTTGTCAAAGTCCAAGTTCCATGTCATCGTACGGATAAAATTCCGAGTTGAGAAACAGTTTTACATTGGTCAATTTGCAGTGGTCAAACCGAGTAGCATCTTCGGTCATCACATTCTTTCGAGCAGTCTGTAGAGCAAAGAGAACATATCGCGGCTTCTCCAGCTGTGCGGCTGCCTTGACGGCCCACGAATGCTTGGTGGTGCTCTGTAAGAGAGGATACTCGTACAGATCCCACGAGCGAAAACTAATGCTCAGGTTTTCCCACTTTCCAAAGCATGTAGCAGCGATAGCTTATTAACATCGTTTAGCGTCACATGAGGCATCCGCCATTGCACTTTAAGTAATTCAATTTCTGGTTCCAACGTTGGAGACCCAATTAGAAATTGTTATCGTTGCACGATCGTATTAAAATCAATTCGTGACGCGCATTAATAACCATGCGTTTGTAGTCCTCGCAAAATCCCAGCAAATATTTGAGCGGGACGCAAAAATTGAAATGATTTTCACTACCAACTCATCGCGTCGTTTCAAGCCCCATCCAGCATTCTCCATATTTTTGTCTTCATCGGATGTCAGTGATACATAATTTTTAAGCGTGCTAGTTATTCCAACGTTTCTGTTGCGATCAATCTCCACACCATTCAGCTCATATCGAATCTCATCAAATATGAACGCCATGCAATTATTTCCCAACATCACCGTTGAAGCATCATTTGGCTTATGTATCGTCAATTTCCCTCCACGTAGAGGAAACTTTCACACGGCAATGTGTATAAATCTTGCTGTTGTATAGGTATTCTTATCTCATCACTGTGTCCAAACGTTGTGTTAACGTATGGGTTGTATGTGTGAGTCTCGAGCTTAACAATGCGATCATCAAACGTCGGCTTCCCTCAATGCTTAGAATGTCAGCCATTTTCAACAATGCACAATGAATCCCAATGATTTCAAAATGCAATGTTTGCAGCACTGAGCCTCTTCGTTTTAGCGTACTCCA
Organism: Colletes collaris; assembly: GCA_030068185.1. Lineage (NCBI taxonomy): Eukaryota > Metazoa > Arthropoda > Insecta > Hymenoptera > Colletidae > Colletes > Colletes collaris. The sequence goes on along the minus strand of JASGYR010000264.1, from coordinate 32,041 downwards.
GGGCTGTTGTTGTTATTGTTGTTGTTGTTGTTGTAGACAATTTCGTTTGGAAGAAACGTGTTTCTGGAGTCGTTCAACACAAGCATCTCATTCGTTCGCACCACAGGTATTATCGTCGTCGCACGTGCAGTCTGATGGTAATCTCTTCACCTCGAAAATCCAGCAATCGTCCGTTTTGATCCACAACGCGTATCGTTAGATCCGTAATGATCCTTGCGGTGATTGGAAGGTAAATGATCTGTGCGGGCGTTTCCGATATCTTATATCCGGGCGGGACTCTCGGAGAAAATTCATGTATCGTATGTACACGCTTCCCATTGTTGTACGCGCCAGCGTCACACTACATTCAATGCGAATAATGTTTACGCTCATGATATTAATCGGGTCGTCCGATTCGTGCCACTGCCCCGGTTCTAATTCCCGATTCGCCGAGAATCCCAATAGCGATCAATGTTATTGGGTTTCGTAAAGTCTACGGCAAACGAGCAGTACAGCTCGCTTTTCAGTGTGTTGTTGTTGGGGCGTAACACTATAGGATACATATCATTGTCACCATCATCATCGGTACCATCGAGATTTTTAGGATATCGCTCAAGTAATCGCTGCTTCAAATACTTGGCAATGGCGTCTAGTTCGTAGGAGCCGTGGGGAATCGTAATGTATTCGTGGCCAGTGTCGACGCTGTTGTTGTTGTTGGTGTCATAGTTTGTGGTGAAGTACGTTGCTCGAGTCGATGTTGGGTATTGTATGATACGTTTCAAAGGTTGTTAGACCAAGCTCGTAATCATCGTCGCTCAAATCTATGGGTGGAAAGTAGCTTACAACGAGGGTGCTACTCTTGCCAGTTAGAGTCAATGTTAACGACATATTCCGAGAAACTGCTCGACTAGTACTGAATCAGAGTGGCGGGGACAATCCTTAAATTTGGTGCCAATCGTTTGTAGAAAGCGTAGACATAGTTGTCCACAATTGCTCTGATCATACTCCTGATAAGACGTTCGATTGTATTCAATTTTCACATCATCATCATTATCCAAATATTGTGTCAATTCCTTAGGCGGTCGAAGATTGCCAAAGCTGTCGAAGTATACAGCTCGATGCCCTCTCTTCGCATACGCCGCAATGAGTCCCCGGTCCCTCGACATTGTCCAAATTCACGATACCGCTCTCGTTTCGCCGTACTCCTCCGGCTGGTAGCGCGTTGCGCATAAAAACACCTCTAAAGAATGGAATACGCATACGTTTTGCCAACTCATTCAATTGCATGTCGGTAGTTACAACCACAGGAATTTTTATTGTCTTTTCGGCGTGTTTTTTTGTTTTTCGTTTCGAGATTCCCTGTCCGCGCTTGTATGGTGTCAGATAGAGTCCACGACCTTCCATGGAGCGATTATGACGCCGCATTTCCTGCAGCTGACGTTGCGCTGCCTTATTATCGTTTACCGCCTTGGCGATCCCGCCGCTCCGCCAGCTAATGATCCGAGAACACCTAGCAGCGGGAGAAGTGGTAATATACCACCCCCGTTTGGCCACTGGAAGAATCCTCTTTTGCGATGCGTTTCTTACAGTCCTTTTGCGGGGTTTTGTTTTCATCCCATTCCGATTTTCGTCTTGGCCTTCATAGCTGCCCAAACAGCTGTAGCAGCTCCTCTTTCACCCAGAGTCGAGTCTCGCGCAACGATGCGTCTCCGCGCTTTGTCAGCGAGTACGTTATCTGCTACGTGCCTTTCGACGAAGTCGTTGCTAAGCGAATATGCAATATCGTGTTCGCGACACGCTGCGTCCAACGGATTGATGCCTCGATCACCTCTAGCCAATCGTTTTGCCAGATGAGTTCCTGGACCACAAAACTGATATCCTGGGATATGTAATTCGATAGGTAGCGCGTTTATCGCTCGATTTAACAAACCACCGCCTTTCTTTACTCTCGTCGGCAACATTCGCTGCAGTTTTTAATCAGCGGTGCTGGACCGTCGATATGCGTTCGCTGCCAGGGCGATTATAATGTTCCAGACACCGACGATACTGCCGAACCTCAGAATCGGCTTTTATATGCTCGGGAGTCTATTGTCCCACAACTGGTCAATGTGTCTGCCAAATTCGTGAAGTAGAATAATCTTTGGTATATATATCAGCTGCTCAGAGGTTATGTCTCGAATGTCGCAATTATCCGGCAGAACGAGAAGCATTTCGAATACTGAGCTGTTTTGCTTCGACGCGGACCTATAAATAGGACGCATAGTCGCTTCGATGTGTCAAAAATCATTTTCGCGGTTTGCAGCGAGGATGCGATTCATGCGACAACCTGTGACTATACGCGAGACAAAATTTGATAATAAATCGCAAATGAAGACCTCCAAAACAAAACGCAGACACGGTAGCATGCTGCCAAACACTATCCACCAGCCTCATTTGCGGCCCATCAAATTGCGGAAAGACCAATGTGCTGGTAAGCTTGTTGGAAAGTCCTCACGGCGTTCGCTTCGAGAACGTGTACGTGTATTCAAGTCGTTGCAGCAGCCGAAATATCAGTATTTGGAGAATTTATTGGCTCCGATAGATGAAATTGGCTACTTCACGTTTTCAAATAACAGTGACGTCATCCCACCGAGCGAATCGCTTCCGAATTCCATTTTTATCTTTGATGACGTGGCATGCGACAAGCAAGATACGATACGAGAATACTTTGCAATGGGGCGCCATTCGAACGTTGACTGTTTCTATCTCTGTCAGACGTATGCAAAGATTCCCAAACATCTTATACGTGACAATGCAAATCTGCTGATTCTGTTTAAGCAGGATGGCACCAACTTGAAACATGTATTACAACGATCACGTAAACACTGACATGTCTTACGAGGATTTCTGCGCTTTGTGTCGCAATTGTTGGCAACGGGAGTACGGTTTCGTGGTGATAGACAAGGATTGCGCGATGTCCAATGGACGTTATAGAAAGGGCTTTAACGAGTTTGCGGTACCGTGGGGTGGTCAATCGTCATCGACACGTCGGTGGAAAAGCAACGTCTGCGGCACAATGATTGATATCGATAGTCTGGAGATTAAGGATCGCGAGAGAATAGCGAAGGAAATTGCAAAAACCAGTGATTCCATTCGCAAGAAACATCAGGCTTTGAAGACTGGCAAGATGGAGAGGAAGATATCGCGTTGGAGAGATACTTTAAACCTATTGTCGATCCTTAAAACATATTGTGGAAAATACAACAGCGACAAAAGCTGACATGCCATCGCTGACGAGCACAGACGTTGAAGGCGAAACATTAACACCTAAAACGAAAATCAACCGAAAGGAACGCATCACATAAGACAAGAGGAAACCACACGCGTCATCGGAAAATTCATTCGTAACGTCCACCGAATTCAATCGAAGCGGAAACGGCAGGATGTTACATCAGCCGATTCCCCAGTTCCTTCCACAACAATAAATACATTTCCGAACGTACAATCGCTTGCAACTAATATTGACGATGTTTTCGAAACTACTCCCGATGAGTCGTTTGCATCAAATATTAGAAAGCAACACCAAAAAATAGAGGGACAACAAAAAATTAGCAACCAATTAGGTCCGTTGGGGCAAAAATACATGCGTGCCATACTGAGTGATGAAAGGGATACAGCAATGGACTATGTGTACGGCGTATACTTTGGCAATAGTGGAACGATGCTTGAGGACAAGGCTTTCGATATAGACAAGGATGATAATATAATCATAGATGGTGTAAAATACGGAGGAACGTCAGGCCTTTACGAACTGATTTTCAAGAGACTTCCCGACGATGCCATATACACAGATGCCGATAGACAAAAATACAAAAGTATACTACTGACAACAAATGCTCACAGACGTGGTCATAACGCCCAAAATCCCGTAATGGGTAACAAGGGATACAAGTATAAACATGTAATAGCACCGCTACTACCCCGTATATCGACCAGTAAGGCAGGGAAAGGCCTGCCGGTTCCGCCAGTCATGACGGTAAATGATAACAAGATCGATTACGTGCACTGGGACGATCCCAACGAGCTGGTGGATCGACTCCGTTTGTTGGAAGCGTCGCGTCAGGCGGGTAACAACTCGCATGGCCATGAATTCTATCGATTATCGAGGAACTCCGCGAGGTAGGCCTCATTATAAATTAAACCGCGCACCGATGATGTGCACTGTATGCGTTGAGATGCCGATCAATAAATTTGGAGTATCGCTCGAGAAGAGCGGAGCAGCTGGAATGGACTATTACAAATGGAGCGGTTTGCTTCGAAATTATATGCGAGACAATGCTCTTTGCGTGGCAGGTGCCGACTTTGATGCAAAATCACGCAAGATACGACGCGTAAGCTCAGCCGACAGTTGACAGCGATGCCGTTAATAAACTATATGTGGAAAAGAGCATTAAACTTTTGAGAGAGCAGCATGAAGAATTGGAGAGGAAGCTGGTCATGTTTCAGAGAGATATGTTGACGTTGCAAAACAGCGTTCAAGAGATATCACGCGCATTGAATCCGCAGCGACAATGCGAAGGAAAATCATGCGAGACGGTTGAACTTGACCAGAATTTCCTCGAGCCGATGGGGAGCACATAATATATGTACACGATAATTATCGCATCATTCGTGTCAAAGACATCTCTGCGATCAAACATGCAACCAATATCGAAATCCGAGAGTAATGAAAGCCATAGTCTCAAGAAGCGACAACTTGTTGAGGAATTGCATGCTCCAGCTCGAAGACATTTCCCGCGGAGACACGTCATAGTGCATGGATACGATGATCTGTGGCAAGCTGACGTTGTAGAAATGCGTCCATACTCGCGATTCAACCGAGGTCATCACTATATACTCACGGTCATCGATGTGCTGAGCAAGTATGCATGGGCGGTACCGCTCAAGACTAAAGGTGGTGCTGAGGTGACTAAAGCGTTTGCAAAGATATTTAGAGATCGACATCCGAAAAATTTGCAAACCGATCAAGGAAAAGAATTTTACAACGTTGATGTGCAGAAACTCATGACAAAGCATGGCATTAATCATTATTCGACGTATTCGGTGATGAAGGCCTCCGTCGTAGAACGTTTCAATCGAACTTTGAAGAACAATATGTGGAAACTGTTTACGCTCAATGGAACCTATAAATGGGTTGATGCACTACCGCGTCTACTTGCAGAGTATAACGCACGAAAACATAGAACCATCGGAATGCGTCCTTGCGATGTTACCCCAGCGATCGCCGACAAGCTGCTAGCTACAGTATACAGCAACATAAAGATCGCTGCTCCAAGTTTGTGCGCGTAAGCAAATTTAAAACCATCTTCGATAAAGGCTATACACCGAATTGGACAACGGAGGTGTTTAAAATAGCCAAAGTACAGGCAACTAATCCCGCGACGTATCTGCTCCTCGATTCCTTTGGAAAACCTGTTGCCGGAGGATTCTACGAACATGAGCTGCAACGCGTCACAGATCCTGAGTTGCATCTAGTGGAAAAAGTGTTGCGTAGAAAGGGGATAAGGTGTATGTCAAGTGGTTGGGCTTTGATAAATCACACAATTCTTGGATAAATAAAAATAATGTTTTGTAAAATAATACATGGTTCAATAAAATACAATGATGCATATACATATACATGAGTGGCGACTTTTATTTTACACATTAATCCCACTATTTATATGAATGAGTTAATAAATACTAATTTCTATACATTTGCGGACAATTTGTAAACAATTTTATATTATACAATAAATTCCACTATTTATAATAAATACAATAATAATAATTTCTATTTTACAACGGTATATTATAATGTCCCCAGGGCAGAGTGTCGGTCGAATCCCGGGTACGATATATCGCTTGTCGTCATACGGACTTAGAGTGATTTTTGATTACGCAATTGTGTAGACTTTGTGCATTTTAGAAGGTATGCATGATTGTCAGAGAACCTTTTCGATCTCTTTTCGCAAACACTGCGCGTAGTCGACGAAAGTTATCGTTCTGGCTATGACGTTGGTCTTGACGCCTTTGGCCTTCTTCGTATCTTTTTGCCGTCTACGCGAAGTGCATACATTTTCGCTCTAAGACCTACGAATTCAGTCATTATCGCACCGTTATTTTCATCCTTCATCAGCCCCGGAACCTTCTTATTTACGCGTGGCATATTATATGGATTGTCGGTAGGATAATCGCTTGTGTCGAATCTATCGATATTGTGCTTCATAGACTCGTAGATATCGTCGCACCGAATGTGATAAATAAGACTGTCAGTGTCGGTGTATAGAATTTTACAATTTGCCCGTGTTTAGGAGACATGTACTCGGGGTGAAATTCATACAAACAAAGTTTTGATATGTCCAGAATGCACATACCCACGTATATCGGTTTGTGGAATTTCACCTCGAGTTTTCGCAATTCAACAGCTACTAAATTTACCGCACTTCTGCTGTGGAAATTCGGTTTCGCGATCATTGCCTCCGCGCCATATCGCCCTTCCCAATGTGTCACAAGTTTTACATCCACATGGTTTCGTACATTTTCCATAGTTTTACCGAATACTGCGTTGTTCATCGAATTTGTACAAATTCTTTTTAAAGTCGTTTGTCGCGCTTGTTCTAAATCGTGTGTTGAGTTCGATGTAATCGCGGAGCCAAGGAGATTGAGCGAATTGAAGCACGCGGTGTATCTTTGTAATACGAAGACCGTGACGCGTGCACTGCTGCAAGTTGCGATAATGGATTATGTAACGCTGCTTATCGTATACCGTCGCGAGTAACTTGTCCTGCCTGCTGCCAGGTGGTTTGGCACGCGTCGGACAGAACAGCAGATCTGCATGAGCATCGTGCAGACGTTGCGGATATTCCAGATCTACCTCGAGGAATGTATCCGTGGGCGAATCGACGCCGATTGAAGATACGTCAAAATTTACAACATCTTCGACCCATTGAAATTTAGCGTATGGTAGAGGCTGACACATTGCCCATCCATACAAATTGTTCACGTCAAAGTACATCAAGTACGATGACTCTTCCGATGCGTCGTAAGATGACATGTACTTGTTATTGGCATGTGCGTATCTTCCGGAACATTGACTTAAGCCCCCGCGTATACCGCGTTCGATAAACATGACCATATCGATGTCTGTGAGCAATTCGAATGTAATTTTGGTATGTTTAGCATTGCATCCCATGTGAAACCAGGTAGAGTATAGTAATGCGCTGAATCTAATCCGTAGCTCTTGATACAACTTTCGCGAAAATTTTCAAAAATATCTGCCAATAACAAGACATCAGTTTTCAAATACAAATCGCTGTATTCGCCCAAGGTTCTAATCTCGAAACGCTGCCAGACTGTCTCGGCGTGTGCGTAATCGGTCTCTGATACAGTCTCGCCCGTTAACGAACTGTAGAATGACTCGCGCGGTGGTAAGCATGGATCCTGCAGCTTGTTCGCGCAATCAAGGTATTCATATGGAAAGACACCCTTTCGCGTCAATAAATTGAAATCTTCAGTGGATAATGTTCCAAATTGGGATCATAAAATTTTTAATTGATCTGTGTTAAGAAAAGATGCTAATTTGTCGAGACTGGTATTTAGAAATTTGTATGAATCGATGAATCGTAATTTAATATAATTTTGCGAGTCTGATTCATCCGTATCTTCAACATGTTTTGTGAAAGAAGTATATTTTCTTTAGTTATAGGTAATACATCAATGTGACCTTCGAAAGCGGTAGCTATTTCCTCGATAATGAAATGCGAATCATAGCCGGATAAATTATGGAAAACTATGGGGATGTAAAACACATTTTTATAATTTAAATTGCACTCCGAATGTGCTGGGCCTCTGAACCGTCCGGACAGATGGCAATGATCGCGAACTCGTACATAGCTAGCCTTGAATGGTTCTTCGCAAATATGACAATGTGCTGCATTGCGAAATGTCGTCAACTGTTCGGGAGTTAAATCCAGCATGGGAACATTACTGGTAAGAATAGGTTTGGCAAAGTTTGCAAAATTTTTAAGTTCGTCGACGAACCATGAAACACAATCTGTGTCGCGGCGACATCGATACATCGACAGTGATGTATCATATGAACAATGCATATAATATGCAATGCTGTGTACATTGTGGTGTTGATATGTATGTAATTTATTATCACCCGCTTGGTTGCCCAACGTTTTTGCGATGATGCACTCCAGATCTGCATATACCACGAAGGGAGCCGCTCCTTCCTATCGTGGTTGCTGAAATTGAGCAGATTGTCGCCTTCGCTGGGCAACAGAATGGCGCAGTTGTTTATCTGCCCGCAGTCCAGCGAATGCACCTCCAACTTCTCGGTAGATCCGAAGTAGTGCATGCATCTGTAAACCCCAAAAAAAATTTATTTAATTTCACATATATTTCAACATTTTTTAAACATTTCATAAATTTTTTTTTTTTTTTTATACATACCGATCGCAGATGAATTTCTTGGCTTTGTGCTTGCTCAGCTGCATGCCCACCAGCCTGGACAAGTCCTTAATGCATGCAAAGTGCCCTACATCGCCGTGCTCTTGATTCGGCGTGTAAAGCAAGTTTACATGTCTATCCCTCTTCTGGCTGGTGAGGTGCAGCGGGAAGACTGTTGGCCCCTTCTTCATCTTCTCCTCGAAGCTGTAGACATTGACGGAGATGTCGTTCAGCCGTTCAAACTTCCCACTATACCCCAGAGACATTGGGAACTCAATGCCCTGGAGATTTAGGATCGACGTATACTGCGGGTATGAACCTGGACGTTCAGGATATTTTGTTGCTGGATGAAGAGCTGCGACAACTGCCCACGCGAAACATGCGTTGTCCGAGGATTGTATGCTTATTGTTGCCCTCTTCAGCATGATTTCTCGCGGCAACTTGAAGTGACACCCGCGCGGGTGGATTATACTTATTGACATTGACGGTCAGATTCATGATTCTCGCCAATGCCCATCCGCTGTCGCGTTCCTGGAACTCTTCCAGCGATGCCAGGGTGGATTCGACGACGCATCGCTGGTACCACTCCTGCAGATCGGATGTGTGGAAGAGTTCACAGTTTTGGGTGTTGATGCTTTTACAAGCATGCTTGTCACCTGCCACAAATTCGCCGTTGAACACCGTGTTCACTTTGAGGTTTCGATGTTTCCTCAAGGTGTCCCGAACATGCTCCAGCACAATGGTCTCACCATCATGGAGGAAGTTGCGCGGTTCGATATAATTCGAATATAGGATGACACCAGTTAATACGCCAGAATCGAACGCAGTGTGTATTTCACGCCACAAAGTCCCGTACTCGAATGTCCGGCACCTTGACGCGCGAAACGTCTGCGCACCAAATGTTTCAATCCTTCGAGTCGCGCGATTCGAGCAACCAACGATTGTCGAACACCGATCGATAATCGCGGGCGTTTTCACGCGGCTGTGTTCTTCCAAAGATTCGATACACTCGTTGCACCGTTCTTCCCACGCGAGGTACTCTTCCTGCGAAATCAATCGTTCGGATTGATCCAACAATTGGCGTTCTACTTGTGCGAATTGTTCCATGATTGTAAAATGGAATGTAAATGGAGATGTAAATGTAAATGTAAATTTAATATCCTTTTTTCAATGCAACACGTTGTAACTATTTGAGGCCTTGTGCAGTTTAAAGCGTGCTTTTATACCAGCACAGCGATTTGGTATCTCTGCCTAACTCTTTCGGTGTCTCTCCCCTTCCCTCAAATGCATTGCATGCCAACATGGTTCTATGCAGTTTCTGCTGATATCGCATAATTCTTTCCATGATATTATATTACATTCAACACGTGTCGAGACTTTTATCCTTGGAGGCCCAAGTTACATGCAATCGCGCGATATGCTGCGATGTTAAATTGAACAAAAGCATTATGGAAAAAAATGGTAGTTTTAGAATAAAATATTCAGCGCTTCTGAATATTATATTACATTCAACACGTGTCGAGACTTTTATCCTTGGAGGCCCAAGTTACATGCAATCGCGCGATATGCTGCGATGTTAGATTGAACAAAAGCATTATGGGGAAAAAATGGTAGCTTTAGAATAAAATGTGGTGGGATTGCACCTCTATTTAAGCCGTCTCTCCGGACGCTATTCCATCAATCGCTCAGTAGCTTCGCTGAATTTTCGACGGAACAAATAGTGCTCTGAAAAACAATGTGTAGTACCAGTGCCGTGGGCTATTACGTTCCAATCAGGCAAGATGATGGCGTATCTCCATGCAAGGAGAATACATTTAACAGGTAACCTTTCATAATTTTTATTTATTTATTTATGTTTTTCATGAAAAAAAGGTAATTTTTCATGATTATGCTTTTAGGCCACGCCAACCATCGCGTGTCATGGTCCAGAAGATACGCATTAACATCCACAGGCTGCAAATATTTGGAAATTGGAATCAGCGTAGGACCTACAGCCGATGTAGAAATTCTTCTCGGTGATAATCGTGGGAATCATCTTAGAATACCATGGCATACATGGAACTCACTATTCGACTGCTGTACAACCATCGAAGAACGTGCACAATTGCCTGGATCATCATTGATGCAGATTAATGAATTAACGGTGGAATTTTGTCGGATGTTTGATTCGTCGATTGTAAAGATGACAATTGATAATAAGTCGCTGTATTTCAAACCGAATACAGTAGCATTTTTATTTAATCTTGAGCCATGTGTAAGCTATGTATATCCGCGGCTCTATCAAACTGTAGATGTGAGGAAAAAATTTATAACTTTTGTTAGCGTGTTGCAACAGAGCAATGATGTCATCGAAACATTAGATACGCGTAGTGCTGCTAAAATCATACGTGACAGCGAATATTACTGCAGGGATTATCTTGTAGATTGCGAACTGTTAGCATGCGCCATCAATGATATTGTAATTGAAGCTCGTAAGAAAAAACGTAACAATATATTACCAAATCATACGCGACAGTGAATATTACTCCAAGGATTATCTTGTAGATTGTGAACTGTTAGGATGTGCCATCAATGATATTGTAGTTGATGCTCGCATAAAAAAATGTAACAATATAGTGTCATTTAAAACATATATTATTTCTCGAATTTTATTTACACGTCTTCCACATTCTATCCTCGCATAAATCTAAGGCTGGACCGTCGATTTAATTTATATTTTAATCCGTTGGACGCAGCGTGTCGCGAACACGATATTTCATATTCGCTTACCAACGACATCGTCCAAAGGCACGAAGCCAGATAACGTACTCGCTGACAAAGCGCGAAAACGCATCGTTGCGCGAGACTCGACTCGACTCTGGATGAAAAGAGGAACTGCATTTTCGAGTAAATTTTTCGCATTTGGTATACAGTATGAAACTTTTTATTTCTTGTGTTTCGTAATGATATTAACCATTTTCTATAACGCGTTTTGCAAGAGTTTGACCAAACCTAACCACAGTGAACTATAAAAATCTGAATTTATACGAGTACTAGAATAATAAATAGAAAGAATAGATTTACGAGCCGAATGATGTGTTGTTTTTCGCTAGCTGTAAATATTTTCTTAGGAGAACATTATGTAATTCTTTTTTTTAGATCTCATCAAACGTACCGAGAACGCCGAAAAGACAATAAAAAATGCCTGTGGGTGTAGAAAAAATTTTCAGGGTCATCCCTCCCTCGGTTAGGTATGAAAAGTTTTCGGGATCATTCCCCCTCTTAAAAAATTTCCGACGGCGGGCCAGGTCTGGAGAGGTCTCGCGGCGGCTCGGCCTGGACTAATCTGACATCCCCACTCCGCGGCTCGTGTCCGCGCAACCACTCTTCCACTCCCCACAGGCCCCGCGCCTAAAGTTCTCCGTGCCGCACTCCCCCGCGCCCTACCTTCCCCTCGCCGCACGCTCCCTCATTGCCCCATGGGTTAGAATCCCCATGGCTATACTACTGTCGTCGTCACGCGTAAATACGTGACGGCGGAGTAGGCGGCGAGAGGCGTCGCAGAATCCATGCAACTCCACGGATACGGTATCGGCTCCGTACCGTATCCATCTGGGAATTTTTAATTTTCAGGCTGTTCCAATCCGCAAAACGTATTCCACGTTCGTTGCATGTCCGCGGAGATTTGATCGTCCCACTAGATTTTCTCCAGCCACTGGGACTGCATCAAAATTTTCGGGCGTATTACTACTGGTGATAACCAGCCGAGCGGATCGAACAGTTTGGCAATCTCCGAAAACAGATTTCTCTTAGTCATCGGGAACGGCGATGGTTGGTGTTGGAGATTGAAATAAAAATAATCCCCAGACGGTATCCAACGTAGACCGAGCACTTTGAGTTCGGAATCCTCGAACAAGGTGAGGTCTACGGCGTGGGAGTGAGCGCTGTGGAGGATATTTCGCAATAGTTGCTGCGAGTTTCCTGCCCATTTGCTCACCTTAAACCCACCTCCTTCCAGGAGCTCGCACCCTTGCGTGCGGATTTTTCCAGCAAGGGCTTATCTGGTGCTCCCAAAAATACGTCATCGACGTAAATGTCCTTCTCGAGAATCGGAGCAGCCAAGGGAATTTTCCTCCATCCTGCTCTTTTAATTCGAGAAGGGTACGCATCGGAAATAAGTACGGAGCGCACGCTGTCCCGTATGTAACGGTATTTAACTCAGACGCTTTTAGCTGTTCGGTTTCGGGTGGACTACAAACGATGCATTGGAATCGACGATCCTGTGGTGCTACGAGAATTTGTCGAAACATTTTCTCAATGTCGGCCACCAGCACGTATTTATACAAACGCCACCTCGTTAATACCGAGGTGATATCGTTTTGCAATTTTGGACCGACGTGTAGGATGTCGTTTGAGGAGCGACCTCCCGCCGTCCTACAGGTTGCGTTGAACACGACCCGTAACTTGGTGGTCGTACTGTCCGTTCGGACGACCGCTCTGTGTGGTATATAGAGTCTAGAACGGTCAATAGGCTCGATACGAGTCATGTGACCTTGCGACTCATACTCGTTCAAAAACTCCGGTATTCTTTACCGAGAGTCGGGCTCGTGTCTAATTTCTTTCGCAACCTTGCGAGAGCCGAAAACGCTATGTGGAACGACTTTCCGATCGTTTCCTCCGGTTTCGGGCAATTAAATGGGAGTCGCACTTGAAACCTCCAGTTTCGTCTCGGACGACGGTTTTCTTATAGAATGCTTCGCATTCTTCCTCTGACTTTGTACGCACAGAGGTCGCGGGAATTTCCTCCGTTTCCCAGAATTTTCGAATGGCGTTATCCAGCGATTCGAGTACGGTGCAGTGTAGCGTCCGTACTGGATTCTGGGTTTTTCCCACTGCATTTATCGGTCCAGAAATCACCCAGCCGAACGCAGTCTCTTGGGCAATCGGACCCTCCGCGGTTACGCGACGGAATCCCGGTCGCATAATTTGTGCGTATAAGTCTGCACCGATCAAAACTTCGATAGTTTGATCGGTCGTGAGGATCAGGGTCGGCGAGAGGTAGGTCCCGGAGCGCTTCGTAGCCGAGCGTGTCAAGGACATGGGTGCGTAGGTCGTGATTCGAGGCACGACGTACGCGTCGACCGTGCAGAGTCGGTATCCTACCTTCTCTCGCACTCAGACTCAGCCCGACACTGTATTTGATCATTTGGGTTCGATCCCCTCCCAAACCAGTGACCGTGGCTGGAGTTTTCCCTTCGAGCGAGTTGGAGGTCATTCACCAAACTCGCAGAAATGAAGGAAGTTTCCGGACCCTTGATCGAGCAGTGCGCGCACGATTCGCGACGCACCGTATTTTCCGAACGCTCGCACTCGAGCCGTAGCCAACAACACGGGCCTCGGTACACCTGTACCGAACGTCGTGCAATGTGACGTTGCGGCTTGTGTTGTGTTCGTGTTTCGCGAGGTTCTGGATTTCGATCTGAAGTTTACAGACCGACGAGCCGGGGCTGTTTCGCTCGTTTCCTCACCATGGTCGTACTCTTTTCTCGGTAACGGCTGGTTTCGAGGTTCCCGGCTTACGTCGACGTGCAGCGGGGATGGTGCCTCCCGTTGCACTTTGTACGAACGATGGGGCGTCTGCGGTCTTTTGCGTGGTGGTTAGCGCCCAGGCACTGTAAGCACCACCCACGATTTCTTACATATAGACTGCGCCTGCTTGAGTCATTTGCAAGAGGTTTTCGCACGTCGTCACGTGGTGCGGTCCGGTACAGACTGCGCACGGTGTCGCTGACGTGGCCCCAGCTGGTCTGTTTCGCTACTTTTGCCACGAGGCGGTCCCGCCCAAAGGTTGTCCTTGACAACATTGTGGCTGCGCACGTGTCTCGAGGCCGATCTCGATTCCCGAGTCGAGCTTCGACTACGTGCGTTGTCATGTGTGGCAGATGCGATGGCCGCCCCCCGTCGCTTCTCATCCATGGAGAGCAGTGCGCGGGAGTGCATTTCCAGGAACCTCCGCACGTCCTCAAACGTGGGATACTCTGTTGCGAGGTTCAACGTTTTCTGCCATTCCAACTCTAGCGCCGGCGAGAATTTTTGCTTTGCCCAATGCGCGAGTAACCAGTCCGCTGCTGTTCGGGCGTGCCCTTTTTATCAAGGGCGGCGAGCGCCTGTGTGCAACCCTCGGTGACCTGCTGCATACTGGCCAGGTCACCGGTATCGATTGGTTTCGTAAACAGGAGCTTGTCCAGCAGTTTTCCCGTGACCAAGCGTGGGAGACCGAAGGTGTTTTTAGCTTCGTCCACGCCACGGAGAAATTTCGACCGACGATTTCGATCGAAGCAATACACGCCTGTGCGGGTCCCTCTACGCAGGCATTCAGATAGTGCAATCTTTGCACATCCGACAGCGCTGCATTTCGTATGGCCCCGGAGGTGAACAGATCCTCGAAATGTTCCCATTCCTGAGGATCCTCCGAATCTTGGCAGTCGTTGCTTCGGGAGCTCGATCGGTATATTACTTTGAACTTCCGACGCTGCTGGTTTCACCTCAGCGCTCAGTCGGCCAAGTTCAGTAGAACGAAATCACTGGAAATCCTGGAAGTCGTCTTCAGCACTCCTCATGTAATTCAGCTTGAAGAGGTCGTGCGACACTCTTTCTGCTGGAGGAATTTGTTTACGCACGCTTGCATACCTGGTGCGTATTTCACGCCAGGTTTCCTTGCCGTGCTCGAGCTTTTCCTCAAGCAGTCGCACTGAAATTTCGCTCGTCCTAATTTTCTTAGGTTAGATGCTAGCCGCTTCAGCTGACCACATAGATCGATCATATCTTCCGATCTCGTCATCGAGATCGATTTCAAGGGATTGCTGTGATACGGCCATGCTGCGTATTTTCGAGGATTAAACCGCTCGAAATGATTTCTTACGTGGGTATCCCTCACGTGTAAGAACTTGCACCTTTTCCTGGTCCACTCAACTTCGTTTCGTTATCCGGCTCGAAGGACCTTTTGTTAGAATATGGAGGCTCAAATATTGAATTTGAGAACCTCGTCTAACAGGTGTCCGGATTACGAAGGAGTAGGACGAAGGAAAAGTAAATCGTTCTTTTAATTGTATTTTCGCGTCGTCGATTGTCGACGACGCGCCGTTTATTTGGAAACTAAAGAATAGAACAAAACAAACGAAACGTAAAAAAAATCTTGTTATAATAATCCAAAGAACATAAATTAAAATCAGAACGAAAAATAAACAGAAAGAAAAATAAAATGTTTGGCCGTTTGCCGCTTTTAACAATTAAAATAAAAATTGTAATAAATTGGCTCGTCGCTTGGCGAGGTAATCCGCCTCTCGTCGCTTGACGAGTCTTCGGCTGGCGTCACTCTTATCTGTAACAAAAAGGACGGAACTCGGTGTAAATACACGGTAACGTTAGTCACGTTTTCCGTCTCGTTCTGAAGTTCTCGCGCTCCTAGCTGTGCTTGTCGCACTCAGGAGCGGGGATTCTCTGCCGCTGCGATACGCGGCGAAACGGAGTGGACTGTATTTCTTATGTGTGCGTTCCCTTTAAACCGGGAAACAGCTGATTGCAGTTCTAAGGAAGACGAGATTATACCTCGATTCTTCCTATACTGCGTTATCTCGACCGTCGTAGGAAAGGGCAACAGATGGAGGTTGTAAGGCTCCAAATGTTGTCGAATCCTCAGTTTCTTACCGTCCTCGTAATCCGTCCTTGTACGGTGTGGGACTGTACCTTGTCTGCGTTCACAACGACTTACGGTTGGCGTACGTTTCCACTGTTGCTCTTGAGCGGTATTCCACGCACACGTTGGCGTATTTTCGAAATACCGCTTCAGCAGGTCGCCTGATGCTGGACACGTGATTTAAATTCTAGCACCGACTGGAGGGCGGCAAGTCCACCACGGAATACCACGTGGTCCGTCTAGGTGGGGTTTTAACCGTTCGACAGTCAAAGGGAGGTTCGTAGGTCAAACTATAACCTTCGGATACGACCGATCGGTTCAACGATACGTATCCTGTTTCCTCAGTCTTAGGTGGTTTTACCACTGCTGCTCTAGAAACGTTCGGAAATAACCCACGAGATTCCTCGTTAGAAACGGAAGTGACGTTGGTACCGGATGGTATCCCAATCCGTTTAGGTACTGCACTTCTTTGCGTTTCCGACTCTTTTTCACTCCAGTTAAAACGTGTAGCGGAAGTATTTGCGTTACCGGATCGGACCCCAATCCGTTCTCGCACTGCACCTTCTTCACCACGTTCTTAACTGGCTCGAACGAACGACAAGCTTTACACAATTCTTTCTATAGGAGATATACGGAGGAGCGGGATCGTATGCCCATCTGCTCTCTGCCGTTTCCAAATCAAAGAGTGATTCGTTTAACAAGGAGAGTCAAGTTCGGAGAGCGATTTCCGACTGGCGGCGCTGTAGCCGAATTTGAGTTTATCCTTGTCTATCTTTCGATTGTCTTTCCTTGTCTATATTACGCGTTTCGAAACGTTGAAATTCTGCGTAGTTTGGTCGATCGCGTGATGTTTCGAAGAAATCCGTATGTGGCCGTTTTTGTATCCGACCTTGTTTACGCGTAGCGGACATGAGCGCCGAACATTCTCGAGTATGTTACATAAGCAGAAAAACAATACCGGGTGACGAATAATATTCTACTATTCTTGCACGTCGAATTAACGCGATATTTAAACACATATCCTATGGGACTGGAGTTATACTACCACAACGCATATCTATCTATCTATCTATTTTATCTAGTTATCCGTCTATCTATTTTTCCTTTCACATACACCTTCATTCTCTATCCCCTATTTGTCACACTTTTCTTTTATTACTCTACCTATTTAAATCCAATCTCTCAACAGTTTAGTTTGCTTTTACCATACTCACATCACTTTTAGTCATATCCGCGGTTAGTTAGCATCTACACACACATACATCAGTCTAGGTATTATATCATATCATAATATATATCATACCTTTTATCATACCTATTACATACACTATTACGCCGACTAAGGTTTATTACAGTCATAGTACAGACACAGATATTCACAACACATGTTGCTGTGGTTAGTTAACTGCTTGCAGCAGCGGTTCTAGGCTAGTAAGACTGAGATAATTTTAATACTAATTTTAATTTTAAATTTTATTTTATTTTATTTTATTTTATATTTATTTTATTTTATTCTCACTTCTTTCTTACTTTATTTTAATTTTTATTTTATGGTACTGTTTAAATATGTTGAAAACTATTTAAATTCGCGTTCGTCCGTGAAATATTATTTCTCGGCCGCGAGTCCCGTATCCGTTTGTGTACGTGACATTCCGGAAGGTTAGGCTGTCGCCGAGTTCGTTCGGCGTACAGACAGTTTAAAACCGCGGCCGTTTACGTGTTTTGTACGCTGACCTCACGCGAAGATTCGCTTCAAACGCCATTTAAACGGCATAGTGACGTCAGCATCGAGAGAGAGAACCGTATCGTTTATTGAAAAGAGATCGACAATCCAGATTCGACAGCGCCACGTCGCGACGACGAGGGCGACCGAGTCTTCGTCTGTCGACGCTCGACGATTTTGAAATTATTCACGAGCCGACTGCCAACGAGGCGGATCCCCAGACGGTCTCGCTCCTCAAGTACGCGCTCCGCCGAGCAAGCAAAAAGCTTCTCAGCTAGAAATAATTAAATTTGGACTTTCTGTAAAGAATTCTCATCGTTGCTGCGATTTGAGATTTCAAAAAGAACAATCACTTTAAGCGAAGGAAGTGGTCTAGTGCACGCAGCGCGTGACGTGACCGCGGACGCGAGAGTTGATTGTACGTTGCAGTCGTTGCCGCGACCGCGACGTAAAGGGACTCAGGGTGCACGCACCTAGAATCCCTTTAAAGCTATACGCTTCCGGAGCCTCCCAAAGTCCTACCGATAGTTCGGTACGGCCTCGTGGAGTGTTTGCCGTGTAAAGGCCACTGCCAACCCTCTCCGAAAACCCGTTGGTGTACGAGTCGACCGTACACCCACCGGCGGAGTTCGGGTTCAAAGCGCCTCCCTTCCGTCACGCCGCCTACCACATACGGTCCCCGTGAATACGGTCGCCGGGTAGGCTTTATAGTGCGGTTGGACCAGCCCGAGGTTTTTCTGTGTAAATTCGCTTACTGTACGGTCCCCGATATTAACGGTGGCTTTACAGTAGATATAAAGTGTAGCAGGAAAAACACGCCTCGCGCGACTTTTATACGTCACCCACACGGTGAACGTGCTCACGGGACCCACTCGCTTGGAGCCTTACAACCTCCATTTGGTGACCCGTCCGTGGCATCACAGAGCCCCCGACGGAATCGAGTCCAGTCTCATCTGTTCAGGGCAAATAGTCTCGTCGATAGTTTAAATAAAAAACTATCCGCGAATAACGAAATACAGTCCACTAGATTACGCTAAACGACAGCTGATCTCCCCCCTCCAAGCGCGACGATAGTCAGAGGAGAACAGGCGAACAGCTGACGAGCGTGTTTACGATACGATGCAA
Organism: Colletes collaris; assembly: GCA_030068185.1. NCBI lineage: Eukaryota > Metazoa > Arthropoda > Insecta > Hymenoptera > Colletidae > Colletes > Colletes collaris. The sequence continues at coordinate 13,064 of JASGYR010000264.1, read as the reverse complement.
TCACGTATTTAATTCTGGTCGATCATTTGTTGCAGTAATCAGGATCGACCCAGCCAAGGCAACAGCGGTGAGGCCTTCCACCCCCTGGCAAAGAAATTATTTGTTTTTGTTTATTTGATTTTTTTAGTTTTTTTATTTTTGTAAAAATAAACGGTTTGTCGCAAAGCGACAAACGAAAAGACAAATCAAATTTGTACAAGTTCTCTTTCCCTGTCAACTCCCTCATTCCGGACCCCGGTCAGAACCCTTAGATTCTAACAGTACTCTATCTAAAGTAAATAACCTTGCTCTATCTAAGTATTTTGATTATATTTTGGTTATCCTCACACACTCTTATAACTATATATTACATACTTTATACTATAGTTTAATATTCACTTTACTTTACATTTTCACTTCACTTTTACTTTGCTTTGCTACCCCAGAGGTTCTTTTATTTTATTTTATTTTATTATCTTAACACTTGCACACACGTGCAAAAGTGTGCACGAGAATTATGGGACACTGGTCGGACCTCGCCTGCGGTGTTAGGCGAGTACTCTGCACCCATAGCCACACCGGTGTCGAGTTGGGGACACAGGGTATGGGGCATGAGGATAAGGGGCCCATAGGTATTGGGGCAGGGGGTCCTCAGGGACCAGACGAAGGTATATTACCGTGGGTAACATGGACCACGGCAATACGAGGCGAAGGTGGAGCAAGCAGGTATGCGACTCCGCGGCAGGTGGATCTAGTATCCGAGCCGGGATGGACATATGCGGAGGGTGGTGTACTGCGGGGTTCCGCAGGGGTCAGTCCTCGGGCTACTCCTGTGGAACATCGCGTACGACGCAGTGTTGCGGGCCGACCTCCCCGACGGCGTCAGCGCCGTGTGTTATGCAGATGACACACTGGTGCTGGCCGTCGGGGACGCACTGGGGAGGGCCAAGCGTCTCGCGGAGGAGGGGCGCAACGCGTCGTCGACCGGATCAGAGGGATGGGGATGACGGTGGCGGCCCATAAGACCGAGGTGATAGCGTTCCATTCACCTCGGCAGGATCCACCACCCTCTGATCCGCGTGGGTGAGGCTAATATCGAGGTGAAGCCCCAGATGAGGTGTCTGGGCTGATCCTCGATAACCACTGGCGCTTCCAGCAGCATTTCCGCTGCCTGGCCCCCAGCTGGAGAGGATGGTCGGGGCTTTGGGCCGGATTCTGCCCAACCTGGGAGGCCCGGCGGGCCGAGTTCGCCGCCTCTATGTGGCAACGGTTCAGTCGGTGGTCCTATACGGGGCCCCTGTCTGGGCGGACGACCTGGCGGCCTCCCGGCGCGGCATGACTATGCTGCGTCGGGTGCAGAGGCGGATGGCTCTAAGGGTCGTCCGCGGGTGCTGGACCGTGTCACATGAGGCGGCGACGGTTCTTGCGGGGATGGGGTTCTTGCATGGATCTCCTCGCGCGGTCGCACGCGATGATGTATCGTCACCGCGTCGACCGTCGCGCGGGGGTGGGGGCGGTCCCGGGTGTGCAGGAACCTGCTTGGGGCGAGTTGAAGCGCCAGGCCCGGCAGTCCGTGGTGCACGCGTGGCAGAGCGGTTGGCTCTGCCTACCGCGGGGCCCCGGACAGTCGGGGCTGGTCGGCCACTCCTATGAGTGGCTGGACAGAAGGCCATGGAAGCCTCACTTACAGGATGGCACAGGTGTTCTCGGGGCATGGCAGCTTCGGGAGATACCTGTGCCGGATAGAAGGAGCCGACGGCGCGTTGCTGCCATTGTGACGCTGAGCAGGACACGGCGGAACATACCCTCGAGGTATGCGCTGCATGGGAGAGGTGAACGCCGTGTCCTGATCGGCGTCATCGGGCAGGATGTCTCGCTGCCGGGCATGCTGCGCGCCATGCTCGGCAGCGAGGAGAAGTGGAGGGCCGTGGCCTCCTTCTGCGAAATCGTAATGTTGCAGAAGGAGACCGCGGGAAGGAGCGCGAGCGTCAGCGGCGTGCTGAGGCTCGCGCTCGTTTGGTAACGAAGAGCGTCGCCTGGGCGTCAGGCGACGCGGGCGGCTCCCTCGGCGTGGCGCATGACCCAGGCTGGGAGGGGGATCCTGATAGGAGCCCCCTCCCGCCAGGCGGCGTAGGGTCGGACCGGATGGGGTGGCAGTGCCTCCTGTCCGGGTCCAGCGCCTGGAGCGGCACCCTCGGTGGCCTTGTGCCTGGCCGTAAGCTGCCGGCCTCCGAGGGGGTAGAAAAGGGGTCGCGGCGGTTGCTGGTTGGGGCTCGCAGCCGCCACTAGACGCGGCCCCGGGACGGATGGCGGCAGGACGATGTGGCCTCGTCCTGCCGCTATGAGACAGGGCGATTACCGGGGGGACCGTTTGTCCCCCCGCGAGTGGGCGCAAAGCGCGGGCACAGGAAGGATACCGGAAGTATGCTTCGAGCGATTCCCGGTATCCTCCCAAATCGTGCGGAAGGGTCACCGTGGGGTTTTTTAGTGGGTAGGTCCCGCGCCCTATATAATGGGCGCGGGGAATCCCACACACCCCTCCCGTCTCTCCCCAAAGAGGCGGGAGGGAGTCTTTCGAAGATTTTCCCCACGAAAAAAAAAAAAAAAAAAAAAAAAAAATGTGTTAAACAATGCCGCCCCGGGGACAGTGCGGAGGAGGTTTTTTAGGGGTGTCTTATGTCAGATTTCCCCTCCGCCTAAAAAAAAAAAAAAGGTCTGGGTTAGGACTGGGTTAGGTCTGGGTTAGGTCTGGGTTAGGTTATGGACCGGAGCTGCGGTACGCCCAACTACCGTCTGACACAGGTACTGACCGGGCACGGATGCTTCGGTCAGTACCTGCATCGAATAGGGCGGGAGGCGACGGCTGCGTGCCGTCATTGTGGGGGAAGGGAGGACACCGCGCAGCACACGCTGGAGATTTGTTCCGCGTGGGCTGCGCAGCGCGGTGTCCTCACTGGTGTGATAGGAGCGGACCTCTCGCTGCCGGCCGTCATTCGTGCGATGGTCGGCAGAGAGGAGGCGTGGGCGGCCATGGCCTTGTTTTGTGAAGAGGTCATGGCCGCCCAGGAGGACGCCGAAAGGGCGCATGAGGAGGTGGGGGGCAGGCGGCGTCGACGCCATTAAGCCCCCCCGCCGCTCCCCGTGGCAGGGGGAGCGTGAAGGGGGCGGTGATGTGGTTTCCGGTGTGGGGTGAGGGACTTTTTCTCCTCATTCCCCCCCCCCCCCCGCACCCAGCACATCACCGTACCGGGGGCCCGTGGCAGGGGCTCCGTCTTGCGGGGTCGGCAGAGTTAGCCGCCCTCGCAGCCGTGGCCGCGATCGGGTGGGGGCCCGGTTGCGGCTAGTAGCAACGGCACGAGTGGGGGCGACGTCGCCTGTGACCGCGTGGCGTCGCCGGGGGGCAATCAGTTTATTTGCCCCCCATTGGGGGAGGAGTATTACATCTCCTCCCCCGGGAAGGGCCTGTAATAGGCAGTTGCGCCAAGGGGGGTAGTCGCGGTGGTATCGCTAGTTTGGTTCTCGTGACTACCCCCAGATAAAGGGCGCGGGCGGTCACCGTGGGTTTTTAGCCGGTAAGAGTCCGGCACTACCCCGGTCTCTCCCCTAGGATGCCGGGGTGTCCATGAGGATTTCCACACGTTAAAAAAAAAAAAAAAAAAAAAAAAAAAAGGATTGGGTTAGGTCTGGGTTAGGTCTGGGTTAGGACTGGGTTACGACTGGGTTAGGTCTGGGTTAGGTCTGGGTTAGGTCTGGGTTAGGTCTGGGTTAGGTCATTGGTTGTCCAGGCGACAGAGGAGGTGAACCTCTACGTGGCGCGTCCCCAGGTGGCGGATAGGGGCAGCCGCTGGGGTGGGATGCGGGGATGGGGTCATCAATCTGAGAAAGCTGGTGGCTGCATCCTCGCATGGCATCCCGGAGGTCGGAGCGAAAGCTCCCGCGGACCAAACACCGGTATGAATGCGTTGCGCGTGTGAATGTGTGTGTGCGTGGACTGGCGCATGGGATATTTGCCGCGGGTTTGACCTAATGCCGCAGGATGGCCAGTTGGCTGCGGGTGTGTCCTGCAGCCAACATGGCCCGCGGCCGGCGGCCCAGTCCCATGTCACGGGGCCGCGGCGCTGGTGACCAGGCGCCTGCGGTTGAGTGGAAATGCGGTGAGAGGTGGCTCTCGCCGGGAAGAACCTGAAAGGCACGGTGCGGCGGGGACTCTGTGATGTCTCACTAGCGTTCCCGGTCCTCGCCAGGCGCCTGAGGATGGTCACCGTGGGGTTTAGCCGGTAAGAGTCCGGCACTACCCGCCGGCCCGCCCATCGGGTGGGCCCGCGGTTGTCCATGAGGATTTCCCACGTACAAAAAGAAAAAAAGTCTGGGTATGGTCACGCCCCAGTTGTGCATCAGCCGATGACGTCGCCCCACACAACAAGGGTGGGACCGCCGCCAACAGAGGAACGAGGAAGAGGAAGGAGCAGAGGGCCAGACAGAAACTTAGACTGGCCGCCCTCTGCCCTGCCTCTTCCTCGTCTATAAACCCGGAGTCTGGAGCGGCTGCAGCAGCCTTCAAGGTCGGCAAGCCCGCCCTTCTATTCCGGCAAAGAGCGACTGGACAAACGTGGGCGGACGCGGTGAAGGCGTAGCCGGGCTAAGTATAAGCTCGTCCAGCCAACCGTGAATGCCGCCCAGGTCCGCCCAACACCCGCCCAGGCCTCCCCTCTTTAATGCGGCTGGACGGAGAAAGGCCCCCTCCCCAAACTAGAGGGGTGAGTAAACCAAAGCCGATAATCAGCCGCCCGCCAAAAACGGCGGCAGTAGCCCTCGATGCGGTTGAGGGCTCGGCTGCCGTCTTGGCCGAGGCGATGTCGAGAGCGCGGGCGAACATCAAGCTCGCGGACCTCGGCATCGCTGAAGTCAAGACGAGGCGGGCTATTACGGGGGGCTCTTGCTCGAGATTCCCGGGACCGAGGGGGAGGCCAAGGCGTTGGCCTTGGCCGTCAAGCTAAAGGAGACCCTGACCGGGATGGCGGTTAGGGTGGCTCGCCCATCTAAGCGGACCGAGCTGAGGGTGAGTGGCTTGGACGATGCCGCCACCCCCGCAGAGGTCCGCTTGGCCAGCAGCCTGGGAGCGTGCCCAGAGGACGGGGTCCAAGTGGGCGATATTCGCAGGACCCCCAGGACTCTGGGTACCGTATGGGTTAGGTGCCCTTTAACGGCCGGCATTAAAATTGCGGCGGCCGGAAAGGTCAAAGTGGGTTGGACTTTCGCGAAGGTGGAGGTTCTTCCGCCGCGCCCTATGCAGTGCTACCGCTGCCTGGAGACAGGCCATGTCAGGCAGCGGTGCACGGCGTTGGTGGACCAGGTGACCGCTGTTACAAGTGCGGTTCCTCCGGCCACCGAGCCAGACAGTGTGTCGCGGCATCACCGGTATGCCCATTATGTGTAGACATACCGGGAAGAACCACGGGGCACCGATTGGGGGGGCGGGTTGTGCCCCCCCTACTAAGCAGGGCCGCCGAGGCTGGGCCAAGGAGGCCGTAAGGGGGCCTCAGGGCCCCGTTAATGCTCCGCCGGTGGAAGAGGCCGCTAAAGACCCATCCACTACGGCGGGCAAAGAGGTGGGACAGGGGGCTGTGGCCCCTCCACCAATGGAGGTGGATGAAGTCGTCGGGGGGGAAGGGCCGCACCCAATAGTAGGCTCGAAGGGGGAGGGAGAGCTCTCCCCCCCAATCGCGAGTAAAGGCCTGGAGGAGGCCGTCAGTGCCTATAATTCGCGCCCCTCCTCCAGGCGAATTTAGCGAGGGCTCGCAGGGCACAGGACATGTTCGTCCACACCCTGCGGGCCCGAAGGGTAGGCCTGGCCATCGCCGCAGAGCCGTACATGGTTTCCGATCAGCCCAATGGGATCGGGGCCTGTGCGGTTTGGTGGCGATGGTCTGGGCGTGGCCGCCAGACTCCCCGCCCGTTGCCCTCCTGCATCGGCGAAGGGGGTTTCTGGTGTGCCAATGGGGCACTATCGTGGTTGTGGGCTGCTACGTGTCGCCCAGCTGCGACCTCGCCACATATGCAGCATACCTGCACGGGGTGGGTAATTGCATCAGGATGCCTACCCGTCCGGTATTGGTCCTGGGGATTTCAATGCTCATGCAGCTGCATGGGGCAGCCCAGGACTGACCACCGTGGGGAGGCGCTACTGGGTTCGGCGGCCGAGCACGACCTCCGGCTGGTAAATCAGGGCTCCGAAGCCACGTTCGTGGGACCGCAGGGAACGTCCATCATCGATTTGACGTGGGCAACCCCTGCGGCCCTGCGACTTGTGTCGGGGTGGCGAGTGGTCGCAGAGGTGGCCACGCCAGCGACCACCTCTACATCACCATGTCGATGATGGCCACCCTGGCGCGAAGGGAGCCCCTGAGCCGGAGGCGTGTGGTGGATGCTGCAGCCCCCCCCCCCAGGATGCCCGGCTCGGGGTACTAGGCGCCAACATTTGCGACGCGGCGATGCCGCGGGCCGGGCGAGCTTCTCCTCGCCGGGGGGTGGACTGGGGGTCGGCCGCGATCGCGCGGAATTGCGGGTCGCGAGTGTCCGTGCTCGACGCCAGTACGCCCGCGCGCGCCGTCGTCTACGACCGGACGATGGCGTGGCGCGAGCGAGGGCAGATGACCTGTATGAGGCATACCGGATGGCGCGGGTTGCCCTTCAGGTCGCCATCAAACGGGCCAAAACCCGGGCATGGAAGGAGCTCCTCCAGACCCTCGATGACGATCCTGTGGGGCGCCCGAACAGGGTGGTGCTGAAGAAGCTCCGCCGTGGGCGCCCCGTCACCGAGGGTCTTGACCCCCGGCTGCTGGAGGACGTGGTCAATACTCTTTTCCCAATTCGAGTGAGGGAACCACGTCCTCCGGCGGTGTCGGCAGTCCCAAGGGAGTGGGCGGCCGAACTGGGGGGTCACTCAGGGGGAGCTGGCCGCGGCCATCAGACGTCTCGGGGCGCGTAACACGGCCCCGGGTCCGGATGGTGTGCCCGGCCGGGTTTGGGTCTTGACCCAGGGCGTCCTTGGGGCTGACCTCAGGCGGTTGTTCGACCGATGCCTGAGGGACGGGCGATTCCCCTCCAGTTGGAAGGTGGCGAGGATCGTCACTCCTCCGGAAGGAGGTCGGCCCGCGGAGTCCCCCTCCGAATACGGGCCATTCTGTCTCCTCGCGGTGGTGGGAATGCTCTTCGTGGGGTTGTTTGCTGCCCGCCTCGTCGAGCACCTGGCGCGGGGTGCCCCCGGCCTGGCCGACTGCCAGTACGGTTTCCGGGAGGGTCGATCGACCATCGACGCGATAGGTCGTGTCAGGGCCCTCTCGGAGTCGGCCGTCTCCAAGGGAGGGGTGGCTTTGGCAATATCCTTGGATATTGCCAACGCCTTTAACGCCCTGCCCTGGGAGGAGATAAGGAGGGGGCTCGAATATCATCGGGTCCCCCCCTTGTCTCGGGCGGTCATCGGGGATTATCTCCGCGGCAGGTGGATCGAGTATCCGAGCCGGGATGGTCATATGCGGAGGGAGGTGTACTGCGGTGTTCCGCAGGGGTCGGTCCTCGGGCCACTCCTGTGGAATATCGCGTACGACGCAGTGTTGCGGGCCGACCTCCCCGACGGCGTCAGCGCCGTGTGTTATGCAGATGACACTCTGGTGCTGGCCGTCGGGAGCGCACTGGGGAGGGCCAAGCGTCTCGCGGAGGAGGGGGCGCAACGCGTCGTCGACCGGATCAGAGGGATGGGGATGACGGTGGCGGTCCATAAGACCGAGGTGATAGCGTTCCATTCACCTCGGCTGGATCCGCCACCTCCTCTGATCCGCGTGGGTGAGGCTAATATCGAGGTGAAGCCCCAGATGAGGTATCTAGGGCTGATCCTCGATAGCCACTGGCGCTTCGAGGAGCATTTCCGCTGCCTGGTCCCCGGCTGGAGAGGATGGTCGGGGCTTTGGGCCGGATTCTGCCCAATCTGGGGGCCCGGCAGGCCGAGTTCGCCGCCTCTATGTGGCAATGGTTCAGTCGGTGGTCCTATACGGGGCCCTGTCTGGGCGGACGACCTGGCGGCCTCGGCGCGGCATGACTATGCTGCGTCGGGTGCAGAAGGCGGATGGCTCTAAGGGTCGTCCGCGGGTACCGGACCGTGTCATGAGGCGGCGACGGTTCTTGCGGGGATGCCGCCCATGGATCTACTCGCGCGGTCGCACGCGATGATGTATCGTCACCGCGTCGACCGTCGCGCGAAGTGGGGGCGGTCCCGGGTGTGCAGGAACCTGCTTGGGGCGAGTTGAAGCGCCAGGCCCGGCAGTCCGTGGTGCACGCGTGGCAGAGCGGTTGGCTCTGCCTGCGGGGCACCGGACAGTCGGGGCTGTTCGGCCACTCCTATGCAGTGGCTGGACAGAGCCATGGAAGCCTCACTTACAGGATGGCACAGGTGTTCTCGGGGCATGGCAGCTTCGGGAGATACCTGTGCCGGATAGGAAGGAGCCGACGGCGCGTTGCTGCCATTGTGACGCTGAGCAGGACACGGCGGAACATACCCTCGAGGTATGCGCTGCATGGGAGGGTGAACGCCGTGTCCTGATCGGCGTCATCGGGCGGGATGTCTCGCTGCCGGGCATGCTGCGCGGCATGCTCGGCAGCGAGGAGAAGTGGAGAGCCGTGGCCTCCTTCTGCGAAATCGTAATGTTGCAGAAGGAGACCGCGGGAAGGGAGCGCGAGCGTCAGCGGCGTGCTGAAGCTCGCGCTCGTTTGGTGGCGAGAGAGCGTCGCGGCGGCCTCGGCGTGGCGCATGACCCAGGCTGGGAGGGGGGTCCTGATAGGAGCCCCCTCCCGCCAGGCGGCGTAGGGTCGGACCGGATGGGGTGGCAGTGCCTCCTGTCCGGGTCCGGCGCACGAACGGCACCCTCGGTGGCCTGGTGCGGCCATGAGCTGCCGGCCTCCGAGGGTAGAAAGGGGTCGCGGCGGTCGCGAGTTGGGGCTCGCAGCCGCCACTGGGCGCGGCGGGACGGATGGCGGCAGGACTATGTGACCTCGTCCTGCCGCTATGAGACAGGAGCGATTACCGGGGACCGTTTGTCCCCCGCGGGTGGGCGCAAAGCGCGGGTACGGGGAGGATACCGGAAGTATACTTCAAGCGATGCCCGGTATCCTCCCAAATCGTGCGGAAGGGTCACCGTGGGGTTTTTAGTTCGTAGGTCCCGCGCCCGTTATAATGGGTGCGGGGAATCCCACACCCTCCCGCCTCTCCCAAGAGGTGGGATTGGGTCTTTCGAAGATTTTCCCCACGAAAAAAAAAAAAAAAAAAAAAAAAGCCCCCGCGATGGTCCCTAAAGAGGTTGGATTGGGCGATGGCGGAGGCAGCCGCGATGGCGGCAGCCTGGTGCGAACCCGTCGATGACGTTGAGAGAGAGGCCGAGTGGTTCCGGGACAAATGCAAGCAGGTGTGTGATGCCTCCATGCCCCGGGTCAGGCCTCCCGGATGCAAGGGCGCGGCGTATTGGTGGTCGCCGCACATCGAGCAGTGCAACGCCCGGTGTGCGCGCGCCCGCCGAAGATATACCCGCGCCCGGAGATCACGTCGTCGACGCCCGACCGCGGAGCAGATGGCGCGCATTTATGAGGAGTTCGCCATGGAGCGCCGGACCCTCCAGCGCGCCATTCGAGACGCCAGGGCACGGGCATGGAAGGACCTTCTCGGGGAGCTGAATAGGGATCCCTGGGGGCGCCCGTATAAGTTTGTAATGGACAAGCTCCGTCCATGGGCGCCCCATCTGACAGAAACCCTCGACCTCCAGTTTTTAGAGGTGGTATCAACCCTGTTCCCGGGGTCTGGGTTAGGTCTGGGTTAGGTCTGGGTTAGGTCTGGGTTAGGTCTGGGTTAGGTCTGGGCTAGGTCGGGGTTAGGTCTTGGGTTGCAGGAGTCTGCTGGGTTGGAGTCTGGGCGCCTGACACACAGGCGACGCTGCTCTCGCCGCGCAAACGAGCGCGAGCCTCAGCGCGCCGCTGACGCTCGCGCTGCCCTTCCCGCAGTCTCCTTCTGCAACATTACGATTTCGCAGAAGGAGGCCACGACCTTCCACTTCTCCTCGCTGCCGAGCATGGCGTACCATGCCCGGCAGCGAAGACATCCACCCGATGACGCTGATCAGGACACGGCGTTCACCCTCCCATGCGGCGCATACCTCGAGGTTATGTTCCGCCGTGTCCTGCTCAGCGTCACACTGGCTGCAACGCGCCATCGGCTCCTTCGCTCTCCGGCAGAGGTATCTCCCGACGCTGCCATGCCCCGAGAACACCTGTGCCATCCTGTAGTGAGGCTTCCATGGCCTCTGTCCAGCCACTCACATAGGAGTGGCCGAAGAACCCGACTGTCCGGTGCCCCGCGGTAGGCAGGAGCCAGCCGCTCTTGCCACGCGTGCACCACGGACTGCCGGGCCTGCAGCGCTTCAAGCTCGCCCCAAGCAGGTTCCTGCACACCCGGGACCGCCCCCACCCCCGCGCGACGGGCGGCGCGGTGACGGGACATAATCGCGTTCCGCCGCGCGAGGAGATACCTGGGCGGCCTCCCCCCCAGAATCGTCGCCGCCTCATGCCTTGACACACGGTCCGGCACCCGCGGAATTTGACGCCTTAGAACCATCCGCCTCTGCCTGCACCCGACGCAGCATAGTCATGCCGCGCCCAGGGAGGCCGCCAGGTCGTCCGCCCGGACAGGGGCCCCGTCATGGGACCACCGACTGAACCATTGCCACATAGAGGCGGCGAACTCGGCCCGCGGGGCCCCCAGGTTGGGCAGAGATCCGGCCCAAAGCCCCGACCATCCTCTCCAGCCGGGGACCAGGCAGCGGAAATGCTCCTCAGAAGCATGAGCCAGAGAGGAGAGGTGGCTGTCGAGGATCAGCCCCAGATACCTCATCTGGGGCTTCACACCTCGATATTAGCCTCACCCACACGCGGATCCAGAGGGGTGTCGGATCCCTGCCGAGGTGAATGGAACGCTATCACACTCGGTCTTATGGGCGCCACCGTCATCCCCATCCCTCTGATCCGGTCGACGACGCGTTGCGCCCCTCCTCCGCGAGACCGCTGGCCCTCCCCAGTGCGCCCCGACGGCCAGCACCAGTGTGTGTCATCTGCATAACACACGGCGCTGACGCGCCGTCCGGAGAAGGAATCGGCCGCAGCAACACTGCACTCGTACGCGATGTTCCACAGGAGTGGCCCGAGGAACCGACCCTGCCGGAACACCGCAGGTACACCTCCCTCCGCATATGCCCATCCCTGGCTCGGATACTCGATCCACCTGCCGCGGAATAATCCCCGATGACCGCGCCGAGGACGAGGGGGGACCCGATGATATTCAGGCCCCTCCCTTATCTCCTCCCAGGGCAGAGAGTGTTAAAGGCGTTGGCAATATCCAAGGATATTGCCAAAGCCCACACCTCCCAAAGGAGAGCGGCCGACCCCGAGAGGGCCCTGACGACCTATCGCGCGTCGATGGTCGATCAAACCCTCCGGAAACCCGTACTGGCCAGTCGGCGGGCCGGGGCACCCCGCGCCAGGTGCTCGACGAGGCGGGCAGCAATCACCCGCTCGAAAAGCTTGCCCACCTCGTCGAGGAGACAGATGGGCCGGTATGCGGAGGAGACTGCGCAGGCCGACCCTCCTTCCGGAGGAGGACGATCCTCGCCACGCTTCCAACTGAGGGAGAAGTCGCCCGTCCCTCAGGCATCCGGTCGAACAACCGCCTGATGTCCCAGCCCCAAGGACGCCACAGGTCAAGACCCAAACGCGGCCGGGCACACCCATCCCGGACCCGGGGCCGTGTTACGCGCCAGAGCGCGTCTGATGGCCGCCTGGCCAGGTCGCCCTGAGTGACCCCCAGTTCGGCCGCCCACTCCGCTTGGGACTGCCGCCTCCGCCAGAAGGACTGTGGTCCCCCTCACCCGGTGGGAAGAGTGGTGACCACGTCCTCCAGCAGCCGGGGGTCAAGATCCTCGGTGACAGGGGGCGCCCACGGGCGGGGCTTCTTCAGCACCACCCTGTACGGGCGCCCCCAAGGAGCGTCATCGAGGGTCTGGAGGAAGATCCCTTCCATGCCTGGGCCTTGGCCCGTTTGATAGCGACCTGCAGGCAGCCCGCGCCATCCGGTATGCCTCATTACAGGTCAATCTGCCACTTTCTCGCTCGCGCCACGCACCATCGTCCGGTCGTAGACGACTGGCGCGCGCCTGCCGGCATACTGGTGTCGGGCGCGGACACTCGCGGCCCGCAATTCGCGGCGGACCGCCAGTACACCGCCCTGGCGAGGAGAAGCTCGCGCCCGACCCGGGGCATCGACGCGTCGCAAATCGCGCTTGCAGACTAGTACCCCTGAGCCGGGCAGCCTCCTCCTCCCATGCTTGGCAGCTCGGCCTGCCACCTGCGGCGGAAGGATTGCAGCGAGGGCAGCTGCCATCAGGGCGTCCTTGTCCAGGCGCCGAAGCGCCCAGCAGGCGCGGTGGGGTGCCATCCGGGCGGCGGTGCCGGGACGCAGCCCCCGGCGGCAGAGACCTTCCATCCGGATATACCGGTGATCCGGAGAGTGTCTCTGCCTCCGGGGCCACCTGCCCAACCCCCGACACCATGCGCACCGCGTTGGAGTCGCGAATCCAACATCCACGATGGAGCCCCCATATCGCCGCACGCACGTGTGCTCCGACCCCGGTTCGGTAACCGAAGGACAGGCCCCGCCGCCCAGTCGCCCAGGATCCCGCAGCGAACGGTGGTCTAAGGGATCTAGGCCACCGACTTGGCGTTAAAGTCCCCAGGACTAGCACCGGCCAGGCCGCACAGCGCTGCACGCTTGCCGCGACCTCGGCCAGAAGTGCAGCTCTCCCGAACGCGGCGTGACCGCTGCGGGGCGAGATGCCAGCACCCCACTGCGGCGACTCCCCCCCAGTCCACGGCGACGAAACTGACCGCGCTCCAGAATGGAGGAACGGCGGGGGGACCCGTCGCCACACTCTATGCTGTCGCCACCGCTGGAAGCCGTCCGCGTCGCCCACAAAATGTGGGTGATCCGGCACGCG
>JASGYR010000301.1:600000-769655 GCA_030068185.1 Colletes collaris | reverse complement strand
AGTTAGTTTGCCTGTAAGTTCGTTAGTTTTCAGTTATATAGTTAGTTTGTCAGTTAGTTAAAGGTCGGCAGCTAGTTAGTTAGTTTTGACAAAGTTACTTAGTGTTAGTTTGGCAGTTAAAGTTAGTTAGTTTGGAGTTAGTTAGTTACTTTGTCAGTTAGTTAGTTAGTTTGTCTGTTAGTTAGATAGTTTGCAGAAAATTAGTTAATTTTTCAGTTAGTTAGTTAGTTTGTAGTTAGTTAGTTAGTTAGTTTGCAGTTAGTTAGGTAGTTTGGAATTAGTTCGTTCGTTTGTCAGTTAGATAGTTAGTTTGTCAGTTAGTCAGTTAGTTTGTCAGTTAGTTAGTTCGTTTGCAGTAAATTAGGTAGTTTGTCAGTTCGTTAGTTAGTTAGCATTTCAGTTAGTTAGTTAGTCTGCCGCAATTTAGTTAGTTTGTCAGTTAGTTAGTTAGTTTGACAGCTAGTCAGTTAGTATGCAGTTAGTTAGTTAGTTTGTCAGTGTGTTAGTTCGTTTGCAGTAAATTAGGTAGTTTGTCAGTTCGTTAGTTAGTTAGCATTTCAGTTAGTTAGTTAGTCTGCCGCAATTTAGTTAGTTTGTCAGTTAGTTAATTAGTTTTTAAGTTAGTTAGTTGGTTTGTCAGTTAGTTAGTTAGTATGTCAGTTAGTTAGTTAGTTTGTCAGTTTGTTAGTTAGTTTGCAGTAAATTAGTTAATTTGTCAAAGAAGCAGTTAGATTAAGTCACAGTTATTTAGTTTGTCAGTTAGTTAGCTGGTTTGGTCAGTTAGAATAGTTAGCTTGTACAAATAAGCAGTTTGTCAGTTAGTTAAAGTTAGTTTGCAAGTTAGTTAGTTAGCTTTGATGTTGGAAAGTTGCTTGAAGTGGTATGCAGTTAGTTTCGCTTGCTCATAGTTAGTTAGTTAGACTGCCAGTTAGTTAGTTAGTATGTCAAAGTTACTTTAGTTAGATTGCCAAATAAGTTAGTTAGTATGTCAGTTAGTTAGTTAGTTTGTCTGTTAGTTAGTTGGTTTGCAGTATATTAGTTAGTTTGCAGTTAGATACTTAGTATGACAGTCAGATAGTTAGTATGCAGTTAGTTAGTTAGTTTGTCAGTTAATTAGTTACATTGTCTGTTAGTTAGTTAGTTTGTCAGTTACATAGTTAGTTTGCCAGTTAGTTAGTTAGTTTGCAGTTAGTTTGTTAGTTTGTCAGTTAGTTAGTTAGTTTGCAGTTAGTTAGTTAGTATGCAGTTAGCTAGTTAGTCTGCAGTAAATTAGTTAGATTGACAGTTAGATAGTTAGTTTGTCAGTTACTTAGTTAGTTTGCAGTTAGTTAGTTAGTTTATAGTTAGTTAGTTAGTTTGATATTAGTTCGTTAGTATGCAGTTAGTTAGTTAGCATGCAGTCTGTTAGGTAGTCTTGTCAGCTATTAGTTATTTGTCTGTTAGTTAGTTAGCATGCAGTTAGTTAGTTAGCCTATTGCCACTTAGTTAGTTAGTTTGTCAGTTGAATTAGCCAGTGTGCAGTTAGTTGGGGTTAGTCGGGAGCAAATTAGTTAATCTGTCAAAGTTAGTTAAATAGCCTGTCAAAGCTGAAGTTAGTCTGCTTTATCAGTTAGCCGGTTAGTTTGCATATGTTATTTAGGATAGCCTGTCACCTAGCGTTAGAAGGCGCACCCTCTAGTTAGTGCCAGTTTGCAGCAAATTGAAGTTAGACTGACAGCCAGGCTACCAGTGGCTAAAAGACAGTTAGTTAGCCCACGTTGCCAGTTAGTCAGTCAAAGTGTCAGTTAGCCTGGTCTGGAATGCCAGCTAGTTGGTTAGCTCTGCAAAGCCAGTCAGACTGCTCCAGGTCAGTCAGTTAGTTAGCATGCAGTTATTTACCGGAAGTTGGGGCTCTGCGGCAAACTAGTTAGACTGACAGTTAGATGGTGCCAGCCTGACAAGCCAGCAGTTAGCTTGCTGTCGTTGGGCCTGTTAGCCTGTCAGCCAGCCAGTTAGCCTGATGTGCCAGCTGGGGCTAGTCGTGGTCAGCCAGCTGGCTAGCCCAGTCAGCCTGATAGCAAGCCTTGCAGCCAGCCAGCTAGCTTGGTCAGCCAGCTAGAAGTTGGCCCTGGTACAGTCAGCCTGAGCCAAGAAGAATAGCTCTGCTGGTGCCAGTTAGTGCTGGGCCTGACAGCCAGTTGCCCAGCATGCACCCCAGGCAGCCAGCCTGTCAAAGCCAGCTAGCCTTGTCTGGTCAGCCACCTGGGTTAGCCTGGCAGGTTAGCTAGATGGCCTGTCAGCCAGATAGCCAGCATGCACCTCAGCTAGTTAGCCTGGCAGTAAATCAGCGACTGACAGCCAGACAGTAGCCTTACAGTTAGTTAGTAAGTTTGCAGTTAGTTAGTCAGCTTGTGAGTTGGTTAGTGAGTTTGTCAGTAAGTTAGTTAGTTTGCAGTAAATTAGTTAGTTTGCAGTTAGTTAGTTAGCTTGTCAGTAAGTTGGTTAGTTTGCAGCAAATAAGTTACTTTGTCAGTTAGTTAGTTAGTTTGTAGTTAGTTAGTTAGTTAGTTTACCAGTAAGTTCGTTAGTTTGCAGTTAGTTAGTTAGTTTGACTGTTACTTAGTTAGTATGCAGTTAGTTAAAGGTTTGGTTAAATAGTTAGTTAGTTTGACAGTTAGGTAGTTAGTATGCAGTTATTTTGTTTGCAGTTAGTTACTTAGCTTGTCAGTCAGTTGGTCGGTTTATTTGTAGTTAGTTAGTTAGTCGGCTAAAGTAGTTAGTTAGCTCTGTTTTCAAAGGGTTAGTCTGTTTGAAAGTTAGTTTGAAAGGTTTGATAAAGTTACATAGTTAGTATGCAGTTAGTTAGTCAGCCTTGTCAGTTAGCTAGTAAGTTATGTAGTTAGTCGGTTTGCTCTGGCAGTTGGCAGTTTGCAGAAAGGTCATTAGTCTTATCAGTTAGTTGGTTAGTTTGGCAGATAGTTAGATAGCTCTGACACTCTATATAAATAGTATGCAGTTAGTTAGTTAGTCCGCAGTAAATTAGTGAGACTGATGTTAGATAGTTAGTTTGTCAGCTAAAGAAGGCTCTGTGCTAGTTGGCTAGCCTTGTAGCCATTTAGCTAGCTCTAATGTTAGTTGAAGTTAGCTCATCAGTTAGTTAGCCTTGTTCTACAAAGAAGTTAGTCAGTTTGTAGCTAGTTAGTTAGTTTGCAAAGAAGAAGAATGTAGTTATATAGTAAGTTTAATGTAAAGTTAGTTAGTTAGTTTGTCAGTTAGTTAGATAGTTTGCAGTTAGTTGTGTAAGTTTGCAGTTAGTTAGTAAAGTTTATACTTAGTTAGTTAGTTTGTGAGTTATGCTACTGAGTTTGTCAGTTAGTTAGTGAGTTTGCATTTAAATCAAATGTCATGTTGTCAGGTAGTTAGTCAGTTTGCAGTGAGTTTGTTAGTTTGTCAGTAAGTTCGTTAGTTTGCAGTTAGTTAGTTAGTTTGTCAGTTAGTTAGTTAGTTTGCAGCTAGTTAGTTAGTTTGACAGTTAGCTTGTTAGTTTGACAGTTACTTAGTTAGTATGCAGTTAGTTAGTTAGTTTGTCAGTTAGTTAGTAAGTATGCAGTTAGTTTGTTTGTTTGTCACTTAGTTAGTTTGCAGTTAGTTTGTTAGTTTGTCAGTTTATTTAGTTAGTTTACAGTTAGTTAGATAGCTTGATAAAGTTACTTAGTTAGTATGCAGGTTAGTTAGTTAGTCTGGGTATAAATTAGCTAGATTGACAGTTAGATAGTTAGTCATATTACTTAGTTTAGTTAGCTTGCTGGTAGCTGAGTTGAAGAAGGCTAGGTTGTTTAGTTAGCCTTGGCAGTTAGTTAGTCTAGTTTGTCAGTTAGTTAATTAGTTTGGCAGTTATTAGTTAGTTAGCTGTTGGCCAGTTAACAAGAAGGCCTAAGTTAGTTAGTTAGTTTGACAGTTAGGTAGTTAGTATGTCAGTTAAGTTAGATTGTTTGCATGTTAGTTACTTAGCTTGTCAGTAAGTTAGTTTGTTTGTCAGTTACAGTTTGTTTGCATAAAAGAAGTTAGATTTAGTTTGATAGTTAGTTAGTTTGTTTATAGTTAATTAGTTAGTATGCAGTAAGTTAGTTAGTTAGTGCTATGTCAGTTAGGTTAGATAGTTTGCAGTTAGTTAGTTAGTATGTTTTGCAGTTAGTTAGTAAGTTTGCAGTTAGTTAGTTAGTTTGTGAGTTAGTTAGTGAGTTTGCACAAACTGAATGTGTTTCAGTTAGTGTAGTTAGTCAGTTTGCAGTGAGTTTGTTAGTTTGCCAGTAAGTTCAGTTAGTTTGCAGTTAGTTAGTTAGTTTGCAGATAGTTAGTTAGTTTGATAGTTAGTTGTTTGTTTCACGTTAATTAGTTAGTTTGCAGTTAGTTAGTTAGTTACTCTTGTCAGTTAGCTCAGTTAGTATGTCAGTTAGTTAGTTAGTTTGTCAGTTAGTTAGTTAGTTAGTCTGCAGCCAGTTAGTTAGCTCTGGATAAAGTTAGTAATATAGTTTGACATTTAGTTAGTTAGTATGCAGATAGTTAGTTAGTCAGTTGCAGAAAGTCTGCAGTTAGATTGTTAGTTTGTCAGTTAGTTAGCATTTGTCAGCTAGTTAGTCAGTTTGCAGTTAGCTGTTTGTTAGTTTGTCAGTTACTTAGTTAGTTTGATTTGTTACTTATAGTTAGTATGTCATGAAGTTAGTTAGTCTGGCAGTAAATTAGTTAGATTGACACAAGTTACATAGTTAGCTTGTCAGCCAGTTAGTTAGTTTATCAGTGAGTTAGTTAGCTTTGTAAAGTTATTTAAATAGTTTGGCAAAGTTAGTTAGTTAGTTTGTCAAAGTAGTTAGATAGTTTCCACAGTTAGTTAGTTTGATTGTGTTAATTAGTTAGTTGGGTACAGGTGGTTAGTTAGTATGTCAGTTAGTTAGTTAGTTTGCAGTTAGTTAGTAAGTTTGGCAGTTAGTTGCTTAGCTTTGTGAGTTAGTTATCGAATTTTGTCAGTTAGTTAGTGAGTTTGCATTAACTCAAATATGTTGTCAGGTAGTTAGTCAGTTTGCAGCTAGTTAAAGGTTTGACAGTTAGTTTGTTAGTTTGTCAGTTAGTTAGTTACTTAGTTAGTATGCAGTTAGTTAGTTAGTTGCAGTTAGTTAGTTTGCAGTTAGTTAGCTAGTATGCAGTTAGTTTGTTTGTTTGTCAGTTAAAGTTAGTTTGCAGTTGAATTTAGATTGTTTGCCAGTTAGTTGCTTAGCTTGTCAGTAAGTTAGTCCAGTTTCTTGAATTATTTGGTTGTTAGGCGAATGAATTGAATTAGTTTGACAGTTAAAGAAGTTAGTATGCAAGTTAGTGAATTGGCTCACCAAATAAGGCCTGAATTATTATATCAATTCTGCCATCGTTTGCAATTATTCAGACTAAATATGTTTACCAGTTGGTGAGTAAGTTTGCAATTAATTGAATTTACCTTGGCCAGGTTGAATTAGTTGCCAGTAAGTTCGGTAGTTTACGCAGTTGAATTGAATTGCTTGTAAGAAGTTGGTTAGTGACTTGCATTAAAGCAATCATGTTGTCAGATGATTCGTCAGTTTGCAGTGAGTTTGTTGGTTGCCAGTAGGTTCATTGGTTTGCAGTTGGTTGGTTGGTTTACAGATAGTTAGTTAGCCTGACGAAGTGCAGAATTAGTTATATTGATGGTTACCGTAAAGTAATTGGTCGCCAGTTAGTTAGTTTGTCCAGTTGTGAATCGGTTAGTTAGCTTTGTGTGTCATTTAGTTAGTTTTGGCAGTTACTCTAGTTAGTTTGTCAGTTAGTTAGTTAGTTTTGTCACATAGTTAGTTTGTCTACAAAGAAGCAGCTAGTCTTGTCAGTGAATTCAGTTACTTGTATGAAAGAATAGTTAGTTTGACAGCTAGTTAGTTAGTATGCAGTTAGTTGGGATTAGTTTCCAGAGTTAGTTACTTAGCTTGTCAGTTAGTTAGTTAGTTTATCAGTTAGTTATTTAGTTTGGTAGATAGTTAGTTAGTTTGACAGTTAAAGAAGTTAGTTTGCAGTTAGTTAGTTATTGTATAAATAAAGAATAGTTAGTTTACAGTTAGTTAGTTAGTTTGATAGTTAGTTACTTAGTATGTTCTCTAGGGTAGTTAGATTTGTCAGTTAGTTAGTATGTTTGCAAAGAATAGTAAGTCAAGAGTTAGTTGTGTTAGCTTTGTGAGTTAGTTATAGTGAGCTTTGGCATTAAACTGCACAGCCTTCATGTTGTCAGGTAGTTAGTCAGTTTGCAGTGAGTTTGTTAGTTTGCTGGTAAGTTCATTAGCTTGCAGTTAGTTAGTTTCCAGTAGATAGTTAGTTAGTTTGATGTTACTTAGTTAGTTTGCTCTAATAGTTAATTAGTGGTTTTATGTTGGGTTAGTTAGTTTGTCAAGAGCTAGTTAGTATGTGTCGTTTAGGTAGTTAGTTTGTGAGTTAGCTATTGTTAGGTTTGCAGTAAATTAGTTTTGTTTTGTGCTAGTTAGTTGGTTTGTTCGGTAAAGTAGTTAGTTTGATGTGCATTAGTTAGTCAGTTTGCAAAGAAGTTAGATAGTTTGCTCAGCTAGTTAGTTAGTTTGTTTGTTAGTTAGTTAGGGTATGTCAGTTACTTAACTAGATTGCCAGTTAGTTAGTTAGTATGTCGCTTGAAGTTAAAGGTTTGTCTGTTTAGTTAGTTGGGTTTGCGGTATGTTAGTTAGTCGGTGGTTAGATACTGAGTACACACAGTCAAATAGTTAGTATGTGCTGCCGCCAGTTTCATTGAGAAGAATAATGTCAGTAAATTAGTTAGTTTCGTCAGTTAGTTAGTTAGTTTGACAGTTAGTTAGTTAGTATGCAGTTAAGGTTTGTTTGTTTGCTAAAGTGAAGAAGTTAGATTACAGTTAGTTAGTTAGTATGCAAAGTTAGTTAGTTAATCTATAAATTGTTTGCACTTGATATTAGATAGTTAGTTTGCATTATTACTTAGTTAGTTTCCAGTTAGTTAGTTAGTCAATATGTTAGTTAGTTAATATTTGACAGGTTAGTTAGTTAGTATGCAAAGTAAGTTAGTTAGTCTGAGGCAAAGGCTGGCTGAGAGTTTGTCAAAGAAGTTAGTGAGTTTGCATTAACTCAGTTTGTTGTCAGGTAGTTAGTCAGTCGTGCAGCTTAGTTAGCAATGATGTGTTAGTTAGCTTAATTAGTTTGATAGTTACTTAGTTAGTATGGAGTTAGTTAGTTAGTCGTCAGTTAGTTAGTTAGTATGCGGGAAAGGTCTTGTCGGATTTGTCAAAGTTAGTTAGTTTGCAAAGTTAGTTTATTCCGTTAGTCAATTAGTTTGCAGTTAGCTGGTTAGTTTGATACAGTTAGTTAGTTAGTATGTCAGTTAGCTAGTTAGTTAGTCTATGGTAAATTAAAGCTAGTTACACAGTTTGTCAGCTAGTTAGTTAGTTTGTCAGCTAAAGTTAGTTAGTTTGCAGTTAGTTAGTTAGTTTGTAGTTACGAAGTTAGCTCTGGTGTTACTTAGTTTAGTCTTGTCACAGCAGCTAGTCTGTTGTGCCAGCTAGTTGGTTAGCCTGCCGTAAAACAGCTAGCTAGCAGTTAGCTAGCTGGGCTGCACGAATAGCTAGTCTGGTTTGGCAGTTAGTTAGTTAGCCCACAGCTAGCCTGTTAGCTCACTGCAAACAGTTAGTTAGTATGCAGCGTTAGTTAGTCTGGCAGTGAAATTAGTTAGATTGACAGTTAGATAAATAGTTTTGCAGTTAGTTAGTTATTGGGCAGTTAGTTGTTTAGTTTGACAAAGAATAGTTAGCATGTTGCAGTTAGTTATTAGGCTTTGACAGTTAGTTGCTGAGTTTCAGTCAAAGTTAGTTAGTGAGTTTGTACTTAACTCAAAGGTCAGCGTTGTCAGGTATATAGTCAGATCATACTTTTAAGCTAGTTAGTTTGACGGTTAGTTTGTTAGTTTGACAGTTACTTAGTTAGAATGCAGTTAGTTAGTTAGTTTGTCAGTTAGTTATTTAGTATGCAGTTAGTTTGTTTGTTTGTCAGTTAGTTAGATTGCAGTTAGTTTGTTAGTTTGTCAGTTAGTTGGTTAGATTGCAGTTAGTTGGATAGTTTGAAAGTTAGTTAGTTAGTATGCAGTTAGTTAGTTAGTCTGCAGTAAATTAGTTAGATTGACAGTTACATAGTTAGTTTGTCAGCTAGTTAGTTAGTTTGCAGTTAGTTAGTTCGTTTGTAGTTATTTAGTTAGTTTGGCAGTTACTTAGTTAGTTTGTAGTTAGTTAGTTAGTTAGTTTGCCAGTAAGTTCGTTAGTTTGCAGTATATTAGTTGGTTTTATTCGCGCTGATTTGCGTTCTCGGGCGGACTGCCTCGTGAGCTGCTAACCTTCGGAAGACGGTTGCGACCGATTATTGTCAATAAGGCATCCAAAGGAGCGAGTTGACGGTGAAAAAACGTCAAATAAATGCGCGTCCGTTATGGAGCGTCGGTACACTCACCCGCCGCCGTTTTGCTCTGAAATTTCGAACTAAACTGTGAAAGCGATAGTTCCCCACTCTGGTCCCCCCGCGCCAAACTTCATAGTGCGACTCGCGTCGTAAGTCAGCGAGAGAAACTCAGAACGTGTAACGAGTCTATCACGCGCCACCTCGATCCGGAGAAAACGTGTCTGTCGGTATCCGGGCCTCAGTGTACGAGAGAGCTGTTTAGTCTCTCGCCCACTCTCCCCGGGGCTACAGTGATTATCGTGGCTATCAGGCCCTTGCCTGCGAGTGACATTTTTGTGTGTAAGGTGCCGTATGTATGTGCTGGTAAACAAAAACCTGACTCAGCCGCAAGGCCGAAACTAAATCCGTGCAGTCTCATTCGCGCCAAGAAGACTGATGATTCCCGTTCCCGTGGGAACGCAATGAACAGCTTTCTGGTCCCTTCGAGCCGGATATCTCACTGGCGCGAGTTGATTCGCCGTGCATTTTATACCAGCCCATATCACAATAATGGAGGCGCCACTCAACGAGCAGCAAAATGGCCATCCAAGGCATTGGCCGAGTAATGGTCAACTACATGGGCAAGCTGGGGAAGGCCCGCTTTTCCCGGACGCTGGCGGAGGATCGTCTGCAGAGGCCGCGGCAGGAGTGGGGGCCAACGTGAAAGTGGTTGCACCTCCACTGGCTTCTCGAAGGCCAGCGAGTACAGGACTGACTGGAGCGGCCATGACTTCACCCAGGGGGACTCACTTCATCGCGGAGGAGGCATAACGCTGAAGCCTGCGATTTCTTCTGGTGAGATCGTTGCACCTTTTTGCGTGTCGGGCCTGACCTTCCGGAACCGATCTCCGGAGTGACCACAATGCACCCGCGGTTCCGTCCATTGCGAAGTTGTCGCGCATTCCGCCGCCCACGTTCGCGGGTTCTTACATCGATTGGCCGAGCTTCCAAGTGACGGTCTGAGTCGCTGGTGGTAAAAACCCGTCGTTAGCGGACGTCCAAACGGCTACATTATTTGAGCGGTCGCCTGGCGGCCCCGCGCGCTGCAAACTGGTCGCGCCGATTACCGTGACCGAGGCGAATTTTGCTGTCGCGCGGAACGCGTTAAAGGATCGTTACGAAAACAAGTTATGGTCGTCACCGTACTGGTAAACCGTGGCCATCTTTCGAGTCCAGCGGTAACCGGGAGTACGGACTCCGGTCTCGCCTGTTTTCGCGATAATTTAAACGAAGTCTTAGCCCGTTGGAAAATATCGGCCGTCCCACGGCCCATTGGGATGAGCCCGCTCGTCCATACTATCGCGGAGGAAATCTGGACAAGCGGTTACCGGAAGAGTGGGAAGATTCGCTAGGCGCGCGCGTCGATCCCCCCACTTACGCGCGATCTCGATCGATTCCTCGCAGCCCGCATACGCTGCGCGAGGCCGTGCGTACTTCAACCGAAGCGCCATCTGTCGGCCAGCCGCGCTCGTCGCGAATGGATCGGCTAGCACGAGAATGTACGCGCGCACGCGTTGTCGCGACAGCAATGGAATCGGTGTCTGCAGTGTCGCGCGAAGCATGCGTTGTATCGTTAGAAGCGGAATTTATGCGCCTCTCCGCGCCCAACAGGAAAGCGTTCGTCCGGAAAAAGCGGCTGTTGCTTCAAACTGCTTAGGCTAGGGCATTCGGCTTCCAATTGTCCGTCCGAGAAAAATTGCGCTCGCTGTGGTCAGCGGCACCATCTGTCGCTGCATTTACTTGAATTCGAGCAGGGACCGTGGAGAGGGGATCCGTGAGTCCACTGACGCGGCTCGCGGAGCAGGTAAGAGGGGAGCCCGTCAAACACGTCGACGCACCTATGCGAGTCGCGGAACAGCGACCCGGGTCGCCCAAACCGTTCTTCCTCGCGACCGCGAAAATAAAGGGTATTCTCCCCAGCGGCGCGGTGGTCGTGATTCGCGCACCGTTGACCAGGGGGTCGAAGCGAGCCTCGCTCGGGAGTCTCTCGTCCAGACATTAAGATTACGAAGAAGTCCAGCGTCCGTTACAATAACTGGGGCAGGAGGCGTGGTGCGTGGGAAGCGGGCACGGTCACGAGTGGTTCTCTCCTTGGCTCCGACCGCGACGGAGGGCGAATGGGTGACGATTTCTGCGTTGGTGTTGCCGCAGCTCCCCGCGTATGCGTGTCGAGTCCCCTTTGACATTTCTTGCTGGCCTGGGCGCTGAAAGATTTGAGTTTGGCGGACCCGTCGCCAAATTCCCTCGGAACCAATCGAACTGCTGATCGGTGCCGATTATTACGGATCGTTACTTCGCGAGGGGCTGCGATGGGGAGGCCCAGGGGCTGATCGCGCAACATACCCATCTCGGTTGAACAGTTTCCGGCCCGCGCCCACTTCGCGATCGCCGCAGTGCCGTCGCCGCGGTCCGCGCGTTTCACTGCGTGAGCAATGAGCAGTTGGGGCAACAGCTGCAGCGATTTTGGGAGGTAGAGGAAATCCGTGCTCGTCCAGGGCTCACCCTGAAGAGGAGAAATGTGAAGAGTATTTTAAATCCACCGTTTCACGGCGTGGCGGATGGGCGGTATGTGGTCCGACCACCTCAAGGGGAGCGCCCTGGCGATCGGTCGATCCTCGCGCGGTGCCGAGCGAGTGCTGGGCGAGCGTGGAGCGTCGTTTTCGCACGGACCCCGTTTGGAGGCGGAATATCGCGAGTTTGGCGTCATGCTACGAAGAGCTGGGACATATGGAGGAGATGCTACCACGAGAGGCGCTCGTGGACGAGAATTCGCAGCGCGTCTTCCTTCCCCACCACCCGGTGGTGAAACTCTGAGTGGGGACCCTCGCCCGGTGGGTAGTTTTCAACGCCTCCAGTCGGACGTCCAACGGGTCCACGCCAAACGAGCACCTGCTCCCGGGGCAAAATTACAAGCCGACATCATCGCGACTGTCGCGCGCTGGCGAATGCTCCGCGTGGCCGCCGGCGGGGCTGATATTGAGAAAATGTTTCGCCAGACCGAGTTGATCCGCCTGGACGCCGATCTCCAGTGCGTCCTCTGGAGTCGCGCCGTGAGTTTACCGACGGCCTTCGGCTGACCACCGTAACGTATGGGACTGCACCGGCCCCGTACCCAGCTCCAGTTGAGCCTCTTTGGCGGCACCAGGCCGGACGAGGGTGACCGCCACCCTCTTGGGAAAGAACATTATTGCGGACATTTTTACGTCGACGATGTGCTATTCGGAGCGAACGATGTGGGGTCCAGGATTGTGCGAAAATGTCGCGAACTACAGTCCCTCCTTACGCTTGGAGTGATTCCCCTTGAAGAAAATGGGCCGCGAGTGACCCTGAGAACCTAGCGGAAACCACCTCCGAAGAGCGAGTCGACTTTTAGCCCGGGAAGTCTGAGTCAAATCAGCCGGTTCTGGGATTAATCTGGAGGGTGCCTGACGACGCGTTCGGGTTCTGGTGTCGGATCGGCCCCCCACGTCGTTCACTTCAAAGCGCGTCATCCTATCCACGATCGCTCGACCATACGACCTGCCAGGCTGGGTATCCCCGCCGTGGTAGTCGCGAAAATCTGGATTCAGGACCTGTGGTTACGAGGGGTAGACTGGGATACTCCAGTTCCGGAGGAGATCGCGGGAAACATTGGACGACATTTCGACACGAGCTGGCACCGTTACGTGATGTCTGGCGTACCTCGCTGGCACGGAGTCGACGACGACCTGACGTGCGAATTGCACGCCTTCGCCGACGCCT
Organism: Colletes collaris; assembly: GCA_030068185.1. Classification (NCBI taxonomy): domain Eukaryota; kingdom Metazoa; phylum Arthropoda; class Insecta; order Hymenoptera; family Colletidae; genus Colletes; species Colletes collaris. Next base: position 757,421 of record JASGYR010000301.1, on the reverse strand, counting down.
CTTCTAGGGCTTATGCCGCGGCTGTTTTCGTCGCGGCATCGCGTCGCGACAGCCCCGATCGCCGAGTCACCTTAGTCGCCGCTCGGACGAGGGTGGCCCTGGTCCGTACCCGTTAGCATTCCACGGCTTGCCTGAGTTGTGCGTAGCGGTTCTTCTCGCTCACCTTCTGCATACGGTCCGGACCGAATGCGTATGGCCGAACGCGCGCGGATATTCGCCGCTTCCGGACCGATTCCACGGTGGTATTAGACTGGCTTGGCGCGGTCGTCCTCGTCGTGGCAGGTGTTCGTTGCGAATCGCGTTTCGAGGTGCACGGCACGCTCCCAGGCGTACCTCGTGGTATCATTGTACTGTCTGGTGGACAACCCCGCGGACTGTGCATCTCGGCTACAAGGCTGTTGCCGTCCGAGCTCCTTTCACTCACTGGCGGTGGAACGGGCCTGCGTGGCTCCAACGTCCACAGTCGGAGTGGCCCCACGGCCTCCTGACTTCTCAAAGTCTCCTCGCGAAGGAGGAACATGCGTGCAATTCCTGTCATGGTGAGTCCCCGGCCGAGCCCGCCTTTACCTTCTTTGCCGGATAGCGTGTCTTCCTGGGCTGGTTAGCGCGGGTAACGGCCGTGTGTTTCAAATTCACGGACGCGGTGCAGCTTCGCGAGTTACGCCGGGCAGTGTATGTAGAGGAGTGGAGCTCCGGTCGCGTCGCGCTCTGCGGGTTTTGGCTGCGCTGGCTCCAGCGTAACGTGCTCCCGGAACGGAAAATTCCGGCGCTTTGGCGAAGGGAAAGCCGATCCCGCGAAGCTCTCCGCTTCCTTCGGCTGACCCCGTTTCTCGACGAGGAGGGCCTGCCGCGGGTAGGAGTGGCGTTTAACTTGTGCTCCTTTGCCGTACGACGAAAAACATCCTGCGATCGTTCCGCGACATCGAGTGACCCGGTTGCTCGTCGAGCACGTTCAATTCCAGTTCTCCACGGCGGTTCGCAGCTGACCTCAGCGCGTACTCCGCCGCGCGCGTATTGGGTGTTAGGGGACGTAGCGTCGTAAAAAAGCCAGGTACTTGGGAGGGTGCGTCAGTCTGCGCTCGTCACCGCGCTGTCCCTATCCACCCGAGGATGGCGGACCTCCCGTCAGCGCGCGTGACCCCGTCGCGCCCTTTCACCCACGTCGGGGTGGGATTACGCCGGGACCAATCGCCACCAGAACTGGAAGGGGTCGAGGACACAAGTCCTCCGGTCCTACATCGCGATCTTCGTGGTGTTTCGCGACTCTCGAGCCCGTGCACCTCGAACTCGTCGGCGATTGCGCTGCCAGCGGGTTCTAGCTTCGCGCTGCACCGGTTCATTTCTCGTCAGGGTGCCCCGTCTGCTCAGTATACAGCGACAATGGACGAAATTTCACCCAGGGGCCGCTAGGGAACTGCGTGAGGGTGCGCACTGCGGGCGGCCCGGGATCCTCTGGTGACTGCCTTCCTCGGGAAAGGCTCTGTGGAAATCATTGGCATTTCATCCCTCCCGGAGCCCCCACTTTGGCGGGCTCTGGGAGGCTGGCGTAAAAGCACCGAAACGACATCTCCGGACGTGTGATCGGGGAAACCACCTGCGTTATGACCTTCGAGGGAGATGGCCACCTTTCTGTCATGACCGAAAGCATGCCTCAATTCGCGACCCATCGCGCCGCCGCTGGTTCTTCGAGCCCGACGACGTAAACCGCATTGACCCCGGGTCATTTTTTAATAGGGATGCTGCCCCTTATCCATGCCGTCTCGAGACGATACCGACGCGAGCATCAACGTTTTGTCCCGATGGCAGCTCGTGGTACGAATGCGGGAGCATTTCTGGCGCGCGTGGCGAAAGTACCTCCACACCCTGCCAGACGCGCGGTCAAGTGGTGGAAAGAAGAGGGTAACTTTAAAGGTGGGCGACCTCGTGGTGCTTTCAAGAGATCCAAATTCTCCTCCGGCGTGCTGGAAGCTAGGACGAATTTCGGCTACGCGTCCTGGACAGGACGGTCGAGTCCGGAGTCGTGGGGGTGCGAACCGCGACCGGTGTCCTAGAGCGACCTGGTGACTCAGTACTCGTCCGATTACCGCCGTGTCAAGCTGCCGGAGTCCACCGTGGACCAGCTCGCCAGATTAATGTTGTGTGATTATATATATATTGTGATTTGGTCATTGGCGTACCCGCTTACTCCGTGGCCACAAGGTTCCAGCCAGGGGGCTGAGGCGGGCGCGGATGTTCGCGTTGATTTGCGTTCGGGCGGACTGCTCGGTGAAACTACAACCTTCGGAAGACGGTTGGTGACTCGATGGCTGTCAACAAGGCATCCGCGCTGGAGCGAGCTGACGGCGGAAAAAACGTCAAATAAACATGTCCGTTACGGAGCGTTGGTAGCTCACCGGGCCGTTTTGCCCGGAAATTTCGAACTAAAACTGCGAGCGATGGCTCCCCCACTCTGTCCCCCAGCGCTGTAACTGCGAAAGCGACTCGCGTCGCGAAGTCAGCGAGAACCTCAGAACGATGTAACGAGTCTATCACGCCACCTCGATCCGAGAAAACGTGTTCGTCGTAATGATTATCCGGCCCTCAGTGTACGTGAGAGCTGTTTGGAGTTCTCGCCCACCCCTCCCGGGGCTACTAGTGATTAATCGTAGATATCAGGCCCTTGCCTGGTGAGTGACATTTTGTGTGTAAGGTGCTGTATGTATTGTGCTGTAAGCCAGGGAAAACCTGACTAGCCGCAAGGCCGAAACTAAATGCGTGCAGTCTCATTCGCGCCAAGAAGACCGGCGATTCTCGTTCCCGTGGAACGTATGAACAAGAAGTTTGTTAGTTTGTAATTTAGTTATTTAGTTAGTTTGATAGTTAGTTAGTTAGTTTGACAGTTAGTTAGTTAGTATGCAGTTAGTTTGTTTGTTTGTCAGTTAGTTAGTTTGCAGTGAGTTTGTTAGTTTGCCAGAATGTTCGTTAGTTTGCAGTTAGTTAGTTAGTTTGTCAGTTTGATAGTATGTTTGCAGTTAGTTAGTTAGTTTGTCAGTTAGTTAGTAAGTTTGTCAGTTAGTTAGTTGGTTTGTCAGTTTGATAGTAAGTTTGCAGTTAGTTAGTTAGTTTGTCAGTCAGTTAGTTAGTTTGCAGTTAGTTAGTTTGTTTGTCAGTTAGTTAGTTAGTTATAGTTAGTTAGTTAGTTTGACAGTTAGTTACTTAGTATACAGTTAGGTAGTTAGTTTGCCAGTTAGTTAGTTAGTTTGCAACTAGTTAGTTAGTTTGACAGTTAGTTTGTTAGTTTGCCGTAAAATAGTTAGTTAGCAGTTAGTTAGTTAGTTTGCCAGTTAGTTAGTTAGTTTGCAACTAGTTAGTTAGTTTGACAGTTAGTTTGTTAGTTTGCAGCTAGCTAGTTAGTTTGACAGTTAGTTGCTTTGTTTGCAGTTAATTAGTTAGTTTGCAGTTAGTTAGTTAGTTGGTCAGCTAGTTAGTTAGTATGTCAGTTAGTTAGTTAGTTTGTCAGTTAGTTAGTTAGTTTGCAGCTAGTTAGTTAGTTTGACAGTTAGTTTGTTAGTTTGCAGCTAGTTAGTTAGTTTGACAGTTAGTTGCTTTGTTTGCAGTTAATTAGTTAGTTTGCAGTTAGTTAGTTAGTTGGTATGTCAGTTAGTTAGTTAGTTTGTCAGTTAGTTAGTTAGTTTGCAGTAAAATAGTTAGTTTGCAGTTAGTTAGTTAGTTTGCCAGTTAGTTAGTTAGTTTGCAGCTAGTTAGTTAGTTAGACAGTTAGTTAGATAGTTTGACAGTTACTTAGTTAGTATGCAGTTAGTAAGTTAGTCTGCAGTAAATTAGTTAGATTGACAGTTAGATAGTTAGTTTGTCAGCTAGTTAGTTAGTTTGTAGTTATTTAGTTAGTTTGGCAGTTAGTTAGTTAGTTTGTCAGTTAGTTAGTTAGTTTGACAGTTAGTTAGTTTGATTGCAGTTAATTAGTTAGTATGCAGTAAGTTAGTTAGTATGTCAGTTAGTTAGATAGTTTGCAGTTAGTTAGTAAGTTTGCAGTTAGTTAGTTAGCTTGTGAGTTAGTTACTGAGTTTGTCAGTTAGTTAGTGAGTTTGCATTAACTCAGTCATGTTGTCAGGTAGTTAGTCAGTTTGCAGCTAGTTAGTTAGTTTGACAGTTAGTTTGTTAGTTTGACAGTTACTTAGTTAGTATGCAGTTAGTTAGTTAGTTTGTCAGTTAGTTAGTTAGTATGCAGTTAGTTTGTTTGTTTGTCAGTTAGTTAGTTTGCAGTTAGTTTGTTAGTTTGTCAGTTAGTTGGTTAGTTTGCAGTTAGTTGGATAGTTTGACAGTTAGTTAGTTAGTATGCAGTTAGTTAGTTAGTCTGCAGTAAATTAGTTATATTGACAGTTACATAGTTAGTTTGTCAGCTAGTTAGTTAGTTTGCAGTTAGTTAGTTAGTTTGTAGTTATTTAGTTAGTTTGGCAGTTACTTAGTTAGTTTGTCAGTTAGTTAGTTAGTTTGACAGTTAGGTAGTTGGTATGCAGTTAGTTAGATTGTTTGCAGTTAGTTACTTAGCTTGTCAGTAAGTTAGTCGGTTTGTAGTTAGTTAGTTTGTTTGGCAGATAGTTAGTTAGTTTGACAGTTAGTTAGTTTGTTTGCAGTTAATTAGTTAGTATGCAGTAAGTTAGTTAGTATGTCAGTTACTTAGATAGTTTGCAGTTAGTTAGTATGTTTGCAGTTAGTTAGTAAGTTTGCAGTTAGTTAGTTACCTTGTGAGTTAGTTAGTTTGCCAGTAAGTTCATTAGTTTGCAGTTAGTTAGTTAGCTTGTGAGTTAGTTAGTGAGCTTGCATTAAAACAGTCATGTTGTCAGGTAGTTAGTCAGTTTGCAGTGAGTTTGTTAGTTTGCCAGTAAGTTCATTAGTTTGCAGTTAGTTAGTTAGTTTGCAGATAGTTAGTTAGTTTGACAGTTAGTTGCTTTGTTTGCCGTTAATTAGTTAGTTTGCAGTTAGTTAGTTAGTTTGTCAGTTAGTCAGTTAGTATGTCAGTTAGGTAGTTAGTTTGTCAGTTAGTTAGTTAGTTTGCAGTAAATTAGTTTGTTTGCAGTTAGTTAGTTAGTATGCAGTAAGTTAGTTAGTATGTCAGTTACTTAGATAGTTTGCAGTTAATTAGTATGTTTGCAGTTAGTTAGTAAGTTTGCAGTTAGTTAGTTAGTATGCAGTTAGTTTGTTTGTTTGTCAGTTAGTTAGTTTGCAGTTAGTTTGTTAGTTTGTCAGTTAGTTGGTTAGTTTGAAGTTAGTTAGATAGTTTGTCAGGTAGTTAGTTAGTATGCACTTAGTTAGTTAGTTTGCAGTAGATTAGTTAGATTGACAGTTAGATAGTTAGTTTGACAGTTAGTTAGTTAGTTTGCAGTTAGTTAGTTAGTTTGACAGTTACATAGTTAGTATGCAGTTAGTTAGTTAGTTTGTCAGTCAGTTAGTTAGTTTGACAGTTAGTTAGTTAGTATGCAGTTAGTTTGTTTGTTTGTCAGTTAGTTAGTTTGCAGTTAGTTTGTTAGTTTGTCAGTTAGTTGGTTAGTTTGCAGTTAGTTAGTTACATTGTCTGTTAGTTAGTTAGTTTGTCAGTTAGTTAGTTAGTTTGTCAGTTTGATAGTAAGCTTGCAGTTAGTTGGTTAGTTTGTCAGTTAGTTAGTTAGTTTGCAGTTAGTTACTTTGTTTGTAAGTTAGTTAGTTAGTTTGCAGTTAGTTAGTTAGTTTGTAGTTATTTAGTTAGTTTGGCAGTTAGTTAGTTAGTTTGTCAGTCAGTTAGTTCGTTTGACAGTTAGGTAGTTAGTATGCAGTTAGTTAGTTTGTTTGCAGTTAGTTACTTAGCTTGTCAGTCAGTTAGTCGGTTTGTATTTAGTTAGTTTGTATGGCAGTTAGTTAGTTAGTTTGACAGTTAGTTAGTTTATTTGCAGTTAATTAGTTAGTTTGCAGTTAGTTAGTTAGCTTGTGAGTTGGTTAGTGAGTTTGTCAGTTAGTTAGTGAGTTTGACAGTTAATTAGTTTGATTGCAGTTAATTAGTTAGTATGCAGTAAGTTAGTTAGTATGTCAGTTAGTTAGATAGTTTGCAGTTAGTTAGTAAGTTTGCAGTTAGTTAGTTAGCTTGTGAGTTAGTTACTGAGTTTGTCAGTTAGTTAGTGAGTTTGCATTAACTCAGTCATGTTGTCAGGTAGCTAGTCAGTTTGCAGCTAGTTAGTTAGTTGGCAGTTAGTTAGTTAGTTTGTCAGTTAGTTAGTTAGTATGCAGTTAGTTAGTTAGTTTGTCAGTTAGTTAGTTAGATTGACATTAGATAGTTAGTTTGAAAAGTTAGTTAGTTAGTTTGCAGTTAGTTTGTTAGTTTGTCAGTTAGTTAGTTATTTTGCAGTTAGTTAGTCAGTTTGCAGTTAGTTAGATAGTTTGTCAGTTAGTTGGTTAGTTTGACAGTTACTTAGTTAGTATGCAGTTAGTTAGTTAGTTTGTCAGTCAGTTAGTTAGTTTGACAGTTAGTTAGTTAGTATGCAGTTTGTTTGTTTGTTTGTCAGTTAGTTAGTTTGCAGTTAGTTTGTTAGTTTGTCAGTTAGTTAGTTAGTTTGTCAGTTAGTTACTTAGTATGCAGTTAGGTATTTAGTTTGTCAGTTAGTTAGTTTATTTGTCAGTTAGTTGGTTAGTTTGCAGTTAGTTAGATAGTTTGTCAGTTAGTTAGTTAGTATGGCAGTTAGTTAGTTAGTCTGCAGTAAATTAGTTAGATTGACAGTTAGATTGTTAGTTTGTCAGCTAGTTAGTTAGTTTGCAGTTAGTTAGTTAGCATGCAGTTAGTTAGTTAGTTTGGCAGTTAGATAGTTAGTTTGTCAGTTAGTTAGTTAGTTTGACAGTAAGGTAGTTAGTATGCAGTTAGTTAGTTTGTTTGTCAGTTAGTTAGTTAGTTTGTCAGTTAGTCAGTTAGTATGTCAGTTAGTTAGTTAGTTTGGAGTAAATTAGTTAGTTTGTCAGTTAGTTAGTTAGTTTGTCAGTTAGTTAGTTTGTTTGTCAGTTAGTTGGTTAGTTTGCAGTTATTTAGATAGTTTGTCACTTAGTTAGTTGGTATGCACTTAGTTAGTTAGTTTGCAGTAAATTAGTTAGATTGACTGTTAGATAGTTAGTCTGACAGTTAGTTAGTTAGTTTGCAGTTAGTTTGTTAGTTTGTCAGTTAGTTAGTTAGTTTGCAGTTAGTTAGTCAGTTTGCAGTTAGTTAGATAGTTTGTCAGTTAGTTAGTTAGTTTGTCAGTTAGTTGGTTAGTTTGCAGTTAGTTAGATAGTTTGTCAGTTAGTTAGTTAGTTTGTCAGTTACTTAGTTAGTATGCAGTTAGTGTGTTAGTTTGTCAGTCAGTTAGTTAGTTTGACATTTAGTTAGTTAGTATGCAGTTAGTTAGTTGGTTTGTCAGTTAGTTAGTTGCATTGTCTGTTAGTTAGTTAGTTTGTCAGTTAGTTAGTTAGTTTGTCAGTTTGATAGTAAGTTTGCAGTTAGTTGGTTAGTTTGTCAGTTAGTTAGTTAGTTTGCAGTTAGTTAGGTTGTTTGTAAGTTAGTTAGTTAGTTTGACAGTTAGTTAGTTAGTTTGCAGCTAGTTAGTTAGTTTGACAGTTAGTTGCTTTGTTTGCAGTTAATTAGTTAGTTTGCAGTTAGTTAGTTAGTTGGTCAGTTAGTTAGTTGGAATGTCAGTTAGTTAGTTAGTTTGTCAGTTAGTTAGTTAGTTAGTTTGCAGTAAAATAGTTAGTTTGCAGTTAGTTAGTTAGTTTGCCAGTTAGTTAGTTAGTTTGCAGCTAGTTAGTTAGTTTGACAGTTAGTTAGATAGTTTGACAGTTACTTAGTTAGTATGCAGTTAGTTAGTTAGTCTGCAGTAAATTAGTTAGATTGACAGTTAGATAGTTAGTTTGTCAGCTAGTTAGTTAGTTTGCAGTGAGTTAGTTAGTTTGTAGTTATTTAGTTAGTTTGGCAGTTAGTTGGATAGTTTGACAGTTAGTTAGTTAGTATGCAGTTAGTTAGTTAGTTTGACAGTTAGTTACTGAGTTTGTCAGTTAGTTAGTGAGTTTGCATTAACTCAGTCATGTTGTCAGGTAGTTAGTCAGTTTGCAGCTAGTTAGTTAGTTTGACAGTTAGTTAGTTTGTTTGCAGTTAATTAGTTAGTATGCAGTAAGTTAGTTAGTATGTCAGTTAGTTAGATAGTTTGCAGTGAGTTTGTTAGTTTGCCAGTAAGTTCATTAGTTTGCAGTTAGTTAGTTAGTTTGCAGATAGTTAGTTAGTTTGACAGTTAGTTGCTTTGTTTGCCGTTAATTAGTTAGTTTGCAGTTAGTTAGTTAGTTTGTTCGGTAGTTAGTTAGTTTGACAGTATGTTAGTTAGTATGCAGTTAGATAGTTTGTTTGTCAGTTAGTTAGTTTGTTTGAAGTTAGTTAGTTAGCTTGTCAGTAAGTTGGTTAGTTTGCAGCAAATTAGTTAGTTTATCAGTTAGTTAGTTAGTTTGCGGTTAGTTAGTTAGTTTGTAGTTAGTTAGTTAGTTAGTTTGCCAGTAAGTTCGTTAGTTTGCAGTTAGTTAGTTAGTTTGTAATTTAGTTAGTTAGTTTGTCAGTTAGTTAGTTAGTTATAGTTAGTTAGTTAGTTTGACAGTTAGTTACTTAGTATGCAGTTAGGTAGTTAGTTTGCCAGTTAGTTAGTCTGTTTGGCAGTTAGTTAGTTAGTTTGACAGTTAGTTTGTTAGTTTGCCGTAAAATAGTTAGTTAGCAGTTAGTTAGTTAGTTTGCCAGTTAGTTAGTCTGTTTGGCAGTTAGTTAGTTAGTTTGACAGTTAGTTAGTTAGTTTGCCAGTTAGTTAGTTAGTTTGCAGTTGCTTTGTTTGCAGTTAATTAGTTAGTTTGCAGTTAGTTAGTTAGTTGGTCAGCTAGTTAGTTAGTATGTCAGTTAGTTAGTTAGTTTGTCAGTTATTTAGTTAGTTTGCAGCTAGTTAGTTAGTTTGACAGTTAGTTTGTTAGTTTGCAGCGTGTTAGTTAGTTTGACAGTTAGTTGCTTTGTTTGCAGTTAACTAGTTAGTTTGCAGTTAGTTAGTTAGTTGGTCAGTTAGTTAGTTGGTATGTCAGTTAGTTAGTTAGTTTGTCAGTTAGTCAGTTAGTTTGCAGTAAAATAGTTAGTTTGCTGTTAGTTAGTTAGTTTGCCAGTTAGTTAGTTAGTTTGCAGCCAGTTAGTTAGTTAGACAGTTAGTTAGATAGTTTGACAGTTACTTAGTTAGTATGCAGTTAGTTAGTTAGTCTGCAGTAAATTAGTTAGATTGACAGTTAGATAGTTAGTTTGTCAGCTAGTTAGTTAGTTTGCAGTGAGTTAGTTAGTTTGTAGTTATTTAGTTAGTTTGGCAGTTAGTTAGTTAGTTTGTCAGTTAGTTAGTTAGTTTGACAGTTAGTTAGTTTGATTGCAGTTAATTAGTTAGTATGCAGTAAGTTAGTTAGTATGTCAGTTAGTTAGATAGTTTGCAGTTAGTTAGTAAGTTTGCAGTTAGTTAGTTAGCTTGTGAGTTAGTTACTGAGTTTGTCAGTTAGTTAGTGAGTTTGCATTAACTCAGTCATGTTGTCAGGTAGCTAGTCAGTTTGCAGCTAGTTAGTTAGTTTGACAGTTAGTTTGTTAGTTTGACAGTTACTTAGTTAGTATGCAGTTAGTTAGTTAGTTTGTCAGTTAGTTAGTTAGTATGCAGTTAGTTTGTTTGTTTGTCAGTTAGTTAGTTTGCAGTTAGTTTGTTAGTTTGTCAGTTAGTTGGTTAGTTTGCAGTTAGTTGGATAGTTTGACAGTTAGTTAGTTAGTATGCAGTTAGTTAGTTAGTCTGCAGTAAATTAGTTATATTGACAGATACATAGTTAGTTTGTCAGCTAGTTAGTTAGTTTGCAGTTAGTTAGATTGTTTGCAGTTAGTTAGTATGTTTGCAGTTAGTTAGTAAGTTTGCAGTTAGTTAGTTAGCTTGTGAGTTAGTTAGTGAGCTTGCATTAAATCAGTCATGTTGTCAGGTAGTTAGTCAGTTTGCAGTGAGTTTGTTAGTTTGCCAGTAAGTTCATTAGTTTGCAGTTAGTTAGTTAGTTTGTCAGTTAGTTAGTTAGTTTGTCAGTTAGTTAGTAAGTTTGTCAGTTAGTTAGTTGGTTTGTCAGTTTGATAGTAAGTTTGCAGTTAGTTAGTTAGTTTGTCAGTCAGTTAGTTAGTTTGCAGTTAGTTAGTTTGTTTGTCAGTTAGTTAGTTAGTTATAGTTAGTTAGTTAGTTTGACAGTTAGTTACTTAGTATACAGTTAGGTAGTTAGTTTGTCAGTTAGTTAGTTTGTTTGTCAGTTAGTTGGTTAGTTAACAGTTAGTTAGATAGTTTGTCAGTTAGTTAGTTAGTATGCACTTAGTTAGTTAGTTTGCAGTAAATTAGTTAGATTGACAGTTAGATAGTCAGTTCGACAGTTAGTTGGTTAGATAGGTTCGTTAGAGTCAGTGACAGTTAGAGTTAGTTTACCAGTTAGTTTTAGATTGACATATTCAGTTTGCAAAGCAAGTTAGCTAGCAGTTAGTTAGCAGTTAGTCAGTTAGTATGTTAGTTAGTCATGCAGTTAGTTAGGTATTAGTTTGTCAGTCTGTCAGTTGGTTGGTTGGTTGCAGTTGATTAGATAGTTTGAGTTATGTGAGTTAGTTAGTCTGCAGTAAATTGGTTAGATTGACAGTTAGATTGTTGGTTGTCAGCTAGGTTAGTTAGTTTGTCAGTTCTGAGTTAGCTTAGTTAGTTAGTTTGGCAGCTAGTTAGTTAGCCTGTCAGTTAATTGGTTAGTTTGAGTTAAGTAGTTTGGAGTTAGTTAGTATGCAGTCAGTTAGTTAGTTTAGTATGCAGTTAGTTAGACGAGTTAGTTTGTATAGTTAGTTACAGTTTCAGTCGTTAGTTGGTCAGTTAGTTATGCCAGTTAGTTAGTTAGTCAGTCAGTTGTTAGTTTGGCAGTTAGTTAGGTTAGTTTGACAATTGGTGGTAAGTTAGTTAGTTGCTTAGTTAGGGATTGACAGTTAGTTGTTATTTGTCAGCCAGTTGAAGTCATTTGTCAACAGTTAGTTTAGTTGTTAGTTTGTCAAGTAATTGTAGTTAGTTAGTTAGTTTGTCAGACAGTGTTACAAGAAGTTAGTTTGCAAGTTAGTTCGTCAGTTTGTAGTTAGTTGAATTAGTTTATAGTTAGTTTGTCGCCTCAGTTACAAAGTTAGTAGATAGTTCAATTGAATTTATGAAGTTATATAGTTAGTCAATTAGTTATCGCAGCAATTGAATTAGTTAGTTTGCTGCCAGTTAGTTGGTTGCTCAATGTTAGTTTGGTTCATAGTTATTCAGTTTGAAAGTTAGTCAGTAGCAATTGGATAGTTTGATCAGCTTTCAATATTGTCACTTAGTTAATTAGTCATAAAGTTGAATAGTTAGATTTAATTGAATTGTGAATAGTTAGTGAATTAGTTGGTAAGTTAGTTGCAAGTTTGCTTGACAGTTAAGTTGATTAGTCTATATTAGTTACAGTTAGCTAGTTAGTTAGCCTGCAGTTAGATTAGTTGGTTTGTCAACTAGTTAGTTAGTAGTTTGTCAGTTGTAGTTATTGCTGGTTAGTTTGGCAGTTAGTTAGTTAGTTTATCAGTTAGTTAGTTTGTTTGGCAGTTAGGCTAGTTGGTTGTCCAGTTCTGTCAGCTAGTGCTAGTTAGTTGGTTTGGACAGTTTAGTTAGTATGCAGTTAGTTGGATTGCTTAGTCAGTTATACTATGTTAGTAGTTGTGTTTGGCAAATAGTTAGAGTTTAGTAATTAGTTTGACAGTTAGTTAGTTTGTTTGCAGTTAATTAGTTAGTATGCAGTAAGTTAGTTAGTATGTCAGTTAGTTAGATAGTTTGCAGTTAGTTAGTATGTTTGCAGTTAGTTAGTAAGTTTGCAGTTAGTTAGTTAGCTTGTGAGTTAGTTAGTGAGCTTGCATTAAATCAGTCATGTTGTCAGGTAGTTAGTCAGTTTGCAGTGAGTTTGTTAGTTTGCCAGTAAGTTCATTAGTTTGCAGTTAGTTAGTTAGTTTGCAGATAGTTAGTTAGTTTGACAGTTAGTTGCTTCGTTTGCCGTTAATTAGTTAGTTTGCAGTTAGTTAGTTAGTTTGTCAGTTAGTCAGTTAGTATGTCAGTTAGGTAGTTAGTTTGTCAGTTAGTTAGTTAGTTTGCAGTAAATTAGTTTGTTTGCAGTTAGTTAGTTAGTTTGTTCGGTAGTTAGTTAGTTTGACAGTATGTTAGTTAGTATGCAGTTAGTTAGTTAGTTTGTCAGTTAGTTAGTTAGCATGGTGTGAATTACTTAGTTTGTCAGTTAGTTAGTTACTTTGCAGTTAGTTAGTTTGTTTGCAGTTAGTTAGCTAGTTTGCAATTACTTAATTAGTTTGCAGTTAGTTAGTTAGTTTGTAAGTTAGTTAGTTAGTTTGCAGGTAGTAAGTTAGTTTGTCAGTTAGATAGTTAGTTTGTAGTTAGTTAGTTAGTTTGACAGTTAGTTAGTTAGTATGCAGTTAGTTTGTTTGTTTGTCAGTTAGTTAGTTTGCAGTGAGTTTGTTAGTTTGCCAGAAAGTTCGTTAGTTTGCAGTTAGTTAGTTAGTTTGTCAGTTAGTTAGTTAGTTTGTCAGTTTGATAGTAAGTTTGCAGTTAGTTAGTTAGTTTGTCAGTTAGTTAGTAAGTTTGTCAGTTAGTTAGTTGGTTTGTCAGTTTGATAGTAAGTTTGCAGTTAGTTAGTTAGTTTGTCAGTTAGTTAGTTAGTTTGCAGTTAGTTTGTTTGTTTGTAAGTTAGTTATGTTTGAAGTTAGTTAGTTAGCTTGTCAGTAAGTTGGTTAGTTTGCAGTTAGTTAGTTTATCAGTTAGTTAGTTAGTTTGCGGTTAGTTAGTTAGTTTGTAGTTAGTTAGGTAGTTAGTTTGCCAGTAAGTTCGTTAGTTTGCAGTTAGTTAGTTAGTTTGTAATTTAGTTAGTTAGTTTGTCAGTTAGTTAGTTAGTTTGACAGTTAGTTAGTTAGTATGCAGTTAGTTTGTTTGTTTGTCAGTTAGTTAGTTTGCAGTGAGTTTGTTAGTTTGCCAGAACGTTCGTTAGTTTGCAGTTAGTTAGTTTGTTTGTCAGTTAGTTAGTTAGTTTGTCAGTCAGTTAGTTAGTTTGCAGTTAGTTAGTTTGTTTGTCAGTTAGTTAGTTAGTTTGTTAGTTAGTTAGTTAGTTTGCAGTTAGTTAGTTAGTTTGCAGTTAGTTAGTGAGTTTGTCAGTTAGTTAGTTAGTATGTCAGTTAGTTAGTTTGTTTGTCAGTTAGTTAGTTAGTTATAGTTAGTTAGTTAGTTTGACAGTTAGTTACTTAGTATGCAGTTAGGTAGTTAGTTTGTCAGTTAGTTAGTTTGTTTGTCAGTTAGTTAGTTAGTTAACAGTTAGTTAGTAATTTTTTCAGATAGTTGGTTAGTATGCAGTTAGTTTGTTAGTTTGTCAGTTAGTCAGTTAGTTTGACAGTCAGTTAGTTAGTTAGTTTGCAGTTAGTTAGTCAGTTTGCAGTTAGTTAGTTAGTCTGCAGGAAAATTAGTTAGATTGACAGTTAGATAGTTAGTTTGACAGTCAGTTAGTTAGTTTGCAGTTAGTTAGTTAGTTTGCAGTTAGTTAGTTAGTTTGACAGTTAGTTAGTTGGTTTGCAGTTACTTAATTAGTATGTCAGTTAGTTAGTTAGTATGCAGTTAGTTAGTTAGTTTGTCAGTTAGTCAGTTATCTCGTCAGTTAGTTAGTTAGTTTGCAGTACATTAGTTAGTGTGTCAGTTAGTTAGATAGTTTGCAGAAAATTAGTTAATTTTTCAGTTAGTTAGTTAGTTTGTCAGTTAGTTAGTTAGTTTGACAGTTAGTTGGTTAGTATGCAGCTAGTTAGTTAGTATGTCAGTTAGTTAGTTAGTTTGTCAGTTAGTTAGTTAGTTTGCAGCTAGTTAGTTAGTTTGACAGTTAGTTGGTTAGTTTGAAGTTAGTTAGATAGTTTGTCAGGTAGTTAGTTAGTATGCACTTAGTTAGTTAGTTTGCAGTAAATTAGTTAGATTGACAGTTAGATAGTTAGTTTGACAGTTAGTTAGTTAGTTTGCAGTTAGTTAGATAGTTTGTCAGTTAGTTAGTTAGTATGCAGTTAGTTAGTTAGTTTGTAGTTATTTAGTTAGTTTGGCAGTTAGTTAGTTAGTTTGTCAGTTACTTAGTTAGTATGCAGTTAGTTAGTTAGTTCTGTCAGATTGAAGTTAGTTAGTATGTCAGTTAAGTTAGTTAGTTTGCAGTTGTGTTAGTTAGTTTATAGTTAGTTAGTTAGTCTGGTCCAGTTGGTTAGTTTGTTTGACAGTTAGTTGAATTAGTTACGAATGCAGTTAGTTAGTTAGTTTGTCAGTTAGTTAGTTAGTTTGCAGTAGGTTTGTTAGTTTGCCAGTAAGTTCGTTAGTTTGCAGTTAGTTAGTTAGTTTGTCAATTAGTTAGTTAGTTTGCAGCTAGTTAGTTAGTTTGACAGTTAGTTAGTTTATTTGTCAGTTAGTTGGTTAGTTTGCAGTTAGTTAGATAGTTTGTCAATTAGTTAGTTAGAATGCAGTTAGTTAGTTAGTCTGCAGTAAATTAGTTAGATTGACAGTTAGATTGTTAGTTTGTCAGCTAGTTAGTTAGTTTGCAGTTAGTTAGTTAGCATGCAGTTAGTTAGTTAGTTTGGCAGTTAGATAGTTAGTTTGTCAGTTAGTTAGTTAGTTTGACAGTAAGGTAGTTAGTATGCAGTTAGTTAGTTTGTTTGTCAGTTAGTTAGTTAGTTTGTCAGTTAGTCAGTTAGTATGTCAGTTAGTTAGTTAGTTTGGAGTAAATTAGTTAGTTTGTCAGTTAGTTAGTTAGTTTGTCAGTCAGTTAGTTTGTTTGTCAGTTAGTTGGTTAGTTTGCAGTTATTTAGATAGTTTGTCAGTTAGTTAGTTAGTATGCACTTAGTTAGTTAGTTTGCAGTAAATTAGTTTGATTGACTGTTAGATAGTTAGTCTGACAGTTAGTTAGTTAGTTTGCAGTTAGTTTGTTAGTTTGTCAGTCAGTTAGTTAGTTTGCAGTTAGTTAGTCAGTTTGCAGTTAGTTAGTTAGTCTGCAGGAAAATTAGTTAGATTGACAGTTAGATAGTTAGTTTGTCAGTTACTTAGTTAGTTTGCAGTTAGTTAGTTAGTTTGGCAGTTAGTTAGTTAGTTTGACAGTTAGTTAGTTAGTATGCAGTTAGTTAGTTAGTTTGTCAGTTAGTTAATTAGTTTGTCAGTTAGTTAGTTATCTCGTCAGTTAGTTAGTTATCTCGTCAGTTAGTTAGTTAGTTTGCAGTAAATTAGTTAGTTTGTCAGTTAGTTAGATAGTTTGCAGTTAGTTAGTTAGTTTGTCTGTTAGTTAGTTAGTTTGACAGTTAGTTGGTTAGTATGCAGTTAGTTAGTTAGCATGCAGTTAGTTAGGTAGTTTGTCAGTTAGTTAGTTAGTTTGTCAGTTAGTTAGTTAGTATGCTGTTAGTTAGTTTGTTTGTCAGTTAGTTGGTTAGTTTGCAGTTATTTAGATAGTTTGTCACTTAGTTAGTTAGTATGCACTTAGTTAGTTAGTTTGCAGTAAATTAGTTAGATTGACAGTTAGATAGTTAGTTTGACAGTTAGTTAGTTAGTTTGCAGTTAGTTTGTTAGTTTGTCAGTTAGTTAGTTAGTTTGCAGTTAGTTAGTCAGTTTGCAGTTAGTTAAATAGTTTGTCAGTTAGTTAGTTAGTTTGACAGTTACTTAGTTAGTATGCAGTTAATTAGTTAGTTTGCAGTAAGTTAGTTAGTATGTCAGTTAGTTAGATAGTTTGCAGTTAGTTAGTAAGTTTGCAGTTAGTCAGTTCGCAGTGAGTTTGTTAGTTTGACAGTTAGTTAGTTAGAATGCAGTTAGTTTGTTTGTTTGTCAGTTAGTTAGTTTGCCGTGAGTTTGTTAGTTTGCCAGTAAGTTCGTTAGTTTGCAGTTAGTTAGTTAGTTTGTCAATTAGTTAGTTAGTTTGCAGCTAGTTAGTTAGTTTGACAGTTAGTTTGTTAGTTTGACAGTTACTTAGTTAGTATGCAGTTAGTTAGTTAGTTTGTCAGTTAGTTAGTTAGTTTGCAGTTATTTAGTTAGCTTGTCAGTTAGTTAGTTAGCTTGCAGTTAGCTTGTTAGTTTGTCAGTTAGTTGGTTAGTTTGCAGTTAGTTGGATAGTTTGACAGTTAGTTAGTTAGTATGCAGTTAGTTAGTTAGTCTGCAGTAAATTAGTTAGATTGACAGTTACATAGTTAGTTTGTCAGCTAGTTAGTTAGTTTGCAGTTAGTTTGTTAGTTTGTAGTTATTTAGTTAGTTTGACAGTTACTTAGTTAGTATGCAGTTAGTTAGTTAGTTTGACAAATTGAAGTTAGTTTGGTATGTAAATTAGTTAGATTGTTTGCAGTTAGTGATTAGCTTGAGGTAAGTTAGTTAGTTAGTTTGTCAGTTAGTTGAATTAGTTTGCAGTTGAATTAGTTAGTTTGACAGTTAGATTAGTTTATTTCGCAGATAATTAGTTAGTTTGTCAGTTAGTTAGTTAGTTTGACAGTTAGTTAGTTAGTATGCAGTTAGTTTGTTTGTTTGTCAGTTAGTTAGTTTGCAGTGAGTTTGTTAGTTTGCGAGTAAGTTCGTTAGTTTGCAGTTAGTTAGTTAGTTTGTAAGTTAGTTCGTTAGTTTGCCAGTTAGTTAGTTAGTTTGACAGTTAGTTTGTTAGTTTGCAGCTATTTAGATAGTTTGACAGTTATTTGCATTGTTTGCAGTTACTTAGTTAGTTTGCAGTTAGTTAGTTAGTTTGTCAATTAGTTAGTTAGTTTGCAGCTAGTTAGTTAGTTTGACAGTTAGTTTGTTAGTTTGACGGTTACTTAGTTAGTATGCAGTTAGTTAGTTAGTTTGTCAGTTAGTTAGTTAGTATGCAGTTAGTTTGTTTGTTTGTCAGTTAGTTAGTTTGCAGTTAGTTTGTTAGTTTGTCAGTTAGTTGGTTAGTTTGCAGTTAGTTAGATAGTTTGACAGTTACTTAGTTAGTATGCAGTTAGTTAGTTAGTCTGCAGTAAATTAGTTAGATTGACAGTTACATAGTTAGTTTGTCAGCTAGTTAGTTAGTTTGCAGTTAGATAGTTAGTTTGTAGTTATTTAGTTAGTTTGGCAGTTAGTTAGTTAGTTTGTCAGTTAGATAGTTAGTTTGACAGATAGGTAGTTGGTATGCAGTTAGTTAGATTGTTTGCAGTTAGTTACTTAGCTTGTCAGTAAGTTAGTCGGTTTGTAGTTAGTTAGTTTGTTTGGCAGTTAGTTAGTTAGTTTGACAGTTAGTTAGTTTGTTTGCAGTTAATTAGTTAGTATGCAGTAAGTTAGTTAGTTTGACAGTTAGTTAGTTAGTATGCAGTTAGTTTGTTTGTTTGTCAGTTAGTTAGTTTGCAGTGAGTTTGTTAGTTTGCCAGTAAGTTCGTTAGTTTGCAGTTAGTTAGTTAGTTTGCCAGTTAGTTCGTTAGTTTGCAGCTAGTTAGTTAGTTTGACAGTTAGTTTGTTAGTTTGCAGCTATTTAGATAGTTTGACAGTTATTTGCATTGTTTGCAGTTACTTAGTTAGTTTGCAGTTAGTTAGTGAGTTTGTCAGTTAGTTAGTTAATATGTCAGCTAGTTAGTTACTTTGTCAATTAGTTAGTTAATTTGCAGTAGATTAGTTGGTTTGCAGTTAGTTAGTTAGTTTGTCAGTTAGTTAGTTAGTTTGTCAGTTAGTTAGTTAGTTTGTCAGTTTGATAGTAAGTTTGCAGTTAGTTAGTTAGTTTGTCAGTTAGTTAGTAAGTTTGTCAGTCAGTTAGTTAGTTTGTAGTTAATTAGTTAGTTAGGCAGTTAGTTAGTAAGTTTGCAGTTAGTTAGTTGCTTGCGAGTTAGTTACTGAGTTTCTCAGTTAGTTAGTGAGTTTGCATTAAATCAGTCATGTTGTCAGGTAGTTCGTCAGTTTGTAGTGAGTTTGATAGTTTGCCAGTAAGTTCGTTAGATTGCAGTTAGTTAGTTAGTTTGCAGCTAGTTAGTTAGTTTGACAGTTAGTTTGTTAGTTTGACAGTTACTTAGTTAGTATGCAGTTAGTTTGTTAGTTTGTCAGTCAGTTAGTTAGTTTGCAGTAAATTAGTTAGTTTGTCAGTTAGTTAGTTAGTTTGACAGTTAGTTAGTAAGTATCCACTTAGTTAGTTAGTTTGTCAGTTAGTTAGTTCGTTTGCAGTAAATTAGTTAATTTGTCAGTTAGTTAGTTAGTTTGCTAGTTTGTTAGTTAGTCTGCTACAAACTAGTTAGTTAGTCAGTTAGTGACTTAGATTTTCTGTTAGTGAGTTAGTTTGTCAGTTGGTTAGTTAGTTTGACAGTTAGTTAGTTAGTATGTCAGTTAGTTAGTTAGTTTGTCAGTTTGTTAGGTAGATTTTTTGTTAGTTAGTTAGTTTGTCAGTTAGTTAGTTAGTCTGCAGCAAACTAGTTAGTTTGTCAGTTAGTTAGTTAGATTGAAATTAGTTAGTTAGTTTGCAGTTAGTTAGTTAGTATGTCAGTAAGTTAGTTAGTTTGTCAGTGAGTTAGTTAGTATGCACTTTGTTTGTTACGTTGTCAGTAAGTTAGTTAGTCTGCAGTTAGTTAGTTTGTCTGTTAGTTAGTTAGTTTGCAGTTAGTTAGTTAGTTTGTCAGTTAGTTAGTTAGTTTGCAGTTAGTTAGTTAGTTTGTCAGTTAGTTAGTAAGTTTGCAGTTAGTTAGTTAGTTTGCAGCAGATTAGTTAGTTTGTGAGTTAGTTAGTTGGATTGCAGTCAGTTAGTTAGTTTGTAGTTAGTTAGTTAGATTGGCAGTTAATTAGTTAGATTGTCAGTTAGATAGTGAGTTTGTCAGTTAGTCAGTGAGTTTGCATTAAATCAGTCATGTTGTCAGTCAGTTAGATAGTCTGCAGTTAGTCAGTTAGTTTGCAGTTAGTTTGTTTGTTTGTCAGTTGGTTAGTAAGTTTGCAGTTAGTTAGTTAGTTTGTCAGTTAGTTAGTTAGCTTGTCAATTAGTTAGTTAGTTTGTGCCAGTTAGTTTGTTAGTTTGACCTGTTAGTTATTTTGTTAAGCTAGTTGTTTGTCAGTTAGTTAGTTAGATTGAAATTAGTTAATTTGGTTCAGTTAGTTAGTTAGTTTGCAGTTAGTTAGTTGGTTTGCAGTTAGTTAGTATGCACTTTGTTTGTTACGTTAGTGCAGTTAAGTTAGTTAGTCTGCAGCAATCTAGTTAGTTTGTCAGTTAGTTAGTTAGTTTGCAGTTAGTTAGTTAGTTTGTCAGTTAGTTAGTTAGTTTGCAGTTAGTTAGTTAGTTTGTCAGTTAGTTAGTAAGTTTGCAGTTAGTTAGTTAGTTTGCAGCAGATTAGTTAGTTTGTTAGTTAGTTAGATTGCAGTCAGTTAGTTAGTTTGTAGTTAGTTAGTTAGTTTGGCAATTAGTTAGTTAGATTGTTGAGTTAGATAGTGAGTTCGTCAGTTAGTCAGTGAGTTTGCATTAAATCAGTCATGTTGTCGGTCAGTTAGATAGTCTGCAGTTAGTCAGTTTGTTTGCAGTTAGTTTGCAGTTAGTTTGTTTGTTTGTCAGTTGGTTAGTAAATTTGCAGTTAGTTAGTTAGTTTGTCAGATAGTTGGTTAGTTTGCAGTTAGTTAGTTAGTTTGTGAGTTAGTTTGTTAGTTTGACAGTTAGCTATTTTGTTAACAGTTAATTAGTTAGTTTACGGAAAATTAGTTAGTCTGTCAGTTAGTTAGTTAGTTTGCAGTTAGTTAGTTAGTTTGCAAATAGTTAGTTAGTTTGTCAGTTAGTTAATTAGTTTGCAAGTTGGTTAGTTGGTTTGTCAGTTTGTTAGTTATTTTGCAGTAAATTAGTTAGTTTGTCAGTTAGTTAGATAGTCTGCAGTTAGTTAGTTAGTTTGCAGTTATTTAGTTAGTTTGTCAATTAGTTAGTTAGTTTGACAGTTAGTTAGGTAGTACGCAGTTAGTTTGTTAGTTTGTCAGTTAGTTAGTTTCATTGTCTGATAGTTAGTTAGTTTGTCAGTTAGTTAGTTAGTTTGTCAGTTAGTTAGTTAGTTTGTCAGTTAGTTTGTTAGTTTGTCAGTTTGTTAGTTAGTTTGTCAGTTAGTTTGTTAGTTTGTCAGTTTGTTAGTTAGTTTGTCAGTTAGTTAGTTAGTTTGACAGTTAGTTATATTGTTTACAGGTAATTTGTTAGTTTGCTGCAAATTAGTTCGTTTGTCAGTTAGTTAGTTAGTTTGCATTTAGTTAGTTAGTTTGCTGTTAGTTAGTTAGTTTGTCAGTTAGTTAGTTAGTTTGTCAGTTAGTTAGTTAGTTTGTCAGTTAGTTAGTTAGTTTGCAGTTAGTTTGTTAGTTTATCAGTTAGTTTGTTAGTTTGCAGCTAGTTAGTTAGTCTGACAGTTAGTTGCTTTGTTTGCAGTTAATTAGTTGGTTTGCAGTTAGTTATTTTGTTTACAGTTAATTAGTTAGTTGGCAGCAAATTAGTTAGTTTGTCAGTTAGTTAGTAAGTTGCAGTTAGTTTGTTAGTTTGCAATTAGTTAGTTAGTTTGTCAGTTAGCTAATTAGTGTAGGATTAAAATTGTAATTTAATCACTTAGTCAGAACTCGCGAATTAACAAAACATGGAACAAGGAACTTTATTAACACCAGAACAAACACCAAACAAATAATATTCACTAAATCGTTCTAATCGTAATCACCGTCACGTACAATCGTTTCGTCGTCGAATCGACCGGCAAAAGACCCCGTTGCCTTCTCGACGCGTCCTTTTAACCCTTTCCCGTCCCAAACATCCGCCGATTCCGTATCCGGAGAAGTTTCCAGAACATTCCCGTCGTTTCGCAACAACGTTCCGTTACCATACTTCATACATTCATACATCCAATCATGCAATCGTTCAGGGTCGACACATTCACGCAATTCAATCCTTACCAGTTCCACATCCGGTAATCTTTCCCGAATG
The DNA here is from genome assembly GCA_030068185.1 of Colletes collaris. Classification (NCBI taxonomy): domain Eukaryota; kingdom Metazoa; phylum Arthropoda; class Insecta; order Hymenoptera; family Colletidae; genus Colletes; species Colletes collaris. The sequence goes on along the minus strand of JASGYR010000301.1, from coordinate 736,418 downwards.
TTCTTAACATTTCCAAACATTCCATCTCTATGGCCAACGCACGCATACATTCAATCGTTCAATTAGAGTCGACACATTCAGATCACTCAGCCGTTCTTCACGATCGATACAAAACGACGGAATACACTCGTCTCCTACATTCGGCCGTCCTGAAGATGCATATGGCCTCAGATGCCTTCTTCACTTTCTTCTCCGACCTCCTCTCCATCTTCCTCCTCTGTTTCGTCAACAACTTCGACCCAGGCCTTCATATGGTCTGCCGACGTCGAAGTCGAGCGCGGCCCCTCGTGTTCGCCGACCTTTGCAACCAGGTAGCGATCGTTTCGGAGCGCCCGCGTTATCTCGTATGGTCCCAAGAACTTCCCAGCCAGCATCAATCCAGGCGCGGCCTGCGTCCTCTGGATCGACACCAGGTCGCCCTCTCGGTAGACTTGAGCCATTTTTCGCCTCTTGTTGTACTGCCTCCGATTTTCCTGCTGGGCGTGCCGCAACCGTTCTCTCGCCCGCTGTCGCATCTCATTCCGCTCGCTTTGAAACAGTTCCGCCCATTCGGCCTCGAGCAACTCCCTTACCTGCGGGTCGTCCTTCAACTGCATACGTGTTCCCACAAGCAGAGTAAAGGGAGACACCCCTGTGCTCCGGTGGGGGGTGGCGTTGAGGAACTGCTGAACTCTGGATAGGTGATTGTACCATTCCGTGGGGTGCGGCGCAGCCATCTTTGTGAGCAACGGAATCAACGTGCGATTCACTCGCTCAACCTGCCCGTTTCCCCGCGGCACCCCTGTGACTATCAGAACGTGCTCGATTCTTTGGTCGGCGCAGTAATCTTCGAATACCTGGGCTGTAAATTCTGTGCCCCGATCCGAGATGATTCGTCGCGGATTCCCGAAAATCTCCGCCTGTTTTCTCAACCGATCCACAACCTCTACAGAATTCGTCGACTTCGTGGCGTACAACCATACAAACTTAGAAAATGCATCCACCACAACCAGAATATGACCGTATCGCTTCTTGGTGGACGCAAGAGGGCCGAGGTGGTCAACGTGATAGGTATCGAGAGGCCGATCCCCCTTCTCAATCGTGTGCAACAGCCCTTCCTGCCGCCCCCTCTTACGTTCAGCAAGATTGCAGTCCACGCAATTATCGACTATTTTCCCCGCTTTTTCCCGCATCGCGGGGAACCAATAATCGCGACGTAATAATGCCTCCGTTTTGGCGACGGAAAAGTGTCCGTTTTCGTGCGCTCTTCGCGTAATCTGCGTCTGCATGTCCTTGGGCACCACGATACGCCATTCGTCGTCTACCTCACGCAGAAGGAGCCCCCGCTTTGTCATGTACCCGTCGATTCCCCGCTCGCTAACAGTATCCATAATTTTCCGCAGGCCATCGTCGCGTTCCTGCGCTTTACAAATTCGCGCTGTGATGCTGTCCCCACTCTCAATCGCGAGACAATTCGACGTCGGATTACGGCTTAGCGCGTCAACGTGTTTCATCGAGCTTCCCGGCCGGTGCTCGATCGCATATTCGAATTCCTCCAGCAAAAGTGCCCATCGCGCTACCCGGACGCAGAGGTCTTTCTTCCTCATGGTCAGCGCGAACGCCCGACAGTCCGTGATAATTTTGAATCGAATGCCCAACAAATAGACCCGAAACTTCTTTAGGGCCCTCACAATCGCCAGGACCTCGAGCTCGTAGCTCGGGTATCGTTGCTCTGCTGGTGTGGTTTTCCCACTTGCGTAGTATACCGGGTGAAACGCGCCGTCCTCGCTGTCGCGCTGTAGCAATATCGCCCCGTAGCCGTACATAGACGCGTCGGTGTGAAGCTCTGTTTCCTTTTCGGGCTGATATATTCGCAAAACCGGTTTTCGGCGCAGAGCTTCCTTGAGCGACTGAAACGCATTCTGCTCCTCCTCCCCAAATCGGAAAGGCGTATTGGCTTTTAACAGCTGTGTTAGCGGGCGTGCCATTGCCGCGTATTCCTGAATAAATTTCCGAAAATAACCAGATAGCCCAAGAAAACTCTGCACTTGCTTTATTGTTGTCGGAGTCGGGAATCGTGCCACCGCCTTCGTTTTGCTTTCGGACGGACATATCGTGCCCCCCTCCACTATATGCCCGAGGTACTCTACCCGCGTTTTAAGAAACTCGAATTTGGACCAATTAATGACCAGACCACACTCCGCTGCCCGCTTAAGTACGACCTTTAACCGTTCAGCAGCGCTTTCATAATGTTTCGCGGGCACAACTATGTCGTCAATGTACGTTAAGACGATCTTATCTGCGATGAGGTTTAAAAAAGCGACGTTCATGAATCTCTGAAAAACGGCGGGAGAATTACATAAGCCGAAAGGCACTTTCAGAAATTCATATTGCCCATCAGGCACAACAAAGGAGGTATATTTCCTGCTCTCTGATTCGATCGACACGTGGAAAAAGGCGTTTGGTAAATCTAATGTACTGTAAACCATCGCATCGCGTAAACAATCCAGCTGGTCTTCGATTAGTGGGAGGGGTTATCGGTCACGGACGATTTTCGCGTTCAAGAGGCGATAATCGACGCACAAACGCATACCACGGTCTTTCTTTTTAACGAGCACTACCGGACTCGCGTACTCCGAGAGAGAGGGTTGCACAATGTCATCGCGCATCCACTCGCCGATCTGACGATTAACCTCCTCCCTCTCGGAGGGAGATAGCCTCCTCGGACGCTGATACACCGGCTCCTCGCTCTTCACGACAATTTTCATCGTTACCCCGACATTGCGGCTTCCGACGGGTTTGTAATCGCGCACGGCCTCCTCTATTTCTTTCCGTGCCTTCGTATCTCGAACGTGCGATAGGTCGACCACGTCGCGCTCGTATTTCTGGTCCGCGCATAGAATCTCGGGCGCGATGCTTTGCACGCTTGCTTGTTTCATCAACCTCATTGTTCCGTCTCTTATTAACCACTCCGCTGTATTTATAAAATCCCGCCCTAGCAAAACACCATGCCCTAGCACCCGATCCTCTACGACGTGCAACGTAGTTCCGCGCATTTCCCCATCGATCTCAATCTCCGCGTTAAACTTTCCAAACGTACGATATTCTCGCGGACCTATACCCCGTAGCCGGATTTCCCCTGCTATCAACCGCGGCGCCCCGATGTCAAGGTACACATTTTTTCGAATTAAAGATACGTCGCTGCCCGTATCGAGGACAGCTCCCGCGACACACCCATTTACACATACATTTTTTCTAAACATCGATTCTGCAGCTTCTACGACAGCAAGGACGGTTTTCGCGGGTTGTTTTTTCGTCGGGCACTCGCGCGAAATGTGACCATAAAGATTACATTGAAAACACTTACGACCTCTGTCCTGCGTCGGGCAATTTGCTGTCGGATGCCCTCGCTCGCCGCAGCTGCCACACCTTCTCGCTATAGTCTCCGTCTTTGGGGCTCCATCGCAGCTTGACCTCGGTGCTGACTGAACTCCTGCTCCTGATGATGCGCCGGTCGCCCTCGACCTGAGTGTAATCCTGCCGAATGCCTCCAGCAAATCGGCGTTCGAGTTGAACCGTTGCAAACGCGCCTGATCCTGTAGGATGGGATCGGGTATTCCATCGATGACACAATCGATGAATTCCCCCTCGTCGATGGAAATATGATTCGCAAGGATTATCTTCTGTTGAAGGTAATCGGCGAACGTTTCCCCGCGTCGCCACATCCTCTCCTCGAACCGTCGTCTTGCTACCAGTCGATTGGGTCGTTGGTGAAACATCGCCTCCATGTGCCCCAGTAAAGTTTCAAACGGCATCGTCATAAATTCAGACTTTGAATGAAACCACTCAAGCACCTTCCCGCGGAGTCTGGTCACCATAAGTACACGGCACGCATCGTCTTGTAATCCGTAAACATTGCGTAAAAGCCGAAGCTGCCTTGCCCACGTCTCAAATGTACCCACTGAACCATTATAATGACCCAGTAGCTCCGCGATCGCCGTGATTCCCATACGGAGGGGTTCAACAGTCGTGCTCACCGTCTCCGTGTTCTTCGGCCGCGGCACGTTGCTCGTCGGTGTTGCTCGAAAAATCTGCGGCTCCCGTCTTGCCAAATCTGCTTCTCGAATGGCCACTCCCTTCTCTCTTTCCACGAGCTCCAGCCGGAGCCTTAGCAGTTCTATCTCAGCGGCCTGAGCCGGAGCGCGAGGAGTTCGAGGGCCTTATAAGTCGCCCTTGTCCGTTACACTCTCGATGACGACCGCTGCCGCGCCGATGCCATGATCAAGTAATCTTGAAATTAATTCATTCTTTGTTCCACTCGTAGAGAGAGACTGTTCTCCGAGTATCTCCTTTAAACGTGCCGTGGTGAGATCTTGTAAATCCCTTTCATCCATTTCGTAATATTCAGTCTTCAATTACTGCTCCTTAATTCGTACCGTTGCGAATTCTGATCGTTGTCTATCCCGGACGAGCCCCCAATTGTAGGATTAAAATTGTAATTTAATCACTTAGTCAGAACTCGCGAATTAACAAAACATGAAACAAGGAACTTTATTAACACCAGAACAAACACCAAACAAATAATATTCACTAAATTGTTCTAACCGTAATCACAAAATCGTTATAATCGTAATCACCGTCACGTACAATCGTTTCGTCGTCGAATCGACCGGCAAAAGAAAGTTTCCCGTCCCAAACATCCGCCGATTCCATATCCGGAGAAGTTTCCAGAACATTCCAGTCGTTTCGCAACAACGTTCCGTTACCATACTTCATACATTCATACATCCAATCATGCAATCGTTCAGGGACGACACATTCACGCAATTCAATCCTTACCAGTTCCACATCCGGTAATTTTCCCGAATGTTCTTAACATTTCCAAACATTCCATCTCTATGGCCAACGCACGCATACATTCAATCGTTCAATTAGAGTCGACACATTCAGATCACTCAGCCGTTCTTCACGATCGATTCGAAACGACGGAATACACTCGTCTCCTACATTAGTTTGCAAGTTAGTTAGTTGGTTTGTCAGTTAGTTAGTTAGTTTGCAGTAAATTAGTTAGTTTGCAGTTAGTTAGTTAATTCGTCATTTAGTTAGTTAGTTTGCAGTTAGTTAGTTAGTATGTCAGTTAGTTAGTTAGTTTGTAGTTAGTTAGATAGTTTGTCAGTTAGTTAGTTAGTTTGCAGTTAGTTAGTTTGCAGTTAGTTAGTTACTTTGTCAGTTAGTTAGTTAGATTGACAATTACTTAGTTAGTTTGCAGTCATTTAGTTAGTTTGTCAGTTAATTAGTTAGTTTGCAGTTAGTTAGTTAGTTTGTCAGTTAGTTAGTTAATTTGACAGTTAGTTAGTTAATATGCATTTAGTTAGCTAGTTTGCCAGTTAGTTAGATAGTTTGACAGTTAGTTAGTTAGTATGCAGTTAGTTAGTTAGTTTCCAGTAAATTAGTCAGATTGCCAGTTTGAAGGTTAGTTTGTCAGTTAGTTAGTTACCTTGCAGTTAGTTAGTTAGTTTGCGGTTAGTTAGTTAGTTTGTCAGTTTGTAAGTTAGATTGTCAGTTAGTTAGTTAGACTGCAGCAAACAGGTTAGTTTTTCAGTTAGTTAGTTACTTTCCAGATAGTTAGTTTGTTTGTCAGTTAGTTTGTTAGATTGCCAGTTAGTTAGATAGTATGTCAGTTAGTTAGTTAGTTTGACAGTTAGTTTGTTAGTTTGTCGGTTAGTTGGTTAGATTGCAGTAAATAAGTTAGTTTGCAGTTAGTTAGTTAGCTTGTCAGTTAGTTAGTTAATTTGACAGTATGTTAGTTAGTATGCAGTTAGACAGTTTGTATGTCAGTCAGTTTGTTTGTTAGCAGTTTGTTACTTAGTTTGTCAGTCAGTTAGTTAGAATGCATTAAATCAGTCAGGTTGTCAGTAAGTTAGATAGTTTGCAGTTAGTGAGTTTGTTTGTCAGTTAGTTAGTTAGTTTGACAGTTAGTTAGTTAGTATGCAGTTAGTTAGTTAGTTTGTCAGTTAGTTAGTTAAATTTTCTGTTAGTTAGTTAGTTTGTCAGTAAGGTAGTTAGTCTGTAGCAAACTGGTTAGTTTGTCAGTTAGTTAGTTAATTTGCAGTTAGTTAGTTAGTTTGAAGTTAGTTAGTAAGTTTGCAGTTAGTTAGTTAGTTTGTCCGTTACTTAGTGAGTTTGTCAGTTAGCTAGATTCCAGTTAGTTAGTTAGTTTGTCAATTAGTTAGTTTGTTTGTCAGGTAGTTAGTATGCAGTTAGTTAGTTAGTTTGTCAGCTAGTTAGTTAGATCGTCAGTTAGTCAGTTAGTTTGTCATGTAGTTAGTTCGTTTGCAGTTAGGTAGTTTGTTTGCAGTTCGTTAGTTAGTTTGCAGTTAGTTAGTTAGTTTGCAGTTAGTTAGTTAGTTTGTCAGTTAGTTAGTTAGTTTGCAGTTAGTTATTTAGTTTGCAGTTAGTTAGTTTGTTTGTCAGTTAGTTATTTTGTTTACAGTTAATTAGTTAGTTACAGCAAATTAAGTTGGTTTGTCATTTAGTTAGTTAGTTTGCAGTTGGATAGTTAGTTTGTTAGTTAGTTGGTTAGTTTGCAGTTAGTTAGCTAGTTTGTCAGTTAGTTAGTTAGTTTGCAGTTAGTTAGTTAGTTTGTCAGTTATTTAGTTTCTTTGTAGTTAATTAGATAGTTTGCAGCAAATTAGTTAGTTTGACAGTTAGTTCGATAGTTTGCAGTTAGTTAGTTAGTGAGTGAGTTAGTTAGTTACATTGCCAGTTAGTTAGCTAGTACGTCAGTTAGTTAGTTAGTTTACAGTTAGTTAGTTAGTATGCAGTTAGTTACTTAGTTTGTCAGTTAGTTAGTCAGTCCGCAGCAAACTAGTTAGTTTGTCAGTTTGTTAGTTAGTTTGCAGTTAGTTAATTAGTTTGCAGATAGTTAGTTAGTTTGCATTTAGTTAGTGAGTTTGTGACTTAGTTAGATAGTTTGACAGTTTGCTAGTTTGTATGGAGTTAGTTATATAGTTTCTCAGTTAGATAGTTACATTTTCTGTTTGTTAGTTAGTTTGTCAGTTAGTTAGTTAGTTTGTCGGTTAGTTAGTTAGATTGCAGTAAATTAGTTAGTTTGCAGTTAGTTAGTTAGCTTGTCAGTTAGTTAGTTAATTTGACAGTATGTTAGTTAGTATGCAGTTAGACAGTTTGTGTGTCAGACAGATAGTTTGTTAGCAGTTTGTTACTTAGTTTGTCAGTCAGTTAGTTAGAATGCATTAAATCAGTCAGGTTGTCAGTAAGTTAGATAGTCTGCAGTTAGTCAGATCGTTTGCAGTTAGTTTCTTAGTTTGTCAGTTAGTTAGTTAGTGTGACAGTTAGTTAGTTAGTATGCAGTTAGTTAATTAGTTTGTCAGTTAGTTAGTTAAATTTTCTGTTAGTTGGTTAGTTTGTCAGTTAGTTAGTTAGTTTGGCATTTAGTTAGTTCGTTTGCAATAAATTATTTAGTTTGTCAGTTAGTTAGATAGTTTGCAGTAAATTAGTTAGTTCATCATTTAGTTAGTTAGTTTGCAGTTAGTTAGTTAGTATGTCAGTTAGTTAGTTAGTTTGACAGTTAGTTAGTTAGTCTGCAGCAAACTAGTTAGTTTGTCAGTTAGTTAGTTAGTTTGCAGTTAGTTAGATTGTTTGTCAGTTAGTTATTTTGTTTACAGTTGATTACTTAGTTACAGCAAATTAGTTTGTTTGTCAGTTAGTTAGTTAGTTTGCAGTTAGTTAGTTGGTGTGCAATTAGTTAGTTAGTTTGTCAGCAAGTAAATTAGTTTGCATGTTAGTTAGTTAGTTTGCAGTTAGTAAGTTAGTTTGTCAGTTAGGTAGCTAGTGTGCAGTTAATTAGTTAGTTTGTCAGTTAGTTAGTTTGATTGTCTGTTAGTTAGATTGCATTAAATCAGTCAGGTTGTCAGTAAGTTAGATAGTCAGTTCGTTTGTAGTTAGTTAGTTAGTTTGTCAGTTAGTTAGTTAGTTTGTCAGTTTGTTAGTTAGTTTGTCAGTTAGTTAGTTAGATTGTCCGTTAGTTTGTTAGACTGCAGCAAACAGGTTAGTTTGTCAGTTAGTTAGTCAGTTTGCAGTTAGTTAGTTACTTTACAGTTAGTTAGTTACTTTGCAGTTAGATAGTTAGTTTGCAGTTAGTTTGCTAGTTTGTATCGTAGTTAGATAGTTTGCAGTTAGTTAGTTAATTTGTAAGTTAGTTAGTTAGTTTGCAGTTAGTTATTCAGTATGAAGTTAGTTAGTTAGTTTGTCAGTTAGTTAGTTAGTTTGCATTTAGTTAATTACTTTGCCGTTAGTTAGTTAGTTTGCAGTTAGGTAGTAAGTTTGCAGTTAGTTAGTTAGTTTGTCAATTAGTTAGTTAGTTTGCAGTTAGTTAGTTAGTTTGTCAGTTAGTTAGTTAGACTGACAGTTACTTAGTTAGTATGCAGTTAGTTAGTATGTTTGTCAGTTAGTTAGTTAGACTTCCAGTTAGTTAGTTAGTTTGTCAGTTAGTTAGTTAGATTGCCAGTTAGTTAGTATGTCAGTTAGTTAGTTAGTTTGTCAGTTAGTTAGTTAGTTTGCAGTAAATTAGTTAGTTTGCGGTTAGTTAGTTAGTTTGTCAGTTAGTTAGTCAGTTTGTCAGTTAGTCAGTTAGTTTGCAGTTAGTTGGTACGATTGCAGTGAATTAGATAGTTTGCAATTCGTTTGTTAGTTTGCAAGTTAGTTAGTTAGTTTAAAGTTAGATAATTAGTTTGCAGTTAGTTTGTTAGTTTGCATTTAGCTAGTTAGTTTGTGAGTTAGTTAGATAGTTTGACAGTTAGTTAGTTACTATGCAGTTAGTTAGTTATTTTCTCAGTTAGATGGTTACATTTTCTGTTAGTTAGTTAGTTTGTCAGGTAGTTAGTTAGTTTGCAGTAATTAGTTAGTTTGCAGTTAGTTAGTTACATTGTCAGTTAGTTAGTTAGTTTTTCTGGTAGTTAGTTAGTTTGTCAGTTAGTTAGTTAATTCGTCATTTAGTTAGTTAGTTTGCAGTTAGTTAGTTAGTATGTCAGTTAGTTAGTTAGTTTGCAGTTAGTTAGATAGTTTGTCAGTTAGTTAGTTAGTTTGCAGTTAGTTAGTTAGTTAGATTGACAGTTACTTAGTTAGTTTGCAGTTAGTTAGTTAGTTTGTCAGATAGTTAGTTAGTTTGGCAGTTAGTTAGTTAGTTTATCAGTTAGTTAGTTAGTTTGCAGTTAGTTAGTGAGTTTGTCAGTTAGTTAGTTAGTTTGACAGTTAGTTAGTTAGTATGCACTTAGTTAATCACTTTGTCAGTTAGTTAGTTAATTCGTCATTTAGTTAGTTAGTTTGCAGTTAGTTAGTTAGTGTCAATTAGTTAGTTAGTTTGCAGTTAGTTAGATAGTTTGTCCGTTAGTTAGTTAGATTGACAGTTACTTAGTTAGTATGCAGTTAGTTAGTTTGTTTGTCAGTTAGTTAGTTAGTTTCCAGTAAATTAGTTAGTTTGCGGTTAGTTAGTTACTTTGTCAGATAGTTAGTTAGTTTGTCAGTTAGTCAGTTAGTTAGCAGTTAGTTAGTTAGTTTGTCTGTTAGTTAGTTAGTTTGGCAGTTAGTTAGTTAGTTTGTCAGTTAGTTAGATTTGTCTGCAGTTCGTTTGTTAGTTTGTCAGTTAGTTTGTTAGTTTGCAGTTAGTTAGTTAGTTAGCAGTTAGTTAGTTAGTTTGTCCGTTAGTTAGTTAGTTGGCAGTTAGTTAGTTAGTTTGTCAGTTAGTTAGTTAGTTTGTCAGTTAGTTCGTTAGTTTGCAGTTAGTTAATTGTTTGCAGTTATTCAGTTAGGTTGTCAGTTAGTTAGTTAGTTTGCAGTTAGTTAGATAGTTTGCAGTAAATTAGTTACTTCGTTGTCATTTGTTAGTTGGATTCCAGTTAGTTAGATTGTTTGTAGTTAGTTAGTTAGTTTGCCAGTTAGTTAGTTAGTATGTCAGTTAGTTAGTTAGTTTGTCAGTTAGTTAGTTTGTTTGCAGTTCGTTAGTTAGTTAGTTTGCAGTTAGTTAGTTAGTTTGTCAGTTAGTTAGTAAGATTGACATTTACTTAGTTAGTATGCAGTTAGTTAGTTTGTTTGTCAGTTAGTTAGTTAGATTGCCAGTTAGTTAGTTAGTATGTCAGTTAGTTAGTTAGTTTGTCAGTTAGTTAGTTTGTTTGCAGTTAGTTAGTTAGTTTGTCAGTTAGTTAGTTAGTTTGCTGTAAATGTGATAGTTTGTCAGTTAGTAAGTTAGCTTGCAGTGAATTTGTTAGTTTGCAGTTAGTTAGTTAGTTTGTTAGTTAGTTAGTTAGCTAGACCGTTAGTTAGTTTGTTCGCAGTTAGTTAGTTAGTTTGCAGTTAGTTAGTTAGTTTGTCAGTTAGTTAGTTAGTTTGCTGTAAATCAGTTAGTTTGTCAGTTAGTTAATTAGTTTGACAGTTAGTTAGTTAGAATGCACTTAGTTAATCACATTGTCTGTTAGTTAGATAGTTTGTCAATTAGTTAGTTCGTTTGCGGTAAATTAGATAATTTGAAGTTCGTTTGTTAGTTTCTCAGTTAGTTAGGTAGTTTGCAGTTAGTTAGTTAGTTTGTCAGTTAGTTACTTAGTATGACAGTTAGTTAGTTTGTTTGGCAGTTAGTTAGTTAGTTTGACAGTTAGTTTGGTAGTGTGCAGTTAATTAGTAAGCTTGCAGCAAATTAGTTAGTTTGCCGGTAAGTTCGTTATTTTCCAGTTTGTTAGTTAGTTTGTCAATTAGTTAGTTGTTTGCAGTGAATTAGTTAGTGTGCAGTTAGTTGGTTAGTTTGCAGTTAGTTAGTTAGTTTGCAGTTAGTTAGTTAGTTTGTCAGTTAGTTGGTTAGTTTGATGTAAATATGTTAGTTTGTCAGTTAGTAAGTTAGCTTGCAGTTAGTTAGTTAGTTTGTCTGTTAGTTAGTTTGACAGTTTGTTAGTTAGTATGCAGTTAGTTAGTTAGTTTTTCTGTTAGTTAGTTAGCATGACAGTTAGTTAGATAGTTTTCAGTTCGTTTGTTAGTTTGTTAGTTTGACAGTTAGTTAGTCAGTATGCACTTAGTTAATCACTTTGTCAGTTAGTTAGTTAATTCGTCATTTAGTTAGTTAGTTTGCAGTTAGTTAGTTAGTATGTCAGTTAGTTAGTTAGTTTGCAGTTAGTTAGTTAGTTTGTCAGTTAGTTAATTAGTTTGCAGTTAGTTAGTTAGTTTGCATTTAGCCGGTTAGATTGAAGTTAGTTAGTTAGTTTGCAGTTAGTTAGTTAGTTTATCAGTTAGTTAGTTAGTTTGCAGTTAGTTAGTTAGTTTGTCAGTTAGTTAGTAAGATTGACAGTTCCTTAGTTAGTATGCAGTTAGTTAGTTTGTTTGTCAGTTAGTTAGTTAGATTGCCGGTTAGTTAGTTAGTATGTCAGTTAGTTAGTTAGTTTGTCAGTTAGTTGGTTAGTTTACTGTAAATTAGTTAGTTTGTCAGTTAGTAAGTTAGTTTGCAGTTAGTTAATTAGTTTGCAGTTAGTTACTTAGTTTGCATTTAGTTAGTCAGTTTGTGAGTTAGTTACATAGTTTGACAGTTAGTTAGCTAGTATGCAGTCAGTTAATCACATTGTCAGTTAGTTAGTTAATTCGTCATTTAGTTAGTTAGTTTGCAGTTAGTTAGTTAGTATGTCAGTTAGTTAGTTAGTTTGTAGTTAGTTAGATAGTTTGTCAGTTAGTTAGTTAGTTTGCAGTTAGTTAGTTTGCAGTTAGTTAGTTACTTTGTCAGTTAGTTAGTTAGATTGACAATTACTTAGTTAGTTGCAGTCATTTAGTTAGTTTGTCAGTTAATTAGTTAGTTTGCAGTTAGTTAGTTAGTTTGTCAGTTAGTTAGTTAGTTTGACAGTTAGTTAGTTAGTATGCACTTAGTTAGCTACTTTGTCAGGTAGTTAGTTTGTTCGTCATTTAGTTAGTTAGTTTGCATTTAGTTAGTTAGTTTGTGAGTTAATTAGATAGTTTGACAGTTAGTTAGCTAGTATGCAGTTAGTTAGATAGTTTCTCAGTTAGATAGTTACATTTTCTGTTAGCTAGTTAGTTTGTCAGTTAGTTAGTTAGTTTGGCAGTTAGTTAGTTAGTTTGTCAGTTGGTTAGTTAGTTTGCAGTTAGTTAGTTAGTTTGTCAGTCAGTTAGTTAGTTTGACAGCTTAATTAACGTTCAATTTTGAAACAAGCGGTTTAAACGCCCGAGTTTAGAGAAGGTACGAAAACTATATAATAGATAGAGACGGACGAGAGACACGGCGACAGCGCCGCGTGACGGAAACTCTCCCTACTCACGCGCTCACTTTGGCAGCTCGTGCTCGTCCGTCACTCGCTATCAAACCACTGCCACGAGCACTTCGGTATCCGAACACGCTCAGCAGTCGAATACACGAATAATTCGAGCGACCCGATCCGAGTCGATTTCTTCGACTACCCTCGGAGCTGTAAAAGAATTATTCACGAGTTATCGTATCGAGCCAGTCGGTACCCGACCGAGCTCTGTAAAAAGACTTATTTAATTCGGAATAGGCTTGAAGTAATTCGAGTGCTTCCGGGGAATCGATCCATAAACAGGTGTGGGAAGAAACCCTGAGTGGACTCAATCGTTTACCCAGGGATAGAGGGCTAAGCTCATCCCAATTTATAGGTGCGAGGTTTTCCGCACTTTTCTTAGTGCACGACTCCATAATCCAGGTGTGGGAAGAAACCCTGAGTGGAATCATCGTGCACTAGAGTATCGAGATACAAACTCCTTCCTCCAATTGGCTGTCAGAAACGGCTGCGAACCCACCATACAGGAGTGAATAATACCCTGGGTGGATTTGCCGTCTTCCAGTCGAAGCGGGACACTTTTTAAACCCCAGCTATCGGCGAAAGCTAGGACACGTCCAAACATCTCCAGGGAGTACGGTCCCTGTGCGTAGGACGGAGCATCCGACAAAGCAACGTGGTCTCAGGCACAACCGTAAGTCGACCTAAGGGCGCCGTTGACAAGCCTGCACCACCCAGTGCCGTACGCACTTACGAAGGCGGTGAAGGGCCGGGGACCGGCTGAAAGGTTGGAGCCTTACAACCTCCCTCCGATCACCTTTTCCTGCGACAGTCATACATCAGAGTCTTAAATTGCAGTCAGAAATTGCAGTCGTGAAATTAGACGAGCAGAAAACTCGTACACGACAATAATAAGCAAGCGATTCCCGATTTAACGGGAACGCTCACACATACAGTCCACTAGCTTAGCTGCGCATCGCGGCGGCTGACTCCTGGGTGCGACAAGCACAGACCAGACGAGCGCGGAAGAAAGTAAGACACACAGCGTGATTCACGTTCACAGGTATTTAACGCCTATTCGTGTCTCTTTCTGTTACAGGTTTACCAAACAGGATTAGCTGCAGCGGCGTCTGGCCGGGCAGACAAAATTATATAATCACTTATTTACAAACCTATCACAATAAACGGCTTAGTCGAATCATTCGACTAAGCGAAAATTAAAATTAAAATCTGTATTCTTTTCACTACGTTCCTTCCCTCACGATCCGGACCACCTTTAGGCGAGGTTTTTTCAAACCTACTCCCCCTAACATAAGGTCCTTCGAGCCGGATCAAACGAGGTTGATTGGAACGGGAAAAGGTGACTGCCTTTGCACGTGACGAAATTACCACGTAAGAGTTGAATCGAGTTGATTAATCCTCGACAAACTCGCTTTGGCGTTAAACGAGTCCATGTCGCGTGCCGACATTGAGGATCAGCTCATGGAGTTAACAGACGAGTTCGATCGTCTTAGATCCGTGAGCATAAATCTCAAAAAATGGGCAGAGCTAAATTCACGGAGAAACTCCTCCAAGAAAAGCTCGACTACGCCGGGCGAACATGGCGGGATGTCCGCACCATGTATGCGAACGTGCGGAAGATGATTCCCGCCGCAAGAAGACAAGCCTATACGCTTTTTAAGCCAGGCTACCTCCTCGGCGTGGAAAACGAATTCCAGGATTTCGTAACCGCCGAGCTGACACGAATCGCTGCTGAATGGAGACCACCGGCACCGGAGGTCCAGCAATTCAGCATGCCCATTGAGCTCCCCAAGCAAAGATTTCCTAAATTCGGAGGGGATCCTCGGGAATGGGAACATTTCGAGGATCTATTTACCACCGGGGTGATGAACAATGTTCAGTTATCAGATGTACAGAAATTGTACCATCTGAACGCCTGCTTGGAAGGACCAGCTCTCGCGACGATTTCGTCGCTCGAGATTGTCGGGTGCAACTTCTCCGAAGCGTGGAGAATGCTCAAGGAGAAATACGGGCTTCCACGCATGGTCACGGGAAGGTTGCTCGACAAACTATTTTCGCTGAAGCAGATTGAATTCAACGATCTAGCCAGCATGCAGCAGGTAACTGTGGAGTGCACAGAGACTCTAGCTGCATTAAGAAAAAGGGGCACGTCCGAGCAGCTAGTAGAATGGATGCTAGCGTACTGGACGATACAACATTTCACTCCGAAATTGGAGCTGGAATGGCAGAGATCGCTCGGCCTCTCGACTAACTACCCGATGTTCGAGGATGTCCGAACCTTCATCGATCATCACGCGCAAGCGCTGCTTTCGATGAAAGAGGACCGTCGAGAGGCAGCTCTCGCCCCGGAAACAAAATCCCGCATGCCGAAGCCCATCGACGCTCGACCAAAAAGCGTCGCTGCGAAGCCTCTGGCAAGCCATAACGTTGTTATGGGAACCGACTCGGCCCCAAACCCGAGACGCTCAAGTTCCGCAAACGACGGGCGAACCAAACCAATGCGGATGCCAGTATGCGGATTCTGCACAGGGGCACACAGTCTGCCTCAATGCACCAATTTTCAAGTGCTGACGCCAAAAATGCGTCACCACTACGTGCAGAACCGCATGGCCTGCGTGCTGTGCCTCGACCTTTCTCATACGGCATCACAATGTCAGAGACCCCAGGAATGCCGTCGGTGTAGGGGGAAGCATCATACCCTCCTGCACTATGATGGACTGCGGGAACAAAGTTATACGAGGCCGCAGGCACAAATACATACGGCCAACGTGACGAGAGCCATTACAACGCTCAACCACGAAGGATGGCCGTGTCAAAGCCGAAAGGAAAACCTTCGACTTCGAAGGCCTACAAGAAACCGGCCTCGACATCACACTGTACCGCGCTCGGTACAGGCGCACCGAGGACCGTGCTGCTAGCCACGGCACGAGTACGCGTGTTCGGAGAGAACGGTGCATCGCGAATAGCGCGAGCACTGTTAGACCAAGGATCGGAGACGTCATTCGTTTCCGCAGGTCTGGCAAACGACCTCCGATTGAAACGCGTACGAACCCCAGCCACGGTATCGGGCTTGGGGGGCGGCCAGACGCAGCAAATAAAATATAGCGTCGGTTTAAACCTCGGCTCGATAAACGAGTCGAAACCGATATGTGTCGCTCACGCGTACGTCGTGCCGAAAATCACGACCTATCGCAAAACGTCGCCGAACGCGAGTGTTTACAGTGCGTTCCGAGGTTTACCGTTAGCCGATCCAGAAGACTGGGCCGATCCTACAAATCGAAATTCTGATCGGAGCGGATTTATATGCTCAGGTGATTCGTTCGGGCTTCCGACGAGGGGCGAATGAAGGTCCGATCGCTCAAGAAACGGCGTTTGGCTGGGTTATATCCGGCCCTATACACGCTGAAGGCGACGGCCAGAATACGGTAAGAACGCTGCATTGCACCGTTGTCGAATCGCTGGATTATGCGATTCGACGATTCTGGGAAACCGAAGAAATCCCCACGACCTCGGTGCGGTCCAAGGCGGAAGAAGAGTGCGAAGAACTCTTCCGAAGAACCGTCAAACGGGACAAAACCGGACGGTTTATAGTCCGATTGCCCTTGAATCACACGAGACCGGACGAAGCGTTAGGACACTCGTTCCACATAGCGTTGTCCGCCCTCGCGAGGATGAGGCGTAAATTGGACGCGGAGACGACCCTCGACAGAGAATACTCTGAGTTCCTCGCGGAGTACGAGTCCTTAGGTCACATGACTCGGCTTGAGCCGATTGACCAGAATCGACTGTACATTCCGCATCGAGCGGTCGTACGCACGGAAAGTGCAACGACCAAACTGCGCGTTGTGTTCAATGCAACCAGCAGAACGGTCGGAGGGCGATCCCTAAACGACGTCCTATATGTCGGACCAAAATTACAGAACGACATCACCTCGGTTTTAACGAGGTGGCGTCTGTATGAGTACGTTCTGGTGGCAGATATCGAGAAGATGTTTCGGCAAATCCTCGTCGCCCCACAGGACCGTCGTTTCCAATGCATAGCATGGCGCGCGTCAAACGACGAAAAGCTCAAAGCTTTCGAATTGAATACCGTAACATACGGTACGGCGTGCGCCCCATATTTAGCGATGCGTACTCTCCTCGAATTAAAGGAACAGGATGGAGAGAGGTATCCTCTCGTCGCTCCGATCCTCGAGAGGGACATATACGTCGACGAAGTATTTATGGGAGCGGCCAACAAAACCCTGCTAGAGAAAATTCGCAAGCAAGTCTGCGATCTCCCGCAGGGCGGTGGGTTCAAGTTGAGAAAATGGGCTGGAAACTCCGCGAAATTATTGCGGAACATCCCCCAAGGTGCTCACTCCCACGCCGTAGACCTCACTCTGTTCGACGATTCCGAACTAAAAGTGCTTGGTCTACGATGGATCCCATCCGGAGACTACTTCCATTTCGATCTGCAACGGTTTCAACCGTCTGCGTTACCGATGGCAAAAAGAAATTTGTTCTCGGAGATCGCGAAGCTCTTCGATCCGCTCGGCTGGTTATCACCAGTCGTAATCCGTGCAAAAATTCTGATGCAGTCCCAATGGCTGGAGAAAATCCAGTGGGACGACCAAATTTCCACGGACACGCAAAAACGTGGAACACGTTTTGCAGGGATTGGAGCAGTCTCAAAGAACTAAAATTCCCGAGATGGATCCAATACGGAGCCGACGCAGTTACTGTGGAACTACACGGATTCTGCGATGCATCACTCGCTGCCTATTCGGCCGTCACTTACTTACGTGTGACGACGAAAAATAATGACGTGTTTACGACATTAATCATGGCAAAGACACGAGTGGCTCCGATAAAAACACAGTCTATCCCCGTCCTGGAATTGAATGGGGCTGTGTTACTTTCCGAGCTCATAGTGCACGTGAAACGGTCATTCCCCATAGAAATGAGCCGCATAATCTGCTGGAAAGATTCCATGATTGCACTCGCTTGGTTGAAGAAGCATGCGTCGACATGGAAGGTTGTGATAGCCAACCGTGTGTCAAAAATTCAGACCATGCTCCCAAAAGCGGAATGGCGGCACGTTCCCACGCGCTTCAACCCAGCGGATCTGAATTCGCGAGGTGTAGATGCCGCAGAACTCCTTCAGTCCGAATTATGGATTTCCGGGCCGAAATGGCTTCGACAATCAGAGGAAAATTGGCCGAAATCGCCAGCCTCGCTCGAGACCGAGGATGGTAAACGCGTATCGCATACCCTCGTGGCCACTCCGGAAAAGGAATGGAACTTAGTTTTCCGATTTTCCCAATGGAGCAAGCTACAATGTGTGACTGCCTATTGCTTCCGATTCCGGAGGCCGGCGCACAGTGGGTTGAAACGCGAAAAACGCGGACAAAACCTATTTTTCTGACATAAGAAAAAAATGAAAATCTTGTTATTAACTTAAAGGTAAATAAATGAGGTATCGTATCCTATATTTAATTCTTCAAAATTTAATTCCTGTACCCCATAATCAAGCACGAAATTCCAGATAAAAGTCATAAATTGAACTCTTACTTAATTCTTTAAAACAACGATTACTATAACGGGTTACAAATCGACACGTATATAAGTTAAGATTCTATGCCTATGTTCTGTTGAAAAGGCGTTTTAGGTAGAAAAAAATAAGTACCTCCTTTGTTTCTTTTCATTATATAAGGCAGCTATAGAAACTGATTAAGTAAAGTGTAATTTTCCTTTCTTCTTTTCAGTTAAGTAGAGTTACAGTTCGATCACCATCGATTTCCGCATTCAATTAATATTCACATTAAAGCTGAATGTATATAGAATGAAATAAAAAAAATATCAACTGCAGCTAGCCGCAGCTCTTTATAATAAACTAAAAAAACGACGACATGGTAGCATACGCATGATGCATCGCATGTCATTCGTCGCGTTAGTGGCCAATAACTTCAAATGTAAAGCCGATTCAGTTATCGACGTTATTTAACACGTTGACTGCCAGACGCATTTTCCATGGTTTTCCCAAGGCGCCAACGTGAACTTTTCATTATGCGATGCATATTATGTTGAAATATTATTTGCAGAAAATAAAATGAGTTATAAAATCATGCTTGAAGCATTTTTCGTGGTGGCCACCGGTGACCCCCACGGCGTTATGAACAATTATTACGATTGTCCTTTTTCAAACAATCGTGCTTCGGTTGCTAAGTGATTACTCTCATTATTTAGTCCTATCACCGGTGACCCCACGTCGTTGTAGACAATTATTACGATTGTCCTTTTTTCAAACAATCGTGTTTCGGTTGCTAAGTGATTACTCTGTTATTTAGTCCTATCACCGGTGACCCCCACGGCTTTTTCACTCTACATACGTTTTTGCATTTTATATCTTTCATTTAATTTTTAATTTTTAATTTTTTTTTATTACTGTGTATATATTGATTGCGGATTGTGTATTGTGAACTGTGAACTGTAAACTGTAAACTGTGAGTTTGTAAGTGTCAGTGTGAATTGTAAAGTGTGAATTGTGAATTATAATCTGTGGAACATGCAGAATATAACGCGAATGCAGTTGCATAACAAGCGTATACAATTAAAAACTGCAAATGTAACTGCGGAACTGGCAGATTATGTAATCGAACAATTAAACATTACAGACAATACAAGGAATAGAGTGATTGTTATAAACACGTTAAAAGTGCAGTTCATATACAAATACCAGAAACGATGGCACGATTCTCATAGAAAGAACTCCTATTTTCTAGAGAAAATTGAACAGTGGCTAGCGAAGATAATTCATTTTCCAGATGAAGTATTCGCTGAATCAGGTGGTTACGATTCCTCGTCCAAAGGGGTCGACCGAAAAAAGAATTTGCAGAGTTAAGTGAGAGAAATAAACGTCGCAGAACAGACGACGTATTAGAAAATACACCAGCAGATATTTTAATACACGCAGCTGCTCGAAGTTTACACAAATCTGGAAATGTGGCAGCAGCAAAATTAATTAGGATGATTGCCCAGGCAACACCAGCTGAGGCAAATGAAATGTGGAAGAAATTAAATTCTGATGAAGATTCTCCATCCTCAGTACCTCCAGAAGAGGCATTATCATTAATAATGTCATCACATTTTACCCGACAACAATATCTAAATGTGAGACAGCTTTGTATAGCACATGGAAGTACTATTCTTCCATCCGATTTTATTCTTCGACGTGTACGCAAAGAAACATACCCACAAAACATTGAGATTTCGGACACAAAGTGTATAGTAAATGTACAAAATCTGTTAAACCATACGATACAACGATTTAAGTTGCTTCTTACACCTACATTAGAAACGGAGGAAAATAATTTCTGTTTAATATCCAAATGGGGAATGGATGGAAGCTCTGGTCATTCTACGTATAAACAAGGGTGGCACAATTCTAATACAAACCAGTCTGATGAAAATATTTTTATGACGGCAATGGTACCTCTTAAACTAATTGGAACATTTTCCAAGAAGGTATATTGGGAAAATCCAAGACCATCCAGTTCCCGATTTTGCAGACCGATATCCCTCCAGTGGATACACGAGACGACAGAATTAATTAAAGAAGAAGAGGAAAGGATTCAAACAGAAATTAACAATTTAGTACGGTATACCTTTGAGAACATTTCTGTAGAGTTTAAAATGCTGCTCACCATGATAGATGGCAAAGTTTGTAATTCCCTTACACATACATCAAGCATGCGCTGTTATATATGTAAATGCAGTATTTCAGAAATGAATAATTTGGACAACATCTCTTTTCAATTCTCCGAAGATCCTACTTCAATACAATTTGATCTTTCACCCTTGCACTGCCGAATTCGATTTTTAGAGTGCGTGCTTCACATATCATATAGGCTAGATTTTCAAAAATGGCAAGCAACGTCAAAAAAAAGTGAAACACAGGAATTTTCATATAAAGAATTATTGGAAAAAAGAAAGCGCAGAGTGCAAGAAGATTTTAAACAGAAAATGGGTCTTTTGGTAGATTTACCTAAACAGGGACATGGTACATCGAATGACGGAAATACCGCTAGACGTGTCTTTAGAAATGTAAGATTATTTTCGGAAATAACTGGTGTCAATGAAGAATTAATACAACGATTTTCCAATATATTAACCGTCTTAAATAGCGGCCGAGAAATAAATGATGTTCCGTTTAATAATTATTGTCAAGAAACGGCCAAATTATATGTGGATAATTATAATTGGTATTATATGCCACCTTCTGTGCACAAAGTTTTAATTCACGGAGCAAAAATAGCAAAAGCAATGCTTCTTCCTATAGGACATCTTTCTGAAGAATCGATGGAAGCCCAAAATAAATACGTGAAACGGTTCAGAAGAGACCATACACAGAAACGTTCCAGATATCATACTAACCGTGACTTATTCTATAGACTATTATCCACTTCTGATCCGGTTATAGCGAGTAAAAAATATACCGAAAACCTCCGTATCAAAACTATCCGAAGAAGTGCTTCAGTTATTGAAACCAAAAGAAGGGTCAACTAGTGAAAGTGAAGATAACGATGAAGACGACTACGGAACATGGTCCGAAGATCATTAAAATCAAGTAAATTATACAGATTCTATATCAATATAGCATATAATTATAACATATAAAATATAAAATGATATATTTAATAATAAGTTTGGTTAAATCCATAATTAACACTTTTAAAAACAAATTTCATCTGATAACTCTTACATGTTTCGAATCAGGTAAAATCTGATTATTAATTCGAATTCTGCGCATCAAAATCTATAAAATTGCATATTTGTATTTAACTTCAACCGAAAAATTACGTCAAAAATAGGTTTTGTCCGCGATTTTCACGTTTCAACCCACTGTGCGGCGGTCGGAGATCGAAGGTCATTCGATGCAAAAGTTGTCGAAGCAGCGGAAATCCAGCGTGCAACGGAGAGAATTGCACGCTACTTACAGCGTACGCATTTCGCAGAAGAGTACCGGTGCTTGAAAAAGCGCAAGGGAATTGCTGCGACATCTCCTCTAAAGAGCCTAAACCCTTTTCTCGACGATAAGGAAGTCTTACGAGTGGGTGGAAGGTTGGAGAATGCGACGCTTGCATGGGAAACCAAACACCCGATCATCCTGCCGAAACATCATGTGTCTAACATGATAATCAGGCAATGCCACGTGGATACGTTGCACGGTTGTTTACAATTGACCATGTACACGGTGAGACAGATATTCTGGATCATCGGCTGCCGAAACGCGGCACGCACGGTTATCCACCAATGCATACGATGCGTGAGATGGCAAGCAAATGCCTCCACGCAAATCATGCAGGATTTGATACCGGAGCGCAGTCGCGCGGCACGACCTTTCTCAAACTGCGGAGTCGACTACGCGGGACCGTATCGGGTCCGCGACTCCGCCGGTCGTGGGAAAACGGCTCATAAAGCATACATAGCAGTGTTCATCTGCTTCGCTACGAGAGCCGTGCACATCGAACTCTTCCATGATTATACGACGAGTGCATTTCTGGCCGCATTAGACCGATTTATCGCCCGCCGCGGAGTTCCGTCCTGTATGTTCAGTGATAACGGAACGAACTTCGTCGGAGCAGATCGGGAATTGAAGGAACACTTCAATACGGTGTATCAAACTCCAGAAATGCGAACGAAGTGCGGTCAAAAGGGCATTAAGTAGAGGTTTAATCCACCCAGTGCTCCCCACTTTGGTGGTATGCAAGAAGCCGGCGTGAAATCGGTGAAACATCACCTGAAACGCATCATCGGCGAATTTACACCCACAAGCGAGGAAACGCAGACCCTCCTCTGCAAGATCGAGGCGAGTCTGAATTCGCGACCGATCGCCGCTTTGAGTGACTGTCCCGAGGATTATGCCCCTCTCACGCCGGGCCACTTCCTAATAGGCGGACCGATGAATGCATTTCCGGTCGAGTCAGTGGAAAAGGAAAATCTCTCGCGGCTTACGCGATGGAGAGCAATCCAGAAATTCCACGAGCAGCTCTGGAAACATTGGACGCGAGATTATCTCACGCACCTCCAGAAACGCAATAAGTGGCGCACCACCCAAGTGCAGTTAAAACCGAATGACTTGGTTTTAGTGCAAACCCCTCTTCTCCCCCCGAATCAATGGGAAATGGGACGAATCGAGGAAGTATTACCGGGCCGAGATAGGTGCGTGCGTGTAGTTAAAGTACGTACAGTTACGTCTACATACACACGTCCGATTACACGGTTGTGTAAACTGCCCGTCGATGAGTCAACATCGACAACGGCCGGCGAAGACGCACACGGGATAAACGAAGACACGAATTCCGCTGTACCGAGTAAGTACAGTTAAACTTTTACAATAGAAAGTTGTTGAAAGTGTACTTCTACCTTCTCTACGGGCTTTACGCGACGTGACCGCGACCTACGCCTCCTATTCTTGTTGCACGGACCGTGCAAGGGGGGCGGTATGTTTAAATATCAATTAAAATGCGAAGTTTAATTTAAATCCGAAACAATTCGTTACCCGGTTTGTTTTCGGTTACGCGACCGACCAGGAAGATTCTAGGTCGACGCGTCCGCTATTCAAAATGTTAGAGGACAGAAAAACACGGTTCTCGAGGTTTTCTGCAAAGTCACGCGAACGATTAATTAACGTTCAATTTTGAAACAAGCGGTTTAAACGCCCGAGTTTAGAGAAGGTACGAAAACTATATAATAGATAGAGACGGACGAGAGACACGGCGACAGCGCCGCGTGACGGAAACTCTCCCTACTCACGCGCTCACTTTGGCAGCTCGTGCTCGTCCGTCACTCGCTATCAAACCACTGCCACGAGCACTTCGGTATCCGAACACGCTCAGCAGTCGAATACACGAATAATTCGAGCGACCCGATCCGAGTCGATTTCTTCGACTACCCTCGGAGCTGTAAAAGAATTATTCACGAGTTATCGTATCGAGCCAGTCGGTACCCGACCGAGCTCTGTAAAAAGACTTATTTAATTCGGAATAGGCTTGAAGTAATTCGAGTGTTTCCGGGGAATCGATCCATAAACAGGTGTGGGAAGAAACCCTGAGTGGACTCAATCGTTTCCCCAGGGATAGAGGGCTAAGCTCATCCCAATTTATAGGTGCGAGGTTTTCCGCACTTTTCTTAGTGCACGACTCCATAATCCAGGTGTGGGAAGAAACCCTGAGTGGAATCATCGTGCACTAGAGGATCGAGATACAAACTCCTTCCTCCAATTGGCTGTCAGAAACGGCTGCGAACCCACCATACAGGAGTGAATAATACCCTGGGTGGATTTGCCGTCTTCCAGTCGAAGCGGGACACTTCTTTAAACCCCAGCTATCGGCGAAAGCTAGGACACGTCCAAACATCTCCAGGGAGTACGGTCCCTGTGCGTAGGACGGAGCATCCGACAAAGCAACGTGGTCTCAGGCACAACCGTAAGTCGACCTAAGGGCGCCGTTGACAAGCCTGCACCACCCAGTGCCGTACGCACTTACGAAGGCGGTGAAGGGCCGGGGACCGGCTGAAAGGTTGGAGCCTTACAACCTCCCTCCGATCACCTTTTTCCTGCGACAGTCATACATCAGAGTCTTAAATTGCAGTCAGAAATTGCAGTCGTGAAATTAGACGAGCAGAAAACTCGTACACGACAATAATAAGCAAGCGATTCCCGATTTAACGGGAACGCTCACACATACAGTCCACTAGCTTAGCTGCGCATCGCGGCGGCTGAGATCCCCGCTCCTGGGTGCGACAAGCACAGACCAGACGAGCGCGGAAGAAAGTAAGACACACAGCGTGATTCACGTTCACAGGTATTTAACGCCTATTCGTGTCTCTTTCTGTTACAGGTTTACCAAACAGGATTAGCTGCAGCGGCGTCTGGCCGGGCAGACAAAATTATATAATCACTTATTTACAAACCTATCACAATAAACGGCTTAGACGAACCATTCGACTAAGCGAAAATTAAAATTAAAATCTGTATTCTTTTCAGTGCGTTCCTTCCCTCACGATCCGGACCACCGTTAGGCGAGGTTTTTTCAAACCTACTCCCCCTAACAATGTCAGTTAGTTAGTTAGTTTGCAGTTAGTTAGTTAGTTTGTCAGTTAGTTAGTAAGATTGACAGTTACTTAGTTAGTATGCAGTTAGTTAGTTTGTTTGTCAGTTAGTTAGTTAGATTGCTAGTTAGTTAGTTAGTATGTCAGTTGGTTACTTAGTTTGTCAGTTAGTTAGTTAGTTTGTCAGGTAGTTAGTTCGTTTGCAGTAAATTAGTTAGTTTGTCAGTTAGTTAGTTATTTTGGCAGTTAGTTAGTTAGTTTGTCAGTTAGTTAGTTAGTTTGACAGTTAGATAGTTAGTTTGACAGTTAGTTAGTTAGTATGCAGTTAGTTAGTTAGATTTTCTGTTAGTTAGCTAGTTTGTCAGTTAGTTCGTTAGTCTGCAGGAGACTAGTTAGTTTGTCAGTTAGTTAGTGAGTTGGCAGTTAGTTAGTTAGTTTGCAGTTAGTTAGTTAGCTTGCACTTAGTTAGTTAGTTTAGCAGTTAGTTAGTTAGTTTGCAGTTAGTGTGTTAGTTTGTCAGTTAGTTATTAAGATTGACAGTTACTTAGTTAGTATGCAGTTAGTTAGTTTGTTTGTCAGTTAGTTAGTTAGATTGCTAGTTAGTTAGTTAGTATGTCAGTTGGTTACTTAGTTTGTCAGTTAGTTAGTTTGTTTGCGGTGAATTTGTTAGTTTCCAGTTAGTTAGCTAGTTTGTCAGTTAGTTAGTTAGCTAGACAGTTAGTTAGTTTGTTCGCAGTTAGTTAGTTAGTTTGCAGTTAGATAGTTAGTTTGTCAGTTAGTTAGTTAGTTTGCTGTGAATAAGTTAGTTTGTTAGTTAGTAAGTTAGCTTGCAGTTAGTAAGTAAGTTTGTCAGTTAGTTAGTTAGTTTGACAGTTAGGTAGTTAGTTTGGCAGTTAGCTAGTTAGTTTGTCAGTTAGTTAGATTTGTTTGCAGTTCGTTTGTTAGTTTGTCAGTTAGTTAGTTAGTTTGCAGTTAGTTAGTTAGTTTGTCAGTTAGTTAGTTAGTTTGCAGTTCGTTTGGTAGTTTGTCAGTTAGTTAGTTAGTTTGCAGTTAGTTAGTTAGTTTATCAGTTAGTTAGTTAGTTTGCAGTTAGTTAGTTAGTTTGTCAGTTAGTTAGTAAGATTGACAGTTCCTTAGTTAGTATGCAGTTAGTTAGTTAGTTAGATTGCCGGATAGTTAGTTAGTCTGTCAGTTAGTTAGTTAATTTGTCAGTTAGTTAGTTTGTTTGCAGTTAGTTAGTTAGTTTTTCAGTTAGTTAGTTAGTTTGCTGTAAATTAGTTAGTTTGTCAGTTAGTAAGTTAGCTTGCAGTTAGTTAGTTAGTATGTAGCAAACTAGTTAGTTTATCAGTTAGTTAGTTCGTTTGCAGATAGTTTATTAGGTTGCAGTTAGTTTGTTAGTTTGCATTTAGTTAATTAATTTGTGAGTTAGTTAGATAGTTTGACGGTTAGTTAGTTAGTATGCAGTTAGTTATTTAGTTTCTCAGTTAGAATGTTACATGTTCTGTTAGTTAGTTAGTTTGTAAGTTAGTTAGTAAGATTGACAGTTACTTAGTTAGTATGCAGTTAGTTAGTTAGTATGTCAGTTGGTTACTTAGTTTGTCAGTTAGTTAGTTTGTTTGTCAGTTAGTTAGTTAGTTTGGCAGTTAGTTAGTTAGTTTGCAGTTAGTCAGTTAGTTTGAAGTTAGTTAGTTAGTTTGTCAGTTAGTTTGTTAGTTTGCAGTTAGTTAGTTAGTATGTCAGTTAGTTAGTAAGTTTGTCAGTTAGTTAGGTAGACTGCCAGTTAGTTAGTTAGTATATCAGTTAGTTAGTTAGTCCGCAGCAAACTAGTTAATTTGTTAGTTAGCTAGTTAGTCTGCAGAGAACTAGTTAGTTTGTCAGTTAGTTAGTTACTTTGCAGTTAGCTAGTTAGTTTGTCAGTTAGTTAGTTAGATTGCCAGCTAGTTAGTTAGTATGTCAGTTAGTTAGTTAGTTTGGCAGTTAGTTAGTTAGTTTGTCAGTTAGTTAGTTAGTTTGTCAGTTAGTTAGTTAGTTTGCAGATAGTTAGTTAGTTTGCAGTTAGTTAATTAGTTTGCAGTTTGTTAGTTAGTTTGCATTTAGCCGGTTAGATTGCAGTTAGTTAGTTAGTTTGCAGTTAGTTAGTTAGTTTATCAGTTAGTTAGTTAGTTTGCAGTTAGTTAGTTAGATTGCCAGTTAGTTAGTTAGATTGTCAGTTAGTTAGTTAGTTTGGCAGTTAGTTAGTTAGTTTGTCAGTTAGTGAGTTAGTTTGCAGATAGTTAGTTAGTTTGCAGTTAGTTAATTAGTTTGCAGTTTGTTAGTTAGTTTGCATTTAGCCGGTTAGATTGCAGTTAGTTAGTTAGTTTGCATTTAGTTAGTTAGTTTGTCAGATAGTTAGTTAGTTTGACAGTTAGTTAGTTAGTATGCACTGAGTTAATCACTTTGTCAGTTAGTTAGTTAATTCGTCATTTAGTTAGTTTGTTTGTCAGTTAGTTAGTTAGTTTGGCAGTTAGTTAGTTACATTGTCAGATAGTTTGTTAGTTCGTCATTTAGTTAGTTAGATAGTATGTCAGTTCGTTAGTTAGTTTGTCAGTTAGTAAGTTAGTTTGTCAGTTAGTTAGTTCGTTTGCAGTGAATAAGATAGTTTGCAGTTCGTTTGTTAGTTTGCCAGTTAGTTAGTTAGTTTGCAGTCAGTTAGTAAGTTTGTCAGTTAGATAGTTAGTTTGACAGTTAGTTAGTTAGTATGCACTTAGTTAGTTACTTTGTTAGTTAGTTAATTAGTTCATCATTTAGTTAGTTAGTTTGCAGTTAGATAGTTAGTATGTCAGTTAGTTAGTTAGTTTGCAGTTAGTGAGATTGTATGCAGTTAGTTACTTAGTTTGTCAGTTAGTTAGTTATATTTTCTGTTAGTTAGTTAGTTTGTCAGTTAGTTAGTTAGTTTGCTGTTAGCTAGATAGTTTGTCACTTAGTTAGTTAGTTTGCAGTTAGTTAGTTAGTTTTTCAGTTAGTTAGTTAGTTTCTCAGTTAGTTAGTCAGTTTGCAGTAAATTAGTTAGTTTGCGGTTAGTTAGTTAGTTTGTCAGTTAGTTAGTTAGTTTGTCAGTTAGTTAGTTCGTTTGCAGTAAATAAGATAGTTTGCATTTAGTTAGTTGGTTTGCAGTTAGTTAGTTAGTTTGCAGTTAGTTAGTTAGTTTGACAGTTAGTTAGTTAGTATGCAAATAGCTAGTTAGATTTTCTGTTAGCTAGTTAGTTTGTGAGTTAGTTAGTTCGTATGCAGTAAATTTGTTAGTTTGTCAGCTAGTTAGTTAGTATGACAGTTAGTTAGTTAGTATGCAGTTACTGAGTTAGTTTGCAGTTAGTTAGTTTGTCAGTTAGTTAGTTCGTTTGACAGTTAGTTATTTTGTTTCCAGATAATTATTTAGTTTGCATCGAATTAGTTAGTTGGTCAGTTAGTTAGTTAGTTTGCAGTTAGTTAGTTAGTTTGTTTGCAGTTAGTTAGTTAGTTTGTCAGTTAGTTACTTAGTATGACAGTTAGTTAGTTTGTTTGTCAGTTAGTTAGTAAGTTTGCAGTTAGTTAGTTAGTTTGTCAGTTAGTTAGTTAGATTGCCAGTTAGTTAGTTAGTATGTCAGTTAGTTAGTTAGATTGTCAGTTAGTTAGTTAGTTTGCAGTAAATTAGTTAGTTTGTGGTTAGTTAGTTAGTTTGTCAGTTAGTCCGCTAGTTTGCAGTTAGTTAGTTAGTTTGTCAGTTAGTTAGTTAGTTTGGCAGTTAGTTAGTTAGTTTGGCAGTTAGTTAGATAGATTGTAGTTCGTTTGGTAGTTTGTCAGTTAGTTAGTTAGTTTGCAGTTAGTTAGTTAATTTGTCAGTTAGTTAGTTAGTTTGACAATTAGTTAGTTAGTGTGCACTAAGTTAATCACATTGTCAGTTAGTTAGTTAATTCGTCATTTAGTTAGTTAGTTTGCAGTTAGTTAGATAGTTTGTCAGTTAGTTAGTTAGTTTGCAGTTAGTTAGTTAGTTTTTCAGTTAGTTAGTTAGATTGACAGTTACTTTGTTAGTATGCAGTTAGTTAGTTTGTTTGTCAGTTAGTTAGTTAGTTTGGCAGTTAGTTAGTTAGTTTGCAGTTAGTCAGTTAGTTTGCAGTTAGTTAGTTAGTTTGTCATTTAGTTAGTTAGTTTGCAGTTAGTTAGTTAGTATGTCAGTTAGTTAGTAAGTTTGTCAGTTAGTTAGGTAGACTGCCAGTTAGTTAGTTAGTATATCAGTTAGTTAGTTAGTCCGCAGCAAACTAGTTAATTTGTTAGTTAGTTAGTTAGTCTGCAGAGAACTAGTTAGTTTGTCAGTTAGTTAGTTAGTTTGCAGTTAGCTAGTTAGTTTGTCAGTAAGTTAGTTAGTTTGACAGTTAGTTAGTTAGTATGCAGTTAGTTAGTTAGTTTGCAGTTAGTTAGTTTGTCAGTTAGTTAATTAGTTTGACAGTTAGTTAGGTAGTATGCAGTTAGTTAGATAGTTTGCATTTAGTTAGTTAGTTTGCAGTTAGTCAGATAGTTTGCAGTTAGTTAGTTAGTTTGACAGTTTGTTAGTTAGTATGCAGATAGCTAGTTAGATTTTCTGTTAGCTAGTTAGTTTGTGAGTAAGTTAGTTAGTTTGCAGTTAGTTAGTTAGTTTGTCAGTTAGCTAGTTAGTTTGCAGTTAGTTAGTTAGTTTGACAGTTAGTTAGATAGCTTCTCAGTTAGTTAGTCAGTTTGCAGTAAATTAGTTTGTTTGCGGTTAGTTACTTAGTTTGTCAGTTAGTTAGTTAGTTTGACAGTTAGATAGTTAGTTTGATAGTTAGTTAGTTAGTATGCAGTTAGTTAGTTAGATTTTCTGTTAGTTAGTTAGTCTGCAGCAAACTGGTTAATTTGTAAGTTAGTTCGTTAGTCTGCAGCAGACAAGTTAGTTTGTCAGTTAGTTAGTGAGTTGGCAGTTAATTAGTTAGTTTGCAGTTAGTTAGTTAGCTTGCACTTAGTCAGTTAGCTTAGCAGTTAGTTAGTTAGTTTGCAGTTAGTTAGTTAGTTTGTCAGTTAGTTAGTAAGATTGACAGTTACTTAGTTAGTATGCAGTTAGTTAGTTTGTTTGTCAGTTAGTTAGTTAGATTGCTAGTTAGTTAGTTAGTATGTCAGTTGGTTACTTAGTTTGTCAGTTAGTTAGTTTGTTTGCAGTGAATTTGTTAGTTTGCAGTTAGTTAGTTTGTTTGTCAGTTAGTTAGTTAGCTAGACAGTTAGTTAGTTTGTTCACAGTTAGTTAGTTAGTTTGCAGTTAGTTAGTTAGTTTGTCAGTTAGTTAGTTAGTTTGCTGTGAATAAGTTAGTTTGTCAGTTAGTAAGTTAGCTTGCAGTTAGTAAGTTAGTTTGTCAGTTAGTTAGTTAGTTTGACAGTCAGGTAGTTAGTATGCACTTAGTTAGTTAGTTAGATTGACAGTTAGTTAGGTAGTATGCAGTTAGTTAGATAGTTTGCATTTAGTTAGTTAGTTTGTCAGTTAGTTAGTTAGTTTGGCAGTTAGTTAGTTACCTTGTCAGATAGTTTGTTAGTTCGTCATTTAGTTAGTTAGATAGTATGTCAGTTCGTTAGTTAGTTTGTCAGTTAGTTAGTTAGTTTGACAGTTAGTTAGTATGCAGATAGCTAGTTAGATTTTCTGTTAGCTAGTTAGTTTGTGAGTTAGTTAGTTAGTTTGCAGTAAATTAGTTCGTTTGCCAGTTAGTTAGTTAGTTTGCATTTAGTTAGATAGTTTTCAGTTAGTTAGTTAGTATGTCAGTTAGTTAGTTAGTTTGCATTTAGTTAGTTTGTCTGTTAGTTAGTTAGGTTCACAGTTAGTTAGTTAGTATGCACTTAGTTAATTACTTTGTTAGTTAGTTAATTAGTTCATCATTTAGTTAGTTAGTTTGCAGTTAGATAGTTAGTATGTCAGTTAGTTAGTTAGTTTGCAGTTAGTTAGTTAGTATGCAGTTAGTTAGTTAGCTTGCACTTAGTTAGTTAGTTAGTTTGTCAGTTTGTTAGTTAGTATGCAGATAGCTAGTTAGATTTTCTGTTAGCTAGTTAGTTTGTGAGTAAGTTAGTTAGTTTGCAGTTCGTTTGTTAGTTTGCCAGTTAGTTAGTTAGTTTGCTGTTAGCTAGATAGTTTGTCAGTTAGATAGTTAGTTTGCAGTTAGTTAGTTAGTTTTTCAGTTAGTTAGTTAGATTGACAGTTATTTAGTTCGTATGCAGTTAGATAGTTTGTTTGTCAGTTAGTTAGTTAGATTGCCAGCTAGTTAGTTAGTATGTCAGTTGGTTAGTTTGGTTGTCAGTTAGTTAGTTTGTTTGCAGTTCATTTGTTAGTTTGTCAGTTAGTTAGTTAGTTTGTCAACTAGTTAGTTCGTTTGCAGTAAATTAGTTAGTTTGTCAGTTAGTTAGATCGTTTTCTGTAAATTAGTTAGTTTGTCAGTTAGTTAGTTAGTTTGCAGTTAGTTAGTTAGATTGCCAGTTAGTTAGTTAGATTGTCAGTTAGTTAGTTAGTTTGGCAGTTAGTTAGTTAGTTTGTCAGTTAGTAAGTTAGTTTGGCAGTTAGTTAGTTAGTTTGTCAGTTAGTGAGTTAGTTTGCAGACAGTTAGTTAGTTTGCAGTTAGTTAATTAGTTTGCAGTTTGTTAGTTAGTTTGCATTTAGCCGGTTAGATTGCAGTTAGTTAGTTAGTTTGCAGTTAGTTAGTTAGTTTGTCAGATAGTTAGTTAGTTTGACAGTTTGTTAGTTAGTATGCACTGAGTTAATCACTTTGTCAGTTAGTTAGTTAAATCGTCATTTAGTTAGTTAGTTTGTCAGTTAGTTAGTTAGTTTGGCAGTTAGTAAGTTAGTTTGGCAGTTAGTTAGTTAGTTTGTCAGTTAGTGAGTTAGTTTGCAGACAGTTAGTTAGTTTGCAGTTAGTTAATTAGTTCGCAGTTTGTTAGTTAGTTTGCATTTAGCCGGTTAGATTGCAGTTAGTTAGTTAGTTTGCAGATAGTTAGTTAGTTTGCAGTAAGTTAATTAGTTTGCAGTTTGTTAGTTAGTTTGCATTTAGCCGGTTAGATTGCAGTTAGTTAGTTAGTTTGCAGTTAGTTAGTTAGTTTGTCAGATAGTTAGTTAGTTTGACAGTTAGTTAGTTAGTATGCACTGAGTTAATCACTTTGTCAGTTAGTTAGTTAATTCGTCATTTAGTTAGTTAGTTTGTCAGTTAGTTAGTTAGTTTGGCAGTTAGTTAGTTACCTTGTCAGATAGTTTGTTAGTTCGTCATTTAGTTAGTTAGTTTGTCAGTTAGTTAGTTAGTTTGTCAGTTAGTTAGTTAGTTTGTCCAGTTAGTTAGTTAGTTTGGCAGTAAATAAGATAGTTTGCGGTTAGTTAGTTAGTTTGTCAGTTAGTTAGTTAGTTTGCAGTTAGTTAGTAAGTTTGTCAGTTAGATAGTTAGTTTGACAGTTAGTTAGTTAGTATGCACTTAGTTAGTTACTTTGTTAGTTAGTTAATTAGTTCATCATATAGTTAGTTGGTTTGCAGTTAGATAGTGAGTATGTTAGTTACTTAGTTAGTATGCAGTTAGTTAGTTTGTATGGAGTTAGGTAGTTAGTTTGTCAGTTAGTTAGGTTGATTTTCTGTTGGTTAGTTAGTTTGTAAGTTATTTTGTTAGGTTGTCAGTTAGTTAGTTAGTTTGTCAGTTAGTTAGTTTGACAGTTAGTTGTTAGTTTGCATAAAAGTTATTAGTTTGCAGTTAGTTAGTTAGTTTGAAAGTTAGCTAGTTATTTTGCAGTCAGTTAGTTAGTTTGTCAGTTAGTTAGTTAGTTTGCAGATAGTTAATTAGTTTGCAGTTAGTTAGTTAGTTAGTTAGTTTGTCAGTTAGTTAGTTTGTTTGTCAGTTAGTTAGTTAGTTTGCAGTTAGTTAGTTAGTTTGTCAGTTAGTTAGTTAGTTTGCAGTTAGTTAGTTAGTTTGTCAGTTAGTTAGTTAGTTTGTCAGTTAGTTAGTTAGTTTGCAGTTAGTTAGTTTGTCAGTTAGTTAATTAGTTTGTCAGTTAGTTAGTTAGTTTGTCCGTTAGTTAGTTAGTTTGTCAGTTAGTTAGTTAGTTCGTCAGTTAGTTAGTTAGTTTGCAGTTAGTTAGTTAGTTTATCAGTTAGTTAGTTAGTTTGTCAGTTAGTTAGTTAGTTTGTCAGTTAGTTAGTTAGTTTGAAAGTTAGTTAGTTAGTTTGCAGTTAGTTAGTTAGTTTGTTAGTTAGTTAGTTTGTTTGCAGTTAGTTAGTTAGTTTGCAGTTAGTTAGTTAGTTTGTCAGTTAGTTAGTTAGTTTGCAGTTAGTTAGTTAGTTTGTCAGTTAGTTAGTTAGTTTGTCAGTTAGTTAGTTAGTTTGCAGTTAGTTAGTTAATTTGTCAGTTAGTTAGTTAGTTTGTCAGTTAGTTAGTTAGTTTGCAGTTAGTTAGTTTCTTTGTCAGTTAGTTAGTTAGTTTGCCAGTTAGTTAGTTAGTTTGCAATTAGTTAGTTAGTTTGACAGTTAGTTAGTTAGTTTGCAGTTAGTTAGTTAGTTTGCAGATAGTTAGTTAATTTGCAGTTAGTTAGTAAGTTTGTCCGTTAGTTTGTTAGTTTGCAGTTAGTTAGTTAGTATGTCAGTTAGTTAGTTAGTTTGCAGTTGGTTAGTTAGTTTGTCAGTTAGTTAGTTAGTTTGCAGTTAGTTACTTAGTTTGTTCGTTAGTTAGTTAGTTTGTCAGTTAGTCAGTTAGTTTGCAGTTAGTTAGTTACTTTGTCAGTTAGTTTGTTCGTTTGTCAGATAGTTAGTTAGTTTGCAGTTAGTTAGTTAGTTTGTCAGATAGTTAGTTAGTTTGACAGTTAGTTAGTTAGTATGCACTGAGTTAATCACTTTGTCAGTTAGTTAGTTAATTCGTCATTTAGTTAGTTAGTTAGTTTGGCAGTTAGTAAGATAGTTTGCTGTAAATTAGTTAGTTTGTCAGTTAGTTAGTTAGTTTGCAGTTAGTTAGTTAGATTGCCAGTTAGTTAGTTAGATTGTCAGTTAGTTAGTTAGTTTGGCAGTTAGTTAGTTAGTTTGTGAGTTAGTTAGTTAGTTTGTCAGTTAGTTAGTTAGTTTGTCAGTTAGTTAGTTAGTTTGTCAGGTAGTTAGTCAGTTTGCAGTTAGTTAGTTAGTTTGTCAGTTAGTTAGTTTGTCAGTCAGTTAGTTAGTTTCACAGTTAGTTAGTGAGATTGTCTGTTAGTTAGTTAGTTTGTCAACCAGTTAGTTAGTTTGTCAGTTAGTTAGTTAGATTGCAGTTATTTAGTTAGTTTGTGAGTTAGTTAGTTAGTTTGACAGTTAGTTTGTTAGTTTGCCGTTAGTTAGTTAGTTAGCAGTTAGTTAGTTAGTTTTGCAGTAAAGTTAGTTAGTTTGTCAGTTAGTTAGTTCCTTTGTCAGTTAGTTAGTTAGTTTGCAATTATTTACTTAGTTTGTCAGTTAGTTAGTTAGTTTGCAGTTAGTTAGTTAGTTTGCAGTTAGTTAGTTAATTTGTCAGATAGTTAGTTGGTTTGCAGTCAGTTAGTTAGTTTGTCAGTTAGTTAGTTAGTTTGTGAGTTAGTTGCAGTTAGTTAGTTAGTTTGCAGTTAGTTAGTTAGTGTGTAAGTTAGTTAGATAGTTTGCAGTTAGTTAGATATTTTGCTGTTATATAGTTAGTTTGTAAGTTAGTTAGTTAGTTTGCAGTTATTTATTTAGTTTCTCAGTTAGTTAGTTAGTTTGGTGTAAATTACTTAGTTTGTAAGTTAGTTAGTTAGTTTGTCAGTTATTTAGTTAGTTTGTCAGTTAGTTAGTTTGATAGTTAGTTGGTTAGTTTGAAGTTAGTTAGTTAGTTTGCAGTTGGTTAGTTAGTTTGTCAGTTAGTTAGTTAGTTTGCAGTTAGTTAGTTAGTTTGGCAGTTAGTTAGTTAGTTTGACAGTTAGTTAGTTAGTTTGTCAGTTAGTTAGCTAGTTTGTAAGTTAGTTAGTTAGTTTGCTTGTTAGTTAGTGTGTTTGTCAGTTAGTGAGTGAGTTTGTCAGTTACATAGTTAGTTTGACAGTTAGTTAGTTAGTTTGCAGGTAGTTAGTTAGTTTCTGTCAGTTAGTTAGTTTGTCAGAGTTAGTTAGTTAGATTCTTTGCAGTTAGTTTGTTAGTTTGTCAGTTAGTTAGTCAGCTTAGAGTTAGTTAGTTAGTTTGTCAGTTAGTTAGTAAGTTTGTCAGTTAGTTAGTTAGTTTGTAAGTTAGTTAGTTAGTTTGTTAGTTAGTTAATTAGTTCATCAAGGTTAGTTAGTTTGCAGTTAGTTAGTTTCTAAGTTAGTTAGTTAGTTTGTAAGTTAGTTAGTTTGTTTGCAGTTAGATAGTTAGTTTGTCAGTAAGTTAGTTATTTTGTCAGTTAGTTAGTTAGTTTTTAAGTCAGTTAGTTAGTTTGCTGTTAGTTAGTTAGTTTGTCAGTTAGTTAGTTAGTTTGCAGTTAGTTAGTTAGTTTGTCAGTTAGTTAGTTAGTTTGCAGTTAGTTAGTTAGTTTGCAGTTAGTTAGTTAGTTTGCAGTTAGTTAGTTAGTTTGCAATTAGTTAGTTAGTTTGTCAGTTAGTTAGTTAGTTTGTCAGTTAGTTAGTTAGTTTGTCAGTTAGTTAGTTAGTTTGGAGTTAATTAGTTAATTTGCAGTTATTTAGTTAGTTTGTCAGTTAGTTAGTTAGTATGCAGTTAGTTAGTTAGATTTTCTGTTAGTTAGTTAGTTTGTCAGTTAGTTAGTTAGTTTGCAGTTAGTTAGTTAGTTTGGCAGTTAGTTAGTTAGTTTGACAGTTAGTTAGTTAGTTTGTCAGTTAGTTAGTCAGTTTGCAGTTAGTTAGTTAGTTTGTCAGTTAGTTAGTTAGTTTGTCAGTTAGTTAGTTTGTTTGTCAGTTAGTAAGTTAGTTTGCATTATGTTAGTTAGTTTGTCAGTTAGTTAGATAGTCTGCAGTTAGTTAGTTAGTTTGTCAGTTAGTTAGTTAGTTTGTCAGTTAGTTAGTTAGTTTGTCAGTTAGTTAGTTAGTTTGTCAGTTAGTTAGTAAGTTTGTCAGTTAGTTAGTTAGTTTGTCAGTTAGTTAGTTAGTTTGCAGTTAGTTAGTTAGTATGTCAGTTAGTTAGTTAGTTTGTCAGTTAGTTAGTTAGTTTGCAATTAGTTAGTTAGTTTGCAGTTAGTTAGTTAGTTTGTCAGTTAGTTAGTTTGCAGTTAGTTAGTTAGTTTGTCAGTTAGTTAGTTAGTTTGCCAGTTAGTTAGTTAGTTTGCAGTTAGTTAGTTGATATGTCAGTTAGTTAGTTAGTTAATTTGTCAGTTAGTTAGTTAGTTTGCAGTTAGTGAGTTAGCTTGTCAGTTAGTTAGTTAGTTTGTCAGTTAGTTAGTTAGTTTGTCAGTTAGTTAGTTAGTTTGCAGATAGTTAATTAGTTTGTCAGTTAGTTAGTTAGTTTGCACTTAGTTAGTTAGCATGTCAGTTAGTTAGTTAGTTTGTCATATAGTTAGTTAGTTTGTCAGTTAGTTAGTTAGTTTGCAGTTAGTTAGATAGTTAGTTTGTCAGTCGGTTTGTTAGTTTGCAGTTATTTAGTTAGTTCGCAGTTAAGTAGTTAGTTTGTCAGTTAGTTAGTTAGTTTGCAGATAGTTAGTTAGTTTGTCAGTTAGTTAGTTAATTGCCAGTTATTTACTTAGTTTGTCAGTTAGTCAGTTAGTTTGCAGTTAGTTAGTTAGTTTGCAGTTAGTTTCTTAGTTTGTGACTTAGTTAGTTAGTTTGCAGTTAGTTAGTAAGTTTGTCAGTTAGATAGTTAGTTTGACAGTTAGTTAGTTAGTATGCACTTAGTTAGTTACTTTGTTAGTTAGTTAATTAGTTCATCATTTAGTTAGTTAGTTTGCAGTTAGATAGTTAGTATGTCAGTTAGTTAGTTAGTTTGCAGTTAGTTAGTTTGTATGCAGTTAGTTACTTAGTTTGTCAGTTAGTTAGTTATATTTTCTGTTAGTTAGTTAGTTTGTCAGTTAGTTAGTTAGTTTGCTGTTAGCTAGATAGTTTGTCAGTTAGTTAGTTAGTTTGCAGTTAGTTAGTTAGTTTTTCAGTTAGTTAGTTAGTTTGACAGTTAGTTAGTTAGTATGCAGATAGTTAGTTTGTTGTCAGTTAGTTAGTTAGATTGCCAGTTAGTTAGTTAGTATGTCAGTTAGTTAGTTAGTTTGTCAGTTAGTTAGTTAGATTGCCAGTTAGTTAGTTAGTTTGTCAGTTAGTTAGTTAGTTTGTCAGGTAGGTAGTTCGTTTGCAGTAAATTAGTTAGTTTGTCAGTTAGTTAGATAGTTTGCTCTAAATTAGTTTGTTTGTCAGTTATATAGTTAGTTTGTCAGTTAGTTAGTTAGTTTGCAGTTAGTTAGTTAGTTAGTTAGTTTGTCAGTTAGTTAGTTAGTTTGCAGTTAGCTAGTTAGTTTGTCAGTTAGTTAGTTAGTTTGGCAGTTAGTTAGTTAGTTTGTCAGTTAGTTAGTTAGTTTGCAGTTAGTTAGTTAGTTTGTCAGTCAGTTAGATAGTCTCCAGTTAGTTAGTTAGTTTGCAGTTAGTTAGTTAGATTGCACTTAGTTCGTTAGTTTGCAGTTAGTTAGTTAGTTTGTCAGTTAGTTAGTTAGTTTGACAGTTAGTTAGTTAGTATGCAGTTAGTTAGTTACTTTGTCAGTTAGTTAGTTAGTTTGTCATTTAGTTAGTTAGTTTGTCAGTTAGTTAGTTAGTTTGTCAGTTAGTTAGTTAGTTTGTCAGTTAGTTAGTTAGATTGTCAGTTAGTTAGTTAGTTTGCAGTTAGTTAGTTAGTTTGTCAGTTAGTTAGTTAGTTTGCAGTTTGTTAGTTAGTTTGCATTGCAGTTAGTTAGATTGCAGTTAGTTAGTTAGTTTGCATTAGTTAGTTAGTTTGCAGTAAGTTAATTAGTTAGTTTGCAGTTAGTTAGTTAGTTTGCATTTTAGCCGGTTAGATTGCAGTTAGTTAGTTAGTTTGCAGTTAGTTAGTTAGTTTGTCAGATAGTTAGTTAGTTTGACAGTTAGTTAGTTAGTATGCACTGAGTTAATCACTTTGTCAGTTAGTTAGTTAATTCGTCATTTAGTTAGTTAGTTTGTCAGTTAGTTAGTTAGTTTGGCAGTTAGTAAGTTAGTTTATAAGTTAGTTAGTTCGTCATTTAGTTAGTTAGATAGTATGTCAGTTCGTTAGTTAGTTTGTCAGTTAGTTAGTTAGTTTGTCAGTTAGTTAGTTCGTTTGCAGTAAATAAGATAGTTTGCAGTTCGTTTGTTAGTTTGCCAGTTAGTTAGTTAGTTTGCAGTTAGTTAGTAAGTTTGTCAGTTAGATAGTTAGTTTGACAGTTAGTTAGTTAGTATGCACTTAGTTAGTTACTTTGTTAGTTAGTTAATTAGTTCATCATTTAGTTAGTTAGTTTGCAGTTAGTTAGATAGTTTGTCAGTTAGTTAGTTAGTTTGCAGTTAGTTAGTTAGTTTGCAGTTAGTTAGTTAGTTTGTCAGTTAGTTAGTTATATTTTCTGTTAGTTAGTTAGTTTGTCAGTTAGTTAGTTAGTTTGCTGTTAGCTAGATAGTTTGTCAGTTAGTTAGTTAGTTTGCAGTTAGTTAGTTAGTTTTTCAGTTAGTTAGTTAGATTGACAGTTATTTAGTTCGTATGCAGTTAGATAGTTTGTTTGTCAGTTAGTTAGTTAGATTGCCAGCTAGTTAGTTAGTATGTCAGTTAGTTAGTTTGTTTGTCAGTTAGTTAGTTAGTTTGACAGTTAGGTAGTTAGTATGCACTTAGTCAATCACTTTGTCAGTTAGTTAGTTAATTCGTCAATTAGTAAGTTAGTTTGTCAGTTAGTTAGTTATTTTGGCAGTTAGTTAGTTACCTTGTCAGATAGTTTGTTAGTTTGTCATTTAGTTAGTTAGATTGTCAGTTAGTTAGTTAGTTTGTCCGTTAGTTAGTTAGTTTGCAGTTAGTTAGTTAGTTTGTCAGTTAGTTAGTTAGATTTCAGTTAGTTAGTAAGTTTGCAGTTAGTTAGTTAGTTTGAAGTTAGTTAGTTAATTTGTCAGTTAGTTAGTTAGTTTGACAGTTAATTCGTTAGTTTGCACTTAGTTAGTTACTTTGTTAGTTAGTTAATTAGTTCATCATTTAGTTAGTTGGTTTGCAGTTAGTTAGTTAGTTTGTCAGTTAGTTGGTTAGTTTGCAGTTAGTTAGTTAGTTTGCAGTTAGTTAGTTAGTTTGTCAGTTAGTTAGTTATATTTTCTGTTAGTTAGTTAGTTTGTCAATTAGTTAGTTAGTCTGCAGCAAAATAGTTAGTTTGTCAGTTAGTTAGTTAGTTTGTCAGTTAGTTAGTTAGTTTGACAGTTAGTTAGTTAGTATGCAAATAGCTAGTTAGATTTTCTGTTAGCTAGTTAGTTTGTGAGTTAGTTAGTTCGTATGCAGTAAATTTGTTAGTTTGTCAGCTAGTTAGTTAGTATGACAGTTAGTTTTTTAGTTTGCAGTTAGTGAGTTAGTTTGCATTTAGTTAGTTTGTCAGTTAGTTAGTTTGTTTGCAGTAAATAAGTTAGTTTGCAGTTGTTTAGTTAGTTTGCCAGTTAGTTAGTTAGTTTGCAGTTAGTTAGTAAGTTTGTCAGGTAGATAGTTAGTTTGACAGTTAGTTAGTTAGTATGCACTTAGTTAGTTACTTTGTTAGTTAGTTAATTAGTTCATCATTTAGTTAGTTGGTTTGCAGTTTGTTAGTTAGTTTGTCAGTTAGTTGGTTAGTTTGCAGTTAGTTAGTTAGTTTGCAGTTAGTTAGTTAGTTGGTTTGCAGTTAGTTAGATAGTTTGCAGTTAGTTAGTTAGTTTGCAGTTAGTTAGTTAGTATGTCAGTTAGTTAGTTAGTTTGTCAGTTAGTTAGTTAGTTTAACAGTTAGTTTGTTAGGTTGCAGCTAGTTAGTTAGTTTGTCAGTTAGTTGCTTTGTTTGCAGTTAATTAGTTTGTTTGGCAGTTAGTTAGTCAGTTTGTCAGCTAGTTAGTTAGTTTGCAGTTAGTTAGTTAGTTTGTAGTTATATAGTTAGTTTGGCAGTTAGTTAGTTAGTTTGTCAGTTAGTTAGATAGTTTGCAGTTAGTTAGTAAGTTTGCAGTTAGTTAGTAAGTTTGCAGTTAGTTAGTTAGTTTGTCAGTTAGTTAGTTAGTTTGACAGGAAGTTAGTTAGTTTGCAGTTAGTTAGTTACATTGTCAGTTAGTTAGTTAGTTTGTCAGTTAGTTAGTTAGTTTGCAGTTAGTTAGTTAGTTTGCCAGTTAGTTAGTTAGTTTGCAGTTAGTTAGTTAGTTTTTCAGTTAGTTAGTTAGATTGACAGTTACTTTGTTAGCAGTTAGTTATTTAGTTTGTCAGTTAGTTCGTTAGTTTGCAGTTAGTTAGTTAGTTTGTCAGTCAGTTAGTTAGTTTGCAGTTAGTTAGTTAGTTTGTCAGTTAGTTAGTTAGTTTGCAGTTAGTTAGGTAGACTGCCAGTTAGTTAGTTAGTATATCAGTTAGTTAGTTAGTCCGCAGCAAACTAGTTAATTTGTTAGTTAGTTAGTTAGTCCGCAGCAAACTAGTTAATTTGTTAGTTAGTTAGTTAGTCTGCAGAGAACTAGTTAGTTTGTCAGTTGGTTACTTAGTTTGTCAGTTAGTTAGTTTGTTTGCAGTGAATTTGTTAGTTTGCAGTTAGTTAATTAGTTTGCAGTTATTTAGTTATATTGCAGTTGAGTAGTTAGTTTGTCAGTTAGTTAATTAGTTTGCAGTTAGTTAGTTAGTTTGACAGTTTCTTAGTTAGTATGCAGATAGCTAGTTAGATTTTCTGTTAGTTAGTTAGTTTGTCAGTTAGTTAGTTAGTCTGCAGTTAGTCAGTTAGTTAGTTAGTTTGCAGTTAGTTAGTAGTTTGTCAGTTAGATAGTTAGTTTTGACAGTTAATTAGTTAGTTTGCAGCAAACTAATTAGTTTGATAGTAAGTTCGTTAGTTTTCAGTTAGTTAGTTAGTTTGTCAGTTAGTTAGTTAGTTTGCAGTTAGTCAGTTAGTTTGACAGTTAGTTAGTTAGTTTGCAGTTTGTTACATAGTTTGTCAGTTACTTCGTCAGTTTGCAGTTATTTAGTTAGTTTGCAGTATATTAGCTAGTTTGTCAGTTAGTTAGTTAGTTTGCAGTTAGTTAGTTAGTTTGTCAGTT
Source organism: Colletes collaris (assembly GCA_030068185.1). NCBI lineage: Eukaryota > Metazoa > Arthropoda > Insecta > Hymenoptera > Colletidae > Colletes > Colletes collaris. The sequence goes on along the minus strand of JASGYR010000301.1, from coordinate 695,877 downwards.
AGTTAGTTAGTTTGTCAGTTACTTAGTTAGTTTGCAGTTAGTTATTTAATTTGCAGTTATTTAGTTAGTTTGACAGTTAGTTAGTTAGTATGCAGTTAGTTAGTTAGTATGCAGTTAGTTAGTTGGTTTGTCAGTTAGTTAGTATGAAGTTGGTTAGTTAGTTTGTCAGTTAGTTAGTTAGTTTGCAATTAGTTAGTTAGTTTGTCAGTTAGTTAGTTAGTTTGTAAGTTAGTTAGTTAGTTTGTATGTTAGTTAGTTAGTTTGCAGTTAGTTAGTTAGTTTGTCAGTTAGTTAGTTAGCTAGCAGTTAGTAAGTTAGTTTGTCAGTTAGTTAGTTAGTTTGTAAGTTAGTTAGATTGTCAGTTAGTTAGTTAGTTGCTGTGAATTAGTTGGTTTGTCAGTTAGGTTAGTTTAGTTGCAGTTAGTAAGTTAGTTTGTCAGTTAGTTAGTTAGTTTGTCAGTTAGTTAGTTAGTTTGCAATTAGTTAGTTAGTTAGTTTGACAATTAGTTAGGTTAGTATGCAGTTAGTTAGTTAGTTTGCAGTTAGTTAGTTTGTTTGTCAGTTAGTTAGTTAGTTTGGCAGTTAGTTAGTTACATTGTCAGATAGTTTGTTAGTTCGTCATTTAGTTAGTTAGATAGTATGTCAGTTCGTTAGTTAGTTTGTCAGTTAGTTAGTTCGTTTGCAGTTAGTTAGTATGCAGATAGCTAGTTAGATTTTCTGTTAGCTAGTTAGTTTGTGAGTAAGTTAGTTAGTTTGCAGTTAGTTAGTTAGTTTGTCAGTTAGTAAGTTAGCTTGCAGTTAGTAAGTTAGTTTGTCAGTTAGTTAGTTAGTTTGACAGTCAGGTAGTTAGTATGCACTTAGTTAATTACTTTGTTAGTTAGTTAATTAGTTCATCATTTAGTTAGTTAGTTTGCAGTTAGATAGTTAGTATGTCAGTTAGTTAGTTAGTTTGCAGTTAGTTAGTTTGTTTGCAGTTAGTTACTTAGTTTGTCAGTTAGTTAGTTATATTTTCTGTTAGTTAGTTAGTTTGTCAGTTAGTTAGTTAGTTTGCTGTTAGTTAGATAGTTTGTCAGTTAGTTAGTTAGTTTGCAGTTAGTTAGTTAGTTTTTCAGTTAGTTAGTTAGTTTCTCAGTTAGTTTAGTTCGTATGCAGTTTGATAGTTTGTTTGTCAGTTAGTTAGTTAGATTGCAGTTAGTTAGTTAGTTTGCAGTTAGTTAGTTAGTTTGTCCAGTTAGTTAGTTAGTTTGCAGTTAGTTAGTTAGTTTGTCAGTTTAGATAGTTAGTTTGACAGTTAGTTAGTTAGTTTGCAGTTAGTTAGTTAGTTTGTCAGTTAGTTAGTTAGTTTGTCAGTTAGTTAGTTAGTTTGCAGTTAGTTAGTTAGTTTGTCAGTTAGTTAGTTAGTTTGCAGTTAGTTAGTTAGTTTGCAGTTAGTTAGTTAGTTTGTCAGTTAGTTAGTTAGTTTGCAGTTAGTTAGTTAGTTTGTCAGTTAGTTAGTTAGTTTGACAGTTAGTTAGTTAGTATGCAGTTAGTTAGTTAGTTTGTCAGTTAGTTAGTTAGTTTGTCAGTTAGTTAGTTAGTTTGCAGTTAGTTAGTTAGTTTGTCAGTTAGTTAGTTAGTTTGTCAGTTAGTTAGTTAGTTTGCAGTTAGTTAGTTAGTTTGTCAGTTAGTTAGTTAGTTTGCAGTTAGTTAGTTAGTTTGTCAGTTAGTTAGTTAGTTTGCAGTTAGTTAGTTAGTTTGTCAGTTAGTTAGTTAGTTTGCAGTTAGTTAGTTAGTTTGTCAGTTAGTTGGTTAGATTTGTCAGTTGAATTTAGTCTGTTATGCAGTTAGATAGTTTGTTTGTCAGTTAGTTAGTTAGATTTCCAGCTAGTTAGTTAGTATGTCAGTTAGTTAGTTAGTTTGCAGTTAGTTAGTTAGTTTGCAGTTAGTTAGTAAGTTTGTCAGTTAGTTAGTTAGTTTGTCTGTTAGTTAGTTAGTTTGCAGTTAGTTAGTTAGTTTGTCAGTTAGTTAGTTAGTTTGTAAGTTAGTTAGTTAGTTTGCAGTTAGTGAGTTAGTTTGTCAGTTAGTTAGTTAGTTTGTCAGTTAGTAAGTTAGTTTGTCAGTTAGTTAGTTAGTTTGCAGTTAGTTAGTTTGTCAGTTAGTAAGTTAGTTTGGTGTTATTTTGTTAGTTTGTCAGTTAGTTAGTTCGTTTGTGAGTTAGTTAGTTGAGTTAGTTGACAGTTAGTTAGTTGAGTTTGCAGTTAGTTAAGTTGGTTTGACAGTTAGTTAGTTAGTTTGCAGTTAGTTAGTTAGTTTGCAGTTAGTTAGTTAGTTGGCAGTTAGTTAGTTAGGTTTGCAGTAGTTAGTTAGGTTTGTCAGTTAGTTAGTTAGTATGTTTGCAGTCAGTTTGCCACTTAGTTAGATAGTTTGCAGATAGTTAGTTAGTTTGTCATTAGTTAGCTAGTTTGTCAGTCAGTTAGTTAGTTTGCAAATACATAGTTAGTATGTCAGTTAGTTAGTTAGTTTGTCAGTTAGTTAGTTAGTTTGCAGTTAGTTAGTTTGCAGTTAGTTCATTTGGGTTAGTTAGTTAGTATGTCAGTTAGTTAGTTAGTTTGGCAGTTAGTTAGTTAGTTGGACAGTCAGTTAGGTAGTATGAAGTTAGTTAGTTTGTTTGTCAGTCAGATTGTTTGTTTTTAGTTAGTTAGTTAGTTTGTCAGATAGTTAGTTAGTTTGCAGTAAATAAGATAGTTTGCAGTTCGTTTGTTAGTTTGCCAGTTAGTTAGTTAGTTTGCAGTTAGTTAGTAAGTTTGTCAGTTAGATAGTTAGTTTGACAGGTAGTTCGGTAGTATGCAGTTAGTTACTTTGTTAGTTAGTTAATAGTTCATCATTAGTTAGTTTGCAGTTAGATAGTTAGTATGTCAGTTAGTTAGTTAGTTTGCAGTAAGTTAGTTTGTATGCAGTTAGTTACTTAGTTTGTCAGTTAGTTAGTTATATTTTCTGTTAGTTAGTTAGTTTGTCAGTTTGTTAGTTAGTTTGCTGTGAGCTAGATAGTTTGTCAGTTAGTTAGTTAGTTTGCAGTTAGTTAGTTAGTTTTTCAGTTAGTTTGTTAGATTGACAGTTATTTAGTTCGTATGCAGTTAGATAGTTTGTTTGTCAGTTAGTTAGTTAGATTGCCAGCTAGTTAGTTAGTATGTCAGTTAGTTAGTTTGTTTGTCAGATAGTTAGTTAGTTTGACAGTTAGTTAGTTAGTATGCACTGAGTTAATCACTTTGTCAGTTAGTTAGTTAATTCGTCATTTAGTTAGTTAGTTTGTCAGTTAGTTAGTTAGTTTGGCAGTTTGTTAGTTACATTGTCAGATAGTTTGTTAGTTCGTCATTTAGTTAGTTAGATAGTATGTCAGTTCGTTAGTTAGTTTGTCAGTTAGTTAGTTAGATTGTCAGTTAGTTAGTGCGTTTGCAGTAAATAAGATAGTTTGCAGTTCGTTTGTTAGTTTGCCAGTTAGTTAGTTAGTTTGCAGTTAGTTAGTAAGTTTGTCAGTTAGATAGTTAGTTTGACAGTTAATTAGTTAGCATGCACTTAGTTAGTTACTTTGTTAGTTAGTTAATTAGTTCATCATTTAGTTAGTTAGTTTGCAGTTAGATAGTTAGTATGTCAGTTAGTTAGTTAGTTTGCAGTTAGTTAGTTTGTATGCAGTTAGTTACTTAGCTTGTCAGTTAGTTAGTTATATTTTCTGTTAGTTAGTTAGTTTGTCAATTAGTTAGTTGGTCTGCAGCAAAATAGTTAGTTTGTCAGTTAGTTAGTTAGTTTGTCAGTTAGTTAGTTAGTATGCAAATAGCTAGTTAGATTTTCTGTTAGCTAGTTAGTTTGTGAGTTAGTTAGTTCGTATGCAGTAAATTTGTTAGTTTGTCAGCTAGTTAGTTAGTATGACAGTTAGTTAGTTAGTATGCAGTTACTGAGTTAGTTTGCATTTAGTTAGTTTGTCAGTTAGTTAGTTTGTGTGCAGTAAATAAGATAGTTTGCAGTTCGATTGTTAGTTTGCCAGTTAGTTAGTTAGTTTGCAGTTAGTTAGTAAGTTTGTCAGTTAGATAGTTAGTTTGACAGTTAGTTAGTTAGCATGCACTTAGTTAGTTACTTTGTTAGTTAGTTAATTAGTTCATCATTTAGTTAGTTAGTTTGCGGTTAGTTAGTTAGTTTGTCAGTTAGTTAGTTAGTTTGCAGTTAGTTAGTTCGTTTGCAGTAAATAAGATAGTTTGCATTTAGTTAGTTGGTTTGCAGTTAGTTAGTTAGTTTGCAGTTAGTTAGTTAGTTTGACAGTTAGTTACTTAGTATGCAGATAGCTAGTTAGATATTCTGTTAGCTAGTTAGTTTGTGAGTAAGTTAGATAGTTTGCAGCTAGTTAGTTAGATTGCCAGTTAGTTAGTTAGTATGTCAGTTAGTTAGTTAGTTTGTCAGTTAGTTAGTTAGTTTGCAGTAAATTAGTTAGTTTGTGGTTAGTTAGTTAGTTTGTCAGTTTGTCCGCTAGTTTGCAGTTAGTTAGTTAGTTTGTCAGTTAGTTAGTTAGTTTGGCAGTTAGTTAGTTAGTTTGTCAGTTAGTTAGATAGTTTGCAGTTCGTTTGGTAGTTTGTCAGTTAGTTAGTTTGTTTGCAGTTAGTTAGTTAGTTTGTCAGTTAGTTAGTTAGTTTGACAATTAGTTAGTTAGTGTGCACTAAGTTAATCACATTGTCAGTTAGTTAGTTAATTCGTCATTTAGTTAGTTAGTTTGCAGTTAGTTAGATAGTTTGTCAGTTAGTTAGTTAGTTTGCAGTTAGTTAGATAGTTTTTCAGTTGGTTAGTTAGATTGACAGTTACTTTGTTAGTATGCAGTTAGTTAGTTTGTTTGTCAGTTAGTTAGTTAGTTTGGCAGTTAGTTAGTTAGTTTGCAGTTAGTCAGTTAGTTTGCAGTTAGTTAGTTAGTTTGTCATTTAGTTAGTTAGTTTGCAGTTAGTTAGGTAGACTGCCAGTTAGTTAGTTAGTATATCAGTTAGTTAGTTAGTCCGCAGCAAACTAGTTAATTTGTTAGTTAGTTAGTTAGTCCGCAGCAAACTAGTTAATTTGTTAGTTAGTTAGTTAGTCTGCAGAGAACTAGTTAGTTTGTCAGTTAGTTAGTTAGTTTGCAGTTAGCTAGTTAGTTTGTCAGTAAGTTAGTTAGTTTGACAGTTAGTTAGTTAGTATGCAGTTAGTTAGTTAGTTTGCAGTTAGTCAGTTTGTCAGTTAGTTAATTAGTTTGCAGTTAGTTAGTTAGTTTGACAGTTTCTTAGTTAGTATGCAGATAGCTAGTTAGATTTTCTGTTAGCTAGTTAGTTTGTGAGGAAGTTAGTTAGTTTGCAGTTAGTTAGTTAGTTTGTCAGTTAGCTAGTTAGTTTGCAGTTAGTTAGTTAGTTTGTCAGTTAGTTAGATAGTTTCTCAGTTAGTTAGTCAGTTTGCAGTAAATTAGTTAGTTTGCGGTTAGTTAGTTAGTTTGTCAGTTAGTTAGTTAGTTTGACAGTTAGATAGTTAGTTTGACAGTTAGTTAGTTAATATGCAGTTAGTTAGTTAGATTTTCTGTTAGTTAGTTAGTTTGTCAGTTAGTTAGTTAGTCTGCAGCAAACTGGTTAATTTGTAAGTTAGTTCGTTAGTCTGCAGCAGACAAGTTAGTTTGTCAGTTAGTTAGTGAGTTGGCAGTTAGTTAGTTAGTTTGCAGTTAGTTAGTTAGCTTGCACTTAGTCAGTTAGCTTAGCAGTTAGTTAGTTAGTTTGCAGTTAGTTAGTTAGTTTGTCAGTTAGTTAGTAAGATTGACAGTTACTTAGTTAGTATGCAGTTAGATAGTTTGTTTGTCAGTTAGTTGACAGTTACTTAGTTAGTTGCAGTTAGTTAGGTTTGTCAGTTAGTTAGTTAGATTGCCAGTTAGTTAGTATGTCAGTTGGTTACTTAGTTTGTCAGTTAGTTAGTTTGTTTGCAGTGAATTTGTTAGTTTGCAGTTAGTTAGTTAGTTTGTCAGTTAGTTAGTTAGCTAGACAGTTAGTTAGTTTGTTCACAGTTAGTTAGTTAGTTTGCAGTTAGTTAGTTAGTTTGTCAGTTAGTTAGTTAGTTTGCTGTGAATAAGTTAGTTTGTCAGTTAGTAAGTTAGCTTGCAGTTAGTAAGTTAGTTTGTCAGTTAGTTAGTTAGTTTGTCAGTTAGGTAGTTAGTATGCACTTAGTTAGTTAGTTAGTTTGACAGTTAGTTAGGTAGTATGCAGTTAGTTAGATAGTTTGCATTTAGTTAGTTAGTTTGTCAGCTAGTTAGTTAGTTTGGCAGTTAGTTAGTTACCTTGTCAGATAGTTTGTTAGTTCGTCATTTAGTTAGTTAGATAGTATGTCAGTTCGTTAGTTAGTTTGTCAGTTAGTTAGTTAGTTTGACAGTTAGTTAGTATGCAGATAGCTAGTTAGATTTTCTGTTAGCTAGTTAGTTTGTGAGTAAGTTAGTTAGTTTGCAGTTCGTTTGTTAGTTTGCCAGTTAGTTAGTTAGTTTGCAGTTAGTTAGTAAGTTTGTCAGTTAGATAGTTAGTTTGACAGTTAGTTAGTTAGTATGCACTTAGTTAGTTACTTTGTTAGCTAGTTAATTAGTTCATCATTTAGTTAGTTAGTTTGCAGTTAGATAGTTAGTATGTCAGTTAGTTAGTTAGTTTGCACTTAGTTAGTTAGTATGCAGTTAGTTACTTAGTTTGTCAGTTAGTTAGTTATATTTTCTGTTAGTTAGTTAGTTTGTCAGATAGTTAGTTAGTCTGCAGCAAAATAGTTAGTTTGTCAGTTAGTTAGTTAGTTTGCAGTTAGTTAGTTAGTTTGTCAGTTAGTTAGTTAGTTTCTCAGTTAGTTAGTCAGTTTGCAGTAAATTAGTTAGTTTGCGGTTAGTTAGTTAGTTTGTCAGTTAGTTAGTTAGTTTGTCAGTTAGTGTGTTCGTTTGCAGTAAATAAGATAGTTTGCATTTAGTTAGTTGGTTTGCAGGTAGTTAGTTAGTTTGCAGTTAGTTAGTTAGTTTGGCAGTTAGTTAGTTAGTTTGCAGTTAGTTAGTTAGCTTGCACTTAGTCAGTTAGCTTAGCAGTTAGTTAGTTAGTTTGCAGTTAGTTAGTTAGTTTGTCAGTTAGTTAGTTAGTAGTTAGTTAGTTAGTTAATTAGTATGCAGTTAGTTAGTTAGTTTGTCAGTTAGTTAGTTAGATTGACAGTTAGTTAGTTAGTATGCAGTTAGTTAGTTTCTTTGTCAGTTGGTTAGTTAGTTTGACAGTGAGTTAGTTAGTTTGTCAGTTAGTTAGTTAGTTTGTCTGTTATTTAGTTAGCTTGCAGTTAATTTGTTAGTTTGTCAGTTAGTTAGTTAGCTTGTCAATAGTTAGTTAGTTTGCAGTTAGTTAGTTAGTTTGTCACAGTTAGTTAGTTAGTTTGCAGTTAGTTAGTTAGTTTGTCAGTTAGTTAGTTAGTTTGCAGTGTAATAAGTTAGTTTGTTAGTTAGTTAATAGTTAGTTGCAGTTAGTTAGTTAGTTGCAGTTAGTTAGTTAGTTTGGCAGTTACTTAGTTAGTTTGTCAGTTAGTTAGTTAGTTTGACAGTTAGGTAGTTGGTATGCAGTTAGTTAGATTGTTTGCAGTAAGTTAGTATGTTTGCAGTTAGTTAGTAAGTTTGCAGTTAGTTAGTTAGCTTGTGAGTTAGTTAGTTAGTTAGTTAGTTGGTCAGTTAGTTAGTTAGATAGTTTGTTAGTTAGTTAGTTAGTTTGTTAGTTAGTTAGTTAGTTAGTTAGTTAGTTAGTTAGATAGTTAGTTAGTTAGTTAGTTAGTTAGTTAGTTAGATAGTTAGTTAGTTAGTTAGTTTGCATTTAGTTAGTTAGTTTGCAGTTAGTTAGTTACCTTGTCAGTTAGTTAGTTAGTTTGCAGTTAGTTAGTTAGTTTGTCAGTTAGTTAGTTAGTTTGACAGTTAGTTAGTTAGTTTGCAGTTAGTTAGTTAATTTGTCAGTTAGTTAGTTATTAGTTCATCAGTTAGTTAGTTAGTTTGTCAGATTAGTTTAGTTTGTCCGTTAGTTAGATTGGTTGTCAGTTAGTTAGGTAATTTGCTCTTAGGTACTTAGTTTGTCCGTTAGTTAGTTTGTTTGTCAGTTAGTTAGTTAGTTTACAGTTAGTTAGTGAGTTTGTCAGTTAGTTAGTTAGTTTGCAGATAGTTAGTTAGTTCGTCAGTTAGTAAGTTAGTTTGCAGTTAGTTAGTTAGTTTGCAGTTAGGTAGTTAGATTGTCAGTTAGTTAGTTTGTTTGTCAGTTGGTCAGTTAGTTTGTCAGGTAGTTAGTTAGTTTGCAGTTAGTTAGTTAGTTTGTCAGTTAGTTAGATAGTTTGCAGTTAGTTATATTGTTTGCCGGTTAGTTAGTTAGTTTGCAGTTAGTTAGTTAGTTTGTCAGTTAGTTAGATAGTTTGCAGTTAGTTATATTGTTTGCCGGTTAGTTAGTTAGTTTGCAGTTAGTTAGTTAGAACGCAGTTAGTTAGTTAGTTTGTCAGTTAGTTAGTTAGTTTGTGAGTTAGTTTGCAGCTAGTTAGATTGCTTGCAGTTAGTTAGTTAGTTTCCAGTAAGTTAGTTAGTATGTCAGTTAGTTAGTTAGTTTGTCAGTTAGTTAGTTAGTTTGCAGTTGGTTAGTTAGTTTGTGTGTCAGTTAGATTGTTTGTTTGCAGTTAGTTAGTTAGTTTTACAGTTAGTTAGTTAGTATGCAGTTAGATAGTTAGTTTGTCAGTTAGTTAGTTAGATTGCAGTTAGTTTGTTAGTTTGTCAGTTAGTTAGTTAGTTTGTCAGTTAGTTAGTCAGTTTGCAGTTCGTTAGTTAGTTTGTCAGATAGTTAGTTAGTTTGCAGTTTGTTAGTTAGTTTGTCAGTTAGTTAGTTAGTATGCAGTTAGTTAGTTAGTTTGTCAGTTAGTTAGTTAGTTGGTTTGCAGTTAGTTATTTGCAGTTAGTTAGCTTAGTTAGTTACAGTTTGCTAGTTAGTTAGTTAATCAGTTTGGTTGCAGTTAGTTAGTTAGTTTGCAGTTATTTAGTTAGTTTGCAGTTAGTTAGTTAGTTTGTCAGTTAGTTAGTTAGTTTGTCAGTTAGTTAGTTAGTTTGCAGTTAGTTAGTTAGTTTGTCATTTAGTTAGTTAGTTTGCAGTTAGTTAGTTAGTTTGTCAGTTAGTTAGTTAGTTTGCATTTAGTTAGTTAGTTTGTCAGTTAGTTAGTTAGTTTGCAGTTAGTTAGTTAGTTTGCAGTTAGTTAGTTAGTTTGTCAGTTAGTTAGTTAGTTTGCAGTTAGTTAGTTAGTTTGTCAGTTAATTAGTAAGATTGACAGTTAGTTAGTTAGTTTATCAGTTAGTTAGTTTGTTTGCAGTTAGTTAGTTAGTTTGTCAGTTAGTTAGTTTGTTCACAGTTAGTTAGTTAGTTTGCTGTTAGTTAGTTAGTTTGTCAGTTAGTTAGTTAGTTTGCAGTAAGTTAGTTAGTTTGTCAGTTAGCTATTTAGATTGCAGTTAGTTAGTTAGTTTGTCAGTTAGTTAGTTAGTTTGGCAGATAGTTAGTTAGATTGTTTGCCGTTAGTTAGTTAGTTTGACAGTTAGATAGTTAGTATGCAGTTAGTTAGTTAGTATGCAGTTAGTTAGTTAGTTTGCATTTAGTTAGTAAGTTAGTTTGTCAGTTAGTTAGTTAGTTTGGCAGTTAGTTAGTTACCTTGTCAGATAGTTTGTTAGTTCGTCATTTAGTTAGTTAGATAGTATGTCAGTTCGTTAGTTAGTTTGTCAGTTAGTTAGTTAGTTTGACAGTTAGTTAGTATGCAGATAGCTAGTTAGATTTTCTGTTAGCTAGTTAGTTTGTGAGTAAGTTAGTTAGTTTGCAGTTCGTTTGTTAGTTTGCCAGTTAGTTAGTTAGTTTGCAGTTAGTTAGTAAGTTTGTCAGTTAGATAGTTAGTTTGACAGTTAGTTAGTTAGTATGCACTTAGTTAGTTACTTTGTTAGTTAGTTAATTAGTTCATCATTTAGATAGTTAGTTTGCAGTTAGATAGTTAGTATGTCAGTTAGTTAGTTAGTTTGCACTTAGTTAGTTAGTATGCAGTTAGTTACTTAGTTTGTCAGTTAGTTAGTTATATTTTCTGTTAGTTAGTTAGTTTGTCAGTTATTTAGTTAGTCTGCAGCAAAATAGTTAGTTTGTCAGTTAGTTAGTTAGTTTGCAGTTAGTTAGTTAGTTTGTCAGTTAGTTAGTTAGTTTCTCAGTTAGTTAGTCAGTTTGCAGTAAATTAGTTAGTTTGCGGTTAGTTAGTTAGTTTGTCAGTTAGTTAGTTAGTTTGTCAGTTAGTTTGTTAGTTTGCAGTAAATTTGTTGGTTTGTCAGTTAGTTAGTTAGGTTGCATTTAGTTAGATAGTGTGCAGTTAGTTAGTTAGTTAGTATGCAGTTAGTTAGTTAGATTTTCTGTTAGTTAGTTAGATTGTCAGTTAGTCAGTTAGCTTAGCAGTTAGTTAGTTAGTTTGCAGTTAGTTAGTTAGTTTGTCAGTTAGTTAGTAAGATTGACAGTTACTTAGTTAGTATGCAGTTAGATAGTTTGTTTGTCAGTTAGTTAGTTAGATTGCTAGTTAGTTAGTTGGTATGTCAGTTGGTTACTTAGTTTGTCAGTTAGTTAGTTTGTTTGCAGTGAATTTTGTTAGTTTGCAGTTAGTTAGTTAGTTTGCAGTAAGTTAGTTAGATTGACAGTTAGATAGTTAGTCTGACAGTTAGTTAGTTAGTTTGCAGTTAGTTTGTTAGTTTGTCAGTTAGTTACTTAGTATGCAGTTAGGTAGTTAGTTTGTCAGTTAGTTAGTTAATTTGTCAGTTAGTTGGTTAGTTTGCAGTTAGTTAGTTAGTTTGTCAGTTAGTTAGTTAGTTTGTCAGTTAGTTAGTTAGTTTGTCAATTAGTTAGTTAGTTTGCAGTTAGTTAGTTAGTTTGTCAGTTAGTTAGTTAGTTTGACAGTTAGTTAGTTAGTTTTTCAGTTTGATAGTAAGTTTGCAGTTAGTTAGTTAGTTCGTCAGTTAGTTAGTACGTTTGTCAGTTAGTTAGTTAGTTTGCAGTTAGTTAGTTTGTTTGTCAGTTAGTTAGTTAGTTTGTCAGTTAGTTAGTTTGTTTGCAGTTAGTTACTTAGTTTGTCAGTTAGTTAGTTTGCAGTTAGTTAGTTAGTATGCAGTTAGTTAGTTAGTTTTTCTGTTAGTTAGTTAGCATGACAGTTAGTTAGATAGTTTTCAGTTCGTTTGTTAGTCTGTTAGTTTGACAGTTAGTTAGTCAGTATGCACTTAGTTAATCACTTTGTCATTTAGTTAGTTAGTTTGCAGTTAGTTAGTTAGTATGTCAGTTAGTTAGTTAGTTTGCAGTTAGTTAGATAGTTTGTCAGTTAGTTAGTTAGTTTGCAGTTAGTTAGTTAGTTAGATTGACAGTTATCTTAGTTAGTATGCAGTTAGTTAGTTTGTTTGTCAGTTAGTTAGTTAGATTGCCAGTTAGTTAGTTAGTATGTCATTTAGTTAGTTAGTTTGCAGTTAGTTAGTTAGTATGTCAGTTAGTTAGTTAGTTTGCTGTTAGTTAGATAGTTTGTCAGTTAGTTAGTTAGTTTGCAGTTAGTTAGTTTGCAGTTAGTTAGTTACTTTGTCAGTTAGTTAGTTAGATTGACAATTACTTAGTTAGTTTGTCAGTTAGTTAGTTAGTTTGCAGTTAGTTAGTTAGTTTGACAGTTAGTTAGTTAGTTTGACAGTTAGTTAGTTAATATGCACTTAGTTAGCTACTTTGTCAGGTAGTTTGTTTGTTCGTCATTTAGTTAGTTAGTTTGCATTTAGTTAGTTAGTTTGTGAGTTAATTAGATAGTTTGACAGTTAGTTAGCTAGTATGCAGTTAGTTAGATAGTTTCTCAGTTAGATAGTTACATTTTCTGTTAGCTAGTTAGTTTGTCAGTTAGTTAGTTAGTTTGGCAGTTAGTTAGTTAGTTTGTCAGTTGGTTAGTTAGTTTGCAGTTAGTTAGTTAGTTTGTCAGTTAGTTAGTTAGTTTGACAGTTAGTTAGTTAGTATGCACTTAGATAATCACATTGTCAGTTACTTAGTTAATTCGTCATTTAGTTAGTTTGCAGTTAGTTAGTTAGTTTTTCAGTTAGTTAGTTAGATTGCCAGCTACTTAGTTAGTATGTCAGTTAGTTAGTTTGTTTGCAGTAAGGTAGGTAGTTTGCAGTTAGTTAGTTAGTTTGTCAGTTAGTTAGTTAGTTTGACAGTTAGTTAGTTAGTTTGACAGTTAGTTAGTTTGTTCGCAGTTAGTCAGTTGGTTTGCAGTTAGTTAGTTAGTTTGTCAGTTATTTACTTAGTTTGTCAGGTAGTTAGTTCGTTTGCAGTAAATAAGATAGTTTGTCAGTTAGTTAGTTATTTTGGCAGTTAGTTAGTTAGTTTGTCAGTTAGTTAGTTAGTTAGACAGTTAGATAGTTAGTTTGACAGTTAGTTAGTTAGTATGCAGTTAGTTAGATAGTTTCTCAGTTAGATAGTTACATTTTCTGTTAGTTAGTTAGTTTGTCAGTTAGTTAGTTAGTTTGGCAGTTAGTTAGTTAGTGTGCAGTTAGTTAGTTAGTTTGTCAGTTAGTTAATTAGTTTGACAGTTAGTTAGGTAGTATGCAGTTAGTTAGATAGTTTGCATTTAGTTAGTTAGTTTGCAGTTAGTTAGTTAGTTTGTCAGTTAGTTAGTTAGTTTGCATTTAGCCAGTTAGTTTGCAGTTAGTTAGATAGTTTGCAGCTAGTTAGTTAGTTTGCAGTTAGTTAATTAGTTTATCAGTTAGTTAGTTAGTTTGCAGTTAGTTAGTTAGTTTGTCAGTTAATTAGTAAGATTGACAGTTAGTTAGTTAGTTTATCAGTTAGTTAGTTTGTTTGCAGTTAGTTAGTTAGTTTGTCAGTTAGTTAGTTAGTTTGCTGTAAATGTGTTAGTATGTCAGTTAGTAAGTTAGCTTGCAGTTAGTTAGTTCGTTTGTCTGTTAGTTAGTTTGTCTGTTAGTTAGTCAGGTTGACAGTTAGTTAGTTAGTATGCAGTTAGTTAGTTAGATTTTCTGTTAGTTCGTTAGTCTGCAGCAGACTAGTTAGTTTGTCAGTTAGTTAGTGAGTTGGCAGTTAGTTAGTTAGTTTGCAGTTAGTTAGTTAGTTTGTCAGTTAGTTAGTGAGTTGGCAGTTAGTTAGTTAGTTTGCAGTCAGTTAGTTAGTTTGTCAGTTAGTTAGTTAGCTAGACAGTTAGTTAGTTTGTTCGCAGTTAGTTAGTTAGTTTGCAGTTAGTTAGTTAGTTTGTCAGTTAGTTAGTTAGTTTGCTGTGAATAAGTTAGTTTGTCAGTTAGTAAGTTAGTTTGCAGTTAGTACAGTTTACTTAGTTACTTAGTTTGTTTGCGTTCCCTTTAAACCGGGAAACAGCTGATTGCAGTTTGGGGAAGACGGGATTCAACCTCGTTTCTTTCCCGACTGCAGGTTTCGACTATCGTAGGAGAGGGTAACGGGTGGAGGTTGTAAGGCTGCAACCGTACCCGCTCCTCGGCCCTTTTTACCACCTTATTGCGTGCGTACGGGCACGGTGTGATGCAGGTGTGCCAACGGCGCCCTTGGGTCGACTTACGATTGGGCCTGACACCACGTAGCTTAATGAATTAACGTCCTACGCCCAGTGACCGTACTTGACTGGCGATCTTTGGAGGTATTCTGCGATTCGTTGTAAGCTGGGAGTGAAAGTTGTCCCACACTTCGACTAGAAGGTGGTAAATCCACCGAGGGTATTTTATACACCCCTGGATTGTGGGTTCCGAACCGTTTGATATACAAGAGAGGTACGAGAGTCAACCTCGATACCTTAAACACGACCTCTGATTGCAGCGATACGTGTTTTCTTTTACTTTTTAATTTTCAGACCAAGGTGGGTCGTAGCCACTGCTGAATACTTCGGACACGACCTCTGATTACAGCGATACGTGTCTGTATTCAGGCTGAGGTGGATCGTACCCACTGCTGAATTCGAAATCTCGGATTATAACCTGCGAGATCTTTACAGTCTTTGGATCAGGTCGTATTCCGACCTAATCTGTTTAATTGGTAAACGGCTTACGGAAGTTCACGGGATGGGATTGTTTTACAACCCGTTCCGTATTGAACGTCCTGCGGAGGTTCACGGGATGAGGTTGTTTTCAACCCGTTCCGTATTGAACGTCCTGTGCAAGTTCACGGTATAGGATTGTTTTCCAATCCGTTCCGTATTGAACTTGTTGTTCACGGTATAGGATTGTTTTCCAATCCGTTCCGTATTGAACTTGTTGTTCACGTTTACGGCTCTTTTAAGTAGTAAACGGGTTGTGGAAGTTCACGGTATAGGATTGTTTTACAATCCGTTCCGTATTTGATCTTCCTGTCCACGTTTACAACTCTTTTAAATAGTAAACGGGTTGTGGAAGTTCACGGTATAGGATTGTTTTACAATCCGTTCCGTATTTGAACTTCCTGTCCACGTTTACGACTCTTTGATTTTAAATTGTAAACGGGTTTTGCGGAAGTATTGACGGTACCGGATGGATTCCCAATCCGTTCTCGTACTGCACTTCCAACCCACGTTTACAATTTCGTCGAAAGTTCGAGTAACTCGAAACTATTCGAACGTCTTGGAAATTCAGCCGGATCGTGATCAAAAGCCCATCTGCTCACTGCAGGTTCAAAGTTAAGAGTGACGATCCAGCACGGTTAGTCAAATTCGGAGGAGAATCCCCGACTAGCGGCGCTGTAGACGAATTTGAATTCGTCTTTGTCCAACTTATTATTGTCGTACCTTCTCTTTATACACGCGCCGAAACGTTAGCTCGAAATCACGCGTAATTTCGTCGATCGCGTGATGTTTCGAAGAAATCCGTATGTGACAGTTTTTATAACCTGTCTTGTTTTCGCGTAGCGGACACGAGAGTCGAACAGTCTCGAGTCGGTTACGTACGCAGAAAACAATACCGGGCGACGAATAATATTCTACTATTCTTATATGCTTCGAATTAACGCGATATTTAAACAATATTGTTACATTTTTTTTATGCGAGCATCAACTACAATATCATTGATGTCACATCCTAACAGTTCACAATCTACAAGATAATCCTTGCAGTAATATTCACTGTCGCGTATAATTTTAGCAGCACTACGCGTATCTAATGTTTCGGTAATATATTGTTACGTTTTTTCTTACGAGCTTCAATTACAATATCATTGATGGTGCATGCTAACAGTTCGCAATCTACAAGATAATCCCTGCAGTAATATTCGCTGTCACCTATGATTTTAGCAGCACTACGCGTATCTAATGTTTCGATGACAGCATTGCTCTGTTGCAACACGTTAACAAAAGTTATAAATTTTTTCCTCACATCTTCTACAGTTTGATAGAGCCGCGGATACACATAGCTTACACATGGCTCAAGATTAAATAAAAATGCTACTGTATTCGGTTTGAAATACAGCGACTTATTATCAATTGTCATCTTTACAATCGACGAATCAAACATCCGACAAAATTCCACCGTTAATTCATTAATCTGCATCAATGATGATCCAGGCAATTGTGCACGTTCTTCGATGGTTGTACAGCAGTCGAATAGTGAGTTCCATGTATGCCATGGTATTCTAAGATGATTCCCACGATTATCACCGAGAAGAATTTCTACATCGGCTGTAGGTCCTACGCTGATTCCAATTTCCAAATATTTGCAGCCCGTGGATGTTAATGCGTATCTTCTGACCATGACACGCGATGGTTGGCGTGGCCTAAAAGCATAATCATGAAAATTACCTTTTTCATGAAAAAACATAAATAAATAAATAAAAAATTATGAAAGGTTACCTGTTAAATGTATTCTCCTTGCATGGAGATACACCATCATCTTGCCTGATTGGAACGTAATAGCCCACGGCACTGGTACTACACATTGTTTTTCAGAGCACTATTTGTTCCGTCGAAAATTCAGCGAAGCTACTGAGCAATTGATGGAATAGCGTCCGGGGAGACGGCTTAAATAGAGGTGCAATCCCCACCACATTTTATTCTAAAGCTACCATTTTTCCCCCATAATGCTTTTGTTCAATCTTAACATCGCAGCATATCGCGCGATTGCATGTAACTTGGCCTCCAAGGATAAAAGTCTCGACACGTGTTGAATGTAATATAATATCTGTGGAAGCGCTGAATGTTTTATTCTAAAACTACCATTTTTTTTCCATAATGCTTTTGTTCAATCTTAACATCGCAGCATATCGCGCGATTGCATGTAACTTGGGCCTCCAAGGATAAAAGTCTCGACACGTGTTGAATGTTATATAATATCATGGAAAGAATTATGCGATATCAGCAGAAACTGCATAGAACCATGTTGGCATGCAATGCATTTGAGGGACTGGGAGAGACCCCGAAAGAGTTAGGCAGAGATACCAAATCGCTGTGCTGGTATAAAAGCACGCTTTAAACTGCACAAGGCCTCAAATAGTTACAACGTGTTGCATTGAAAAAAAGGATATTACATTTACATTTACATTCCATTTACATTCCATTTACAATCATGGAACAATTCGCACAAGTAGAACGCCAATTGTTGGATCAATCCGAACGATTCATTTCGCAGGAAGAGTACCTCGCGTGGGAAGAACGGTGCAACGAGTGTATCGAATCTTTGGAAGAACACAGCCGCGTGAAACGCCCTGCGATTATCGATCGGTGTTCGACAATCGTTGGTTGCTCGAATCGCGCGACTCGAAGGATTGAAACATTTGGTGCGCAGACGTTTCGCGCGTCAAGGTGCCGGACATTCGAGTACGGGACTTTTGTGGCGTGAAATACACACTGCGTTCGATACTCGCGTATTAACAGGTGTCATCCTAAATTCGAATTATATCGAACCGCGCAACTTCCTCCAGGATGCAGAGACCATTGTGCTGGAGCATGTTCGGGACACTTTGAGGAAACATCGAAACCTCAAAGTGAACACGGTGTTCAACGGCGAATTTGTGGCAGGTGACAAGCATGCTTGTAAAAGCATCAACACCCAAAACTGTGAACTCTTCCACACATCCGATCTGCAGGAGTGGTACCAGCGATGCGTCTTCGAATCCACCCTGGCATCGCTGGAAGAGTTCCAGGAACGCGACAGCGGATGGGCATTGGCGAGAATCATGAATCTGACCGTCAATGTCAATAAGTATAATCCACTCCGCGCGGGGTGTCACTTCAAGTTGCCGCGAGAAATCATGCGGAAGAGGGCAACAATAAGCATACAATCCTCGGACAACGCATGTTTCGCGTGGGCAGTTGTCGCAGCTCTTCATCCAGCAACAAAATATCCTGAACGTCCAGGTTCATACCCGCAGTATACGTCGATCCTAAATCTCCAGGGCATTGAGTTCCCAATGTCTCTGGGGTATATTGGGAAGTTTGAACGGCTGAACGACATCTCCGTCAATGTCTACAGCTTCGAGGAGAAGATGAAGAAGGGGCCAACAGTCTTCCCGCTGCACCTCACCAGCCAGAAGAGGGATAGACATGTAAACTTGCTTTACACGCCGAATCAAGAGCACGGCGATGTAGGGCACTTTGCATGCATTAAGGACTTGTCCAGGCTGGTGGGCATGCAGCTGAGCAGGCACAAAGCCAAGAAATTCATCTGCGATCGGTATGTATGAAAAAAAATTTATGAAATGTTTAAAAAATGTTGAAATATATGTGAAATTAAATAAATTTTTTTGGGGGGTTTACAAATGCATGCACTACTTCAGATCTACCGAGAAGTTGGAGGTGCATTCGCTGGACTGCGGGCAGATAAACAACTGCGCCATTCTGCTGCCCAGCGAAGGCGACAATCTGCTCAATTTCAGCTACCGCGATAGGAAGTAGCGGCTCCCATTCGTGGTATATGCAGATCTGGAGTGCATCATCGCAAAAACGTTGGACAACCAAGCGGGTGATAATAAATTACATACATATCAACACCACAATGTACACAGCATTGCATATTATATGCATTGTTCATATGATACATCACTGTCGATGTATCGATGTCGCCGCGACACAGATTGTGTTTCATGGTTCGTCGACGAACTTAAAAATTTTGCAAACTTTGCCAAACCTATTCTTACCAGTAATGTTCCCATGCTTGATTTAACTCCCGAACAGTTGACGACATTTCGCAATGCAGCACATTGTCATATTTGCGAAGAACCATTCAAGGCTAGCGATGTACGAGTTTGTGATCATTGCCATCTGTCCGGACGGTTCAGAGGCCCACCACATTCGGAGTGCAATTTCGCAGACGCGAAAGGGTGTTTTTCCATATGAATACCTTGATTGCGCGAACAAGCTGCAGGATCCATGCTTACCACCGCGCGAGTCATTCTACAGTTCGTTAACGAGCAAGACTGTATCAGAGACCGATTACGCACACGCCGAGACAGTCTGGCAGCGTTTCGAGATTAGAACCTTGGGCGAATACAGCGATTTGTATTTGAAAACTGATGTCTTGTTATTGGCAGATATTTTTGAAAATTTTCGCCAAAGTTGTATCAAGAGCTACGGATTAGATTCAGCAAATTACTACACTCTACCTGGTTTCACATGGGATGCAATGCTAAAACATACCAAAATTACATTCGAATTGCTCACAGACATCGATATGGTCATGTTTATCGAACGCGGTATACGCGGGGGCTTAAGTCAATGTTCCGGAAAATACGCACATGCCAATAACAAGTACATGTCATCTTACGACGCATCGGAAGAGTCATCGTACTTGATGTACTTTGACGTGAACAATTTGTATGGATGGGCAATGTGTCAGCCTCTACCATACGCTAAATTTCAATGGGTCGAAGATGTTGTAAATTTTGACGTATCTTCAATCGGTGTCGGTTCGCCCACGGGATACATTCTCGAGGTAGATCTGGAATATCCGCAACGTCTGCACGATGCTCATGCAGATCTGCCGTTCTGTCCGACGCGTGCCAAACCACCTGGCCGCAGGCAGGCCAAGTTACTCGCGACGGTATACGATAAGCAGCGTTACATAATCCATTATCGCAACCTGCAGCAGTGCACGCGTCACGGTCTTCGTATTACAAAGATACACCGCGTGCTTCAATTCGCTCAATCTCCCTGGCTTCGCGATTACATCGAACTCAACACACGATTTAGAACAAGCGCGACAAACGACTTTGAAAAGAATTTGTACAAATTGATGAACAACGCAGTATTCGGTAAAACTATGGAAAATGTACGAAACCATGTGGATGTAAAACTTGTGACACATTGGGAAGGGCGATATGGCGCGGAGGCAATGATCGCGAAACCGAATTTCCACAGCAGAAGTGTTTTTTCGGAAAATTTAGTAGCTGTTGAATTGCGAAAACTCGAGGTGAAATTCAACAAACCGATATACGAGGGTATGTGCATTCTGGACATATCAAAACATTGTTTGTATGAATTTCACCACGAGTACATGTCTCCTAAACACGGGCATAATTGTAAAATTCTATACACCGACACTGACAGTCTTATTTATCACATTCGGTACGACGATATCTACGAGTCTATGAAGCACAATATCGATAGATTCGACACAAGCGGTTATCCTACCGACAATCCATATAATATGCCACGCGTAAATAAGAAGGTTCCGGGGCTGATGAAGAATGAAAATAACGGTGCGATAATGACTGAATTCATAGGTCTTAGAGCGAAAATGTATGCACTTCGCGTAGACGGCAAAAAAGATACGAAGAAGGCGAAAGGCGTCAAGACCAACGTCATAGCCAGAACGATAACTTTCGTCGACTACGCGCAGTGTTTGCGCAAAGAGATCGAAATGGTTCGCAGACAATCATGCATACGGTCTAAATTGCACAAAGTGTACACCATTTCGGAATCCAAAATCGCTCTAAGTCCGTATGACGACAAGCGATATATCGTACCCGATTCGACCGACACTCTGCCCTGGGGACATTATAATATACCGTTGTAAAATAGAAATTATTATTATTGTATTTATTATAAATAGTGGAATTTATTGTATAATATAAAATTGTTTACAAATTGTCCGCAAATGTATAGAAATTAGTATTTATTAACTCATTCATATAAATAGTGGGATTATTGTGCACAATCAAAAAAGTCGCCACTCATGTATATGTATATGTATCATTGTATTTTATTGAACCATGTATTATTTTACAATACATTATTTTTATTTATCCAATAATTGTGTGATTTATCAAAGCCCAACCACTTGACATACACCTTATCCCCCTTTCTACGCAACACTTTTTCCACTAGATGCACATCAGGATCTGTGACGCGTTGCAGCTCATGTTCGTCGAATCCTCTGGCAACAGGTTTTCCAAAGGAATCGAGGAGCAGATACGTCGCGGGATTAGTTGCCTGTACTTTGGCTATTTTAAACACCTCCGTTGTCCAATTCGGTGTATAGCCTTTATCGAAGATGGTTTTAAATTTGCTCACGCGCACAAAGTCGCCCAATTTGAATCTCGCTGGAGCAGCGATCTTTATGTTGCTGTATACTGTAGCTAGCAGCTTATCGGCGATCGCAGGGGTAACATCGCAAGGACGCATTCCGATGGTTCTATGTTTTCGTGCGTTATACTCTGCAAGTAGACGCGGTAGTGCATCAGCCCATTTATAGGTTCCATTGAGCGTAAACAGTTTCCACATATTGTTTTTCAAAGTTCGATTGAAACGTTCTACGACGGAGGCCTTCATCACCGAATACGTCGAATAATGATTAATGCCATGCTTTGTCATGAGTTTCTGCACATCAACGTTGTAAAATTCTTTTCCTTGATCGGTTTGCAAATTTTTCGGATGTCGATCTCTAAATATCTTTGCAAACGCTTTAGTCACCTCAGCACCACCTTTAGTCTTGAGCGGTACCGCCCATGCATACTTGCTCAGCACATCGATGACCGTGAGTATATAGTGATGACCTCGGTTGAATCGCGAGTATGGACGCATTTCTACAACGTCAGCTTGCCACAGATCATCGTATCCATGCACTATGACGTGTCTCCGCGGGAAATGTCTTCGAGCTGGAGCATGCAATTCCTCAACAAGTTGTCGCTTCTTGAGACTATGGCTTTCATTACTCTCGGATTTCGATATTGGTTGCATGTTTGATCGCAGAGATGTCTTTGACACGAATGATGCGATAATTATCGTGTACATACATTATGTGCTCCCCATCGGCTCGAGGAAATTCTGGTCAAGTTCAACCGTCTCGCATGATTTTCCTTCGCATTGTCGCTGCGGATTCAATGCGCGTGATATCTCTTGAACGCTGTTTTGCAACGTCAACATATCTCTCTGAAACATGACCAGCTTCCTCTCCAATTCTTCATGCTGCTCTCTCAAAAGTTTAATGCTCTTTTCCACATATAGTTTATTAACGGCATCGCTGTCAACTGTCGGCTGAGCTACGCGTCGTATCTTGCGTGATTTTGCATCAAAGTCGGCACCTGCTACGCAAAGAGCATTGTCTCGCATATAATTTCCAAGCAAACCGCTCCATTTGTAATAGTCCATTCCAGCTGCTCCGCTCTTCTCGAGCGATACTCCAAATTTATTGATCGGCATCTCAACGCATACAGTGCACATCATCGGTGCGCGGTTTAATTTATAATGAGGCCTACCTCGCGGAGTTCCTCGATAATCGATAGAATTTCATGGCCATGCGAGTTGTTACCCGCCTGACGCGACGCTTCCAACAAACGGAGTCGATCCACCAGCTCGTTGGGATCGTCCCAGTGCACGTAATCGATCTTGTTATCATTTACCGTCATGACATGAGGAACGGGCAGGCCTTTCCCTGCCTTACTGATAGATACACGGGGTAGTAGCGGCGCAATTACATGTTTATACTTGTATCCCTTGTTACCCATTATAGGATTTTGTGCGTTATGGCCACGTCTGTGAGCATTTGTTGTCAGTAGTATACTTTTGTATTTTTGCCTATCAGCATCTGTGTATATGGCGTCGTCGGGGGTTCTCTTGAAAATAAGTTCATAAAGACCGGGAGTTCCTCCATATTTTACACCATCTATGATTATATTATCATCCTTGTCCATATCGAAAGCCTTGTCCCCAAGCATCGTTCCACTATTGTCAAAGTATACTCCATACACATGATCCATGATCGTATCCCTATCGCCACTTAGGATGGCACGCATGTATTTTTGCCCCAACGGACCGAAATGATTGCGAAATGTTTGTTGCCCCTCGGATGTTTGGGGTTCATGCCTAATAGATGTTGCAAATGACTCATCGGCAGAAGTTTCGTAAACGTCTTCAGTATTGGTTGCGATCGACTGTACATCGGGAAATGTATTTATTGGTGCAGGCGGAACCGGGGAATCGTTTGATATGATATTCGGTTGTTTCCGCTTCGATTGAACTGGTGTGGAGGTTACGAGCGAAGTTTCCGATGACGTGTCTAATCGTTTTCTATTTCTCTTATGCGATGTGTTCCCTTTCGGTTGGATTTTTGGTTTATGTGTTAATGTTTCATTCCCTTCAACGTTCGTGCTCGTCAGCGATGGCATGTCAGCTTTTGTCGCGGTTGTATTTTCCACAATATGTTTTAAGGGATCGACAACAGGTTTAAAGTATCTCTCTAACGCGATATCTTCCTCCATCTTGCCAGTCTTCAAAGCCTGATGTTTCTTGCGAATGGAATCACTGGTTTTTGCAATTTCCTTCGCTACTCTCTCTTGATCCTTAATCTCGAGACTATCGATATCAATCATTGTGCCGCAGACATTGCTTTTCCACCGACGTGTCGATGACGATTGACCACCTCACGGTACCGCAAACTCGTTAAATCCCTTTCTATAACGTCTATTGGACATCGCCCAATCCTTGTCTATCACCACGAAACCGTACTCCCGTTGCCAACAATTGCGACACAAAGCGCAGAAATCCTCGTAAGACATGTCAGTGTTTACGTGATCGTTGTACACATGTTTCAAGGTGGTGCCATTCTGCTTAAACAGAATCAGCAGATTTGCATTGTCACGTATAAGATGTTTGGGAATCTTTGCATACGTCTGACAGAGATAGAAACAGTCAACGTTCGAATGGCGCCCCTTTGCAAAGTATTCTCGTATCGTATCTTGCTTGTCGCATGCCATGTCATCAAAGATAAAAATGGAATTCGGAAGCGATTCGCTCGGTGGGATGACGTCACTGTTATTTGAAAACGTGAAGTAGCCAATTTCATCTATCGGAGCCAATAAATTCTCCAAATACTGCTATTTCGGCTGCTGCAACGACTTGGAATACACGTACACGTTCTCGAAGCGAACGCCGTGAGGACTTTCCAACAAGCTCACCAGCACATTAGTCTTTCCTCAATTTGATGGGCCGCAAATGAGGCTGCGGATAGTGTTTGGCAGCATGCTACCGTGTCTGCGTTTTGTTTTCGAGGACATCATTTGCGATTTATCATCAAAATTTGTCACGCGTATAGTCACAGGTTGTCGCACGAATCGCATCCTCGCTGCAAACCGCGAAAATGATTTTTGACACATCGAAGCGACTATGCGTCCTATTTATAGGTCCGCGTCGAAGCAAAACAGCTCAGTATTCGAAATGCTTCTCGTTCTGTCGGATAATTGCGACATTCGAGACATAACCTCTGAGCAGCTGATATATATGCCAAAGATTATTCTACTTCACGAATTTGGCAGACACATTGACCAGTTGTGGGACAGACTCCCCGAGCATATAAAAGCCGATTCTGAGGTTCG
Source organism: Colletes collaris (assembly GCA_030068185.1). NCBI lineage: Eukaryota > Metazoa > Arthropoda > Insecta > Hymenoptera > Colletidae > Colletes > Colletes collaris. The sequence continues at coordinate 672,076 of JASGYR010000301.1, read as the reverse complement.
GCAGTATCGTCGGTGTCTGGAACATTATAATCGCCCTTGGCAGCGAACGCATATCGACGGTCCAGCACCGCTGATTAAAAACTGCAGTGAATGTTGCCGACGAGAGTAAAGAAAGGCGGTGGTTTGTTAAATCAAGCGATAAACGCGCTACCTATCGAATTACATATCCCAGGATATCAGTTTTGTGGTCCAGGAACTCATCTGGCAAAACGATTGGCTAGAGGTGATCGAGGCATCAATCCGTTGGACGCAGCGTGTCGCGAACACGATATTGCATATTCGCGTAGCAACGACCTCGGCGAAAGGCACGCAGCAGATAACGTACTCGCTGACAAAGCGCGTAAACGCATCGTTGCGCGAGACTCGACTCTGGGTGAAAGAGGAGCTGCTACAGCTGTTTGGGCAGCTATGAAGGCCAAGACGAAAATCGGAATGGGGATGAAAACAAAACCCCGCAAAAGGACTGTAAGAGAAGCATCGCAAAAGCGGATTCTTCCAGTGGCCAAACGGGGTGGTATATTACCACTTCTCCCGCTGCTAGGTGTTCTCGGATCATTAGCTGGCGGAGCGGCGGGGATCGCCAATGCGGTAAACGATAATAAGGCAGCGCAACGTCAGCTGCAGGAAATGCGTCGTCATAATCGCTCCATGGAAGGTCGTGGACTCTATCTGACACCATACAAGCGCGGACAGGGAATCTCGAAACGAAAAAACAAAAAAAAAAAAACGCCGAAAAGACAATAAAAATTCCTGTGTGTAACTACCGACATGCAATTGAATGAGTTGGCAAAACGTATGCGTATTCCATTCTTTAGAGGTGTTTTTATGCGCAACGCGCTACCAGCCGGAGGAGTACGTCGAAACGAGAGCGGTATCGTGAATTTGGACAATGTCGAGGGACCGGGGACTCATTGGGTGGCGTATGCGAAGAGAGGGCATCGAGCTGTATACTTCGACAGCTTTGGCAATCTTCGACCGCCTAAGGAATTGACACAATATTTGGATAATGATGATGTCAAAATTGAATACAATCGAACGTCTTATCAGGAGTATGATCAGAGCAATTGTGGACAACTATGTCTACGCTTTCTACAAACGATTGGCACCAAATTTAAGGATTGTCCCCCGCCAATCTGATTCAGTACTAGTCGAGCAGTTTCTCGGAATATGTCGTTAACATTGACTCTAACTGGCAAGAGTAGCACCCTCGTTGTGAGCTACTTTCCACCCATAGATTTGAGCGACGATGATTACGAGCTTGGTCTAACAACCTTTGAAACGTATCATACAATACCCAACATCGACTCGAGCAACGATAAATTCTACTTCACCACAAACTATGACACCAACAACAACAACAGCGTCGACACTGGCCACGACTACATTACGATTCCCCACGGCTCCTACGAACTAGACGCCATTGCCAAGTATTTGAAGCAGCGATTACTTGAGCGATATAATCAAAATCTCGGTGGTACCGATGATGATGATGATGGTGACAATGATATGTATCCTATAGTGTTACGCCCCAACAACAACACCATGAAAAGCGAGCTGTACTTTTTTTTTTCGTGGGGAAAATCTCCGAAAGACTCCCTCCCACCTCTTTGGGGAGAGGCGGGAGGGGTGTGTGGGATTCCCCGCGCCCATTATACCGGGCGCGGGACCTACCCACTAAAAACCCCACGGTGACAGTTCCGCAAGATTTGGGGGGATACCGGGAATCGCTCGAAGTATACTTCCGGAATCCTCCCCGTGCCCGCGCTTTGCGCCCACCCGCGGGGCGACAAACGGTCCCCCCGGTAATCGCCCTGTCTCATAGCGGCAGGACGAGGCCACATCGTCCTGCCGCCATCCGTCCCGGGGCCGCGTCTAGTGGCGGCTGCGAGCCCCAACTCGCAACCGCCGCGACCCCTTTTCTACCCCTCGGAGGCCGGCAGCTCATGGCCGCGCCAGGCCACCGAGGGTGCCGCTCCGTGCGCCGGATCCGGACAGGAGGCACTGCCACCCCATCCGGTCCGACCCTGCGCCGCCTGGCGGGAGGGGGCTCCTATCAGGACCCCCCTCCCAGCCTGGGTCATGCGCCACGCCGAGGGGCCGCCCCCCCCTCAGCACGCTGCTGTCGCTCGCGCTCCCTTCCCGCGGTCTCCTTCTGCAACATTACGATTTCGCAGAAGGAGGCCACGGCCCTCCACTTCTCCTCGCTGCCGAGCATGGCGCGCACCATGCCCGAGACATCCCGCCCGATGACGCCGATCAGGACACGGCGTTCACCCTCCCATGCAGCGCATACCTCGAGGGTATGCTCCGCCGTGTCCTGCTCTGCGTCACAATGGCAGCAACGCGCCGTCGGCTCCTTCCCTATCCGGCACAGGTCTCTCCCGAAGCTGCCATGCCCCGAGAACACCTGTGCCATCCTGTAAGTGAGGCTTCCATGGCCTCTGTCCAGCCACTCACATAGGAGTGGCCGAAGAGCCCCGACTGTCCGGTGCCCCGCGGTAGGCAGAGCCAACCGCTCTTGACACGCGTGCACCACGGACTGCCGGGCCTGGCGCTTCAACTCGCCCCAAGCAGGTTCCTGCACACCCGGGACGCCCCCACCCCCGCGCGACGGTCGACGCGGTGACGATACATCATCGCGTGCGACCGCGCGAGTAGATCCATGGGCGGCATCCCCGCAAGAACCGTCGCCGCCTCATGTGACACGCTCCGGTACCCGCGGACGACCCTTAGAGCCATCCGCCTCTGCACCCGACGCAGCATAGTCATGCCGCCCCGGGAGGCCGCCAGGTCGTCCGCCCAGACGGGGGCCCCGTATAGGACCACCGACTGAACCATTGCCACATAGAGGCGGCTTTCTCGGCCCGCCGGGCCCCCCAGGTTTGTCAGAATCCGGCCCAAAGCCCCGACCATCCTCTCCAGCCGGGGGGCCAGGCAGCGGAAATGCTCCTCGAAGCGCCAGTGGCTATCGAGGATCAGCCCCAGATGCCTCATCTGGGGCTTCACCTCGATATTAGCCTCACCCACGCGGATCAGTGGGGGTGGCGGATCCTGCCGAGGTGAATGGAACGCTATCACCTCGGTCTTATACACCGCCACCGTCATCCCCATCCCTCTGATCCGGTCGACGACGCGTTGCGCCCCCTCCTCCGCGAGACGCTTGGCCCTCCCCCAGTGCGCCCCGACGGCCAGCACCAGTGTGTCATCTGCATAACACACGGCGCTGACGCCGTCGGGGAGGTCGGCCCGCAACACTGCGTCGTACGCGATGTTGGAAAGGAGTGGCCCGTGGACCGACCCCTGCGGAACACCTCAGTACACCTCCCTCCGCATATGCCCATCCCGGCTCGGATACTCGATCCACCTGCCGCGGAGATAATCCCCGATGACCGCCCCGAGACAAGGGGGGACCCGATGATATTCGAGCCCCCTAATTATCTCCTCCCAGGGCAGGGTGTTAAAGGCGTTGGCAATATCCAAGAATATTGCCAAAGCAACCCCTCCCCGAGAGGGCCCTGACACGACCTATCGCGTCGATGGTCGATCGACCCTCCCGGAAACCGTACTGACAGTCGGCCAGGCCGGGGGCACCCCGCGCCAGGTGCTCGACGAGGCGGGCAGCAATCACCCGCTCGAAGAGGCGGAGCTCATTGGCGGAGCTTCTTCAGCACCACCCTGTACGGGCGCCCCCAAGGATCGTCATCGAGGGTCTGGAGAAGATCCTTCCATGCCCGGGTCTTGGCCCGTTTGATGGCGACCTGCAGAGCAACCCGCGCCATCCGGTATGCCTCATACAGGTCATCTGCCCTCGCTCGCGCCACGCCACCGTCCGGTCGTAGACGAAGGCGCGCGCGGGCGTACTGGCGTCGGGCGCGGACACTCGCGACCCGCAATTCCGCGATCGCGGCCGACTACCAGTACACCGCCCGGCGAGGAGAAGCTCGCCCGACCAGGGGCATCGACGCGTCGCAAATGGTTGCGACTAGTACCCCGACCCGGGCAGCCTCCTCGTCCATGCTTGGCAACTCGGCCGCCACCTGCGGCCAAGTTGCAGCGAGGGCAGCTGCCATCAGGGCGTCCTTGTCCAGGTGCCGAAGCGCCCAGCGGCGCGGTGGGGTGCCATCCGGGCGGCGGTGCCGGGACGCAGCCCCGGCGGCAGAGACCTCCATCCGGATATACCGGTGATCGGAGAGTGTCTCTGCCTCCGGGGCCACCTGCCAACCCGACACCATGCGCACGGCGTTGGGAGTCGCGAATCCAACATCCGCGATAGCCCCCCATATCGCCGCACGCACGTGTGCTCCGACCCCCGAAGGTCGAGCCCCGCCGCCAAGTCGCCCAGGATCCCGCCGCGAACGGTGGTCAAAGGGGATCCCCAAGCCACCGACTTGGCGTTAAAGTCCCCCAGGACTAGCACCGGTACAGCTCGAACGCGGCGTGACCGCTGCGGGGCGAGATGTAGCACCCCACTACGGCGACTCCCCCCCAGTCCACGGCGACGAAACCCCGACCGCGCTCCAGAATGGAGAACGGCGGGGACCCGTCGCCACCTCCCCATACCGTCGCCACCAAACCGTCCGCGTCGCCCACCCAATGTGGGTGATCCTGCACGCGGTATGGCTTGGCGGCGACCGCCAGGCCAACCCCCCACTCCGCGAGGACATGGGACATCATGTCCTGTGCCGCGCGGCAGTGGTTGAGATTGGCCTGGAGGAGGAGGCGGGGTGCCGTTATTTAACGGCCGTCCCAGCCTCCTCCCGGCTGTCCGTCCCCGTGGCACCGTCCACCTCCATGGTGGACGCTGCCAGCAACCGCGGTGCTTGAACCGGGGTGGGCCCCTTCTTCCTCCCCTTCCGGGAGGGGGGAGAGCACTTTTTGCTCCCCACCATGTCATCGGCTGGCCTCCCCATGTCCGCACATAGCGGGCAGTGGGGGGCCGCCGAGCACTGGCTCGCGCGGTGGTCATTCGCCCCGCAGCGGTAACTCTGACCGCTGCGGCAAACCGGCGAGGTGCACCACTGCCTCACGTGCCCCAGCTCGAGGCAGCGGTGACACTGGAGTGGCCGCGGTGCGAGTATCTCCACTCGCGACGAAACCCACCCCACCTATACCCTCCCGGATTCCGCCACCTTTCGGGCGGCGGAGAGGGGACACCGGGCCCACACCGACCCCAGGCCGGAAGGAGACCTGCGGATTTCTCCGACCCGCACGTCTCCCTCGGGGCAATCACCCGCCCTCGCTAGGGCACAGGACACCTCCTGCGCGGTGAACGAGTCGTCCAACCCACATATGCGCATCTCAGTGCGCTTCTTGGGCCGGACGACTCGGACACCCCGCTCGCCCAGCTGCTCCTGGAGCATCTGGGCGAGTCGGTCCGCCTTCTCGCCGCCCTCTGGACCAGGGATCTCCAGCAGGAGACCTCCAGTCACGGCCCTCTTCGCCCTCACGGAAGCGATGCCAAGCTCCTCCAGGGATATATTGTCCCTGGCGAGCTGCATCGCCCCCGCGAGTGTCAGGTCGCCCCCCTGAGGAACGGTCAGCGTCACTGCTGCCGTTTTAGGGGGGCGCCCTGGTCGCATCTTCGCGGCCTTTCCCTTGGCCGCGGGCGGCGAGGTAGCAGGTCGCGGCTGCGAGGCCTTCCTCGCCGCCCTCTTAGCCTTCCGCCCTACCACCTCGCTCCACGACCCCCCCCCCCTTGGGATGGTGCCACGGAGGACGCGCGCACCGGGGCCGCGGGTACACTACCCCCCTGGTGGGCCGCGACCCGCCTCAGGGACGAGGAGATCCTCTCGGATATCTCCTCGGTCACCTCGTCCCTGAGGCAACTCATCATCACAACCGGGCTCATCGCCTTGCCCACTTCGTCGACGGCTTGCCCCGTTCGCTTCCTCTTGGAGCCTATGTGGCTCCTCGTGGAGGAGAAGGACGAGACTGACGCAGTCTCGTCGTCCTCCTCCACCTTCCACGAAGCCAGGCCAGGCGCTGAGTGAGGCGCGAGCACCGTCACTCCAGCCCCAGCACCGCCTCCGTCCTCCCCAACCGAAACAACCCGTCCCATCCAAAGCGAGCTGTACTGCTCGTTTGCGGTAGACTTTACGAAACCCAATAACATTGGATCGCTATTGGGATTCTCGGCGAATCGGGAATTAGAACCGGGGCAGTGGCACGAATCGGACGACCCGATTAATATCATGAGCGTAAACATTATTCGCATTGAATGGAGTGTGACCGCTGGCGCGTACAACAATGGGAAGCGTGTACATACGATACATGAATTCTTTCCGAGAGCTCCGCCAGGATATGAGATATCGGAAACGCCCGCACAGATCATTTATCTTCCAATCACCGCACGGATCATTACGGATCTAACGATACGCGGTGTGGATCAAAACGGACGATTGCTGGATTTTCGCGGTGAGGAGATTACCATCAGACTGCACGTGCGACGACGATAATACCTGTGGTGCGAACGAATGAGATGCTTGTGTTGAACGACTCCAGAAACACGTTTCTTCCAAACGAAATTGTCTACAACAACAACAACAACAACAGCCCTGAGTACGCTAAAACGAAGAGGCTGAGTGCTGCAAACATTGCATTTTTGAAATCATTGGGATTCATTGTGCGCATTTAAGTTGAAAATGGCTGACATTCTAAGCATTGGAGGAAGCCGACGTTTGATGATCGCATTGTTAAGCTCGAGACTCACACATACAACCCATACGTTAACACAACGTTTGGACACAGTGATGAGATAAGAATACCTATACAACAGCAAGATTTATACACATTGCCGTGTGAAAGTTTCCTCTACGTGGAGGAAATTGACGATACATAAGCCAAATGATGCTTCAACGGTGATGTTGGGAAATAATTGCATGGCGTTCATATTTGATGAGATTCGATATGAGCTGAATGGTGTGGAGATTGATCGCAACAGAAACGTTGGAATAACTAGCACGCTTAAAAATTATGTATCACTGACATCCGATGAAGACAAAAATATGGAGAATGCTGGATGGGGCTTGAAACGACGCGATGAGTTGGTAGTGAAAAATCATTTCAATTTTTGCGTCCCGCTCAAATATTTGCTGGGATTTTGCGAGGACTACAAACGCATGGTTATTAATGCGCGTTACGAATTTATTTTAATACGATCGCGCAACGATAACAATTCTCTAATTGGGTCTGTAACGTTGGAACCAGAAATTGAATTACTTAAAGTGCAATGGCGGATGCCTCATGTGACGCTAAACGATGTTAATAAGCTATCGCTGCTACATGCTTTGGAAAGTGGGCAAAACCTGAGCATTAGTTTTCGCTCGTGGGATCTGTACGAGTATCCTCTCTTACAGAGCACCACCAAGAATTCGTGGGCCGTCAAGGCAGCCGCACAGCTGGAGAAGCCGCGATATGTTCTCTTTGCTCTACAGACTGCTCGAAAGAATGTGATGACCGAAGATGCTACTCGGTTTGACCACTGCAAATTGACCAATTTAAAACTGTTTCTCTACTCGGAATTTTATCCGTACGATGACATGAACTTGGACTTTGACAAGAATAGACACGCCATCTTGTTTAGCATGTATACGCATTTCCGTAAATCGTATTACGGACATAGTTGCAACGAGGCATTATTCACCGTTGCCCAATTTTTACAATTTGGCCCCCTCGTGGTGATTGACTGCTCGCGACAAAATGAGTCGATCAAGAATAGCATCGTGGACGTGCGCATAGAATTCGATTGTAAAGAGAATGTGCCAGCAAATACTACGGCCTACTGTCTCATTTTGCATGATCGGGTGGTTGAATACAATCCGCTGACAAACGTGGTGCGCAAAATCAATTAAATCCCAACGCTACTTACTTGCCCTCTTGTGTGCCAAATTCGTACAAATTTTCATCATGAAAATCGAAATGCTTTACGAGAAAGACCGCATTCTCCCGTCTGTCTTGGAAGTGAGCGGATCTCTAAATTGTTCCGATAATGACCGTACCAACATTTGTTGACCTGCAAGGGTTCAGTGTTGATGGAAGATTTGTTGTGAAGGAAGTGGCTGCCCTACGAAAAGGAACAATTCTCTCGCATTATATATTTGGGAGTTCGATGCCGCAATATCTTCTTACGAAATCTGACAAATCATGCATCCGGTGGTTGACGGCAAAACATCACGGACTACGGTGGGAAGATGGAGACGTTCCGTACAGTATGGCTAAACAGCTAATTACGAAAGCTGTTGTCGATGCGGTCGATGAAGAAGATGACGCACCGCATATCGCATATGTTAAAGGGCTGCAGAAACGAGACTGGCTTGCGGCTCGATGAAAATGCGAGAGCGAGCGTGATCTTTGAGACACTGGACATGGACTACGAGGATACCATATCTCTAAAAAAGCTAAATGCACTTAATACCTTACGATGAGAAAGACACGCAAAGCATTGTGCCATGCAAAATGTATTTAAAATATTCAACTGGTGGTCTAAACGCCAGAGAGAAATGCGTAAATAAATATAATCAATTTTTAATATATAAAAATTTTGTTTCTTCACCCTCCCCAACCTAACCTCCTGCACATGATGTACGCTAGATTAAGACTATAGTTATAATTACTATTATGTAGAAGCGGTTCAATATGCAATCAAAGTGGTACCATACATGTTCAGAGTGGTATGATAGACGTTTGATAGACGTTTGATAGATGTTCAGAGTGGTTCGATACACATTCGATACATGATCAAAGTGGTACGATAGATGTTCAAAGTGGTATGATAGATGTTCGATGCGCGTTCAAAGTGATATGATAGAGGTTCGATGCATGTTCGAAGTAGTACGATAGGTGTTTGATAGATGTTCAGAGAAGAGGAGGAAAGAAGATGCGTGTGAATAAGGGAGAGGTTGGTCAGTGAAAAAGATAAGTGCAAGGAGGGTGAAGATTTCGAAGAACATGAAGAACAAAGACATCCTGCTTTGCAAAGCTATGCATCTTTCAAGATAAAGGTTTACGTTCAAGAGGCAGGAGATGCAGCGAGCTCATTTGCATTCGATATGTGGGGCAGGTCTGAGGTATGTACACAATATTATTTTCATACAATCATCGCATCATAAGTAATATATCATTTCTATATTCTAGAATTCACAGAGGCTCCCACCGGCTCCCTCGCCACCCCCCTCGCCGCCACCCTCGCCGCCGCCGCCCCAAAGGCCCTCGCCGCCACCGGTATGTAATACTTTCTATTGTTTTTGAATGATTAATGCTTAATGTGTTAATATTATCCCAATGATTGTATGTTCTAGGGCTCACCACCACCACCACCACCGCCACAACAACCAATGGGGCCAGAAATGGTCGCACGGTTGCGTGGGCCGTGGATACCATTTAGGCGACTGCGACCCATGCGGCGACCCCTACGGCGGCCGCGGCCCCGTTCTCCTCCATCGCCATCATGGATAGATGCGCGGCGGCCGCGGCACCGTTCGCCATCATCATCACCGACCCCCCCACCCCCACCCCCCAACACACCCTCACCACGGCTATCGCCGGCATCATCATCGGTATCATCACCATCCCGGTAGGGCAGTGGAGGGGAATTTTTTAATTATTTTTCATAAAAAAAAAAAAAAAACAAAAATTCAATGTTAAAAATTATTTAAATGTTTTCGGCTCTATCAAACTGCAGAAGAAGTGAGGACAAAATTTAAAACTTTTGTTAACGTGCTGCAACAAAAAAGCGATGGTCGGTTTTAATAAACAGTATTTCGAAGAAGAACGGGTATAAAGTTTCTTAACATAACATCTCATCGTGCGTTTCACTGGTGATTACGGAGTTATAATTTATTTTATACAGCGCTTCCACAGATATTATATTACATTCAACACGTGTCGAGACTTTTGTCCTTGGAGGCCCAAGTTACATGCAATCGCGCGATATGCTGCGATGTTAAGATTGAACAAAAGCATTATGGAAAAAAAAAATGGTTTCTTTAGAATAAAATGTGGTGGGGATTGCACCTCTATTTAAGCCGTCTCCCCGGACGCTATTCCATCAGTCGCTCAGTAGCTTTGCTGAAATTTCGACTCAACAAATAGTGCTCTGAAAGAAAATGTGTAGTACCAGTGCCATGCGTTATTACGTTCCAATCGTGCAAGATGATGGTGTATCTCCATGCAAGGAGAATACATTTAACAGGTAACCTTTCATAATTTTTTATTTGTGCTGCTAAAATCATACGTGACAGTGAATATTACTGCAAATTTTTTTCTACACCCATGGGGCAATGAAGGGGGCGTGGGGCGAGGGGAAGTGAGGGCGCGCGGGGGAGTGCGGCACGGAGAACTCTAGGCGCGGGGCCTGTGGGGAGTGGAAGATTGTTTGCGCCCACACGAGCCGCGGAGTGGGGGATGTCGCAATCGTGGAGGGGATTAGTCCAGGCCGAGCCGCCGCGGAGACCTCTCCAGACCTGGCCCGCCGTCGGAAATTTTTTAAGTGGTGTGAATGATCCCCTAAAACTTTTCATACCGAACCGAGTGAGTTGATGAAACCCCAAAATTTTTTTCTATACCCACAGGCATTTTTTTTGTCTTTTCGGCGTTCTCGGTACGTTTGATGAGATCTAAAAAAGAATTACATAATGTTCTCCTAAGAAAATATTTACAGCTAGCGAAAAAAAAACAACAAATCATTCGGCTCGTAAATCTATTCTTTCTATTTATTATTCTAGTACTCGTATAAATTCAGATTTTTATAGTTCACTGTGGTTAGGTTTGGTCAAACTCTTGATAACGCGTTATAGAAACTGGTTAATATCATTACGAAACACAAGAAATAAAAAGTTTCATACTTTATACTAAATGCGAAAAATTTACTCGAAAAATTGCAGCTCCTCTTTCATCCAGAGTCGAGTCTCGCGCAACGATGCGTTTTCGCGCTTTGTCAGCGTGTACGTTATCTGCTGCGTGCCTTTCGCCGATGTCGTTGCTACGCGAATATGCAATATCGTGTTCGCGACACGCTGCGTCCAACGGATTAAAATATAAAATATAAATTAAATCGACGGTCCAGCCTTAGATTTAATATATTAAAAATTGATTATATTTATTTACGCATTTCTCTCTGGCGTTTAGACCACCAGTTGAATATATTAAATACATTTTGCATGGCACAATGCTTTATAAATAGAAAGAATAGATTTACGAGCCGAATGATCTGTTGTTTCTTTTCGCTAGCTGTAAATATTTTCTTAGGAGAACATTATGTAATTCTTTTTTAGATCTCATCAAACGTACCGAGAACGCCGAAAAGACAATAAAGAATGCCTGTGGGTGTACAAAAAAATTTTCGGGGGTCATCCCCTCCCTCGGTTCGGTATGAAAAGTTTTCGGGGATCATTCCCCCCTTCTTAAAAAATTTCCGACGGCGGGCCAGGTCTGGAGAGGTCTCCGCGGCGGCTCGGCCTGGACTAATCCCCTCCACGATTGCGACAACCCCCACTCCGCGGCTCGTGTGGGCGCAAACAATCTTCCACTCCCCACAGGCCCCGCGCCTAGAGTTCTCCGTGCCGCACTCCCCCGCGCGCCCTCACTTCCCCTCGCCCCACGCTCCCCCCATTGCCCCATGGGTTAGAATCCCCATAGCTATACTACTTCAGTTAATTTGTCAGTTAATTAGTTAGTATGCAGTTAGTTAGTTAGTTTGCAGTTAGTTAGTTAGGTTGTCTGCTAGTTAGTTTGTTTGCAGTTAGTTAGTTAGTTTGCAGTTAGTTAGTTAGTTTGTCAGTTAGTTAGTTAGTTTGCAGTTAGTTGGTTAGTTTCCAGTTAGTTGGTTAGTTTGCAGGAAATTAATTAGTTTGTGAGTTAGTTAGTTAGTTTGCAGTTAGTTAGTTAGTTTGCAGTCAGTTAGTTATTTTGCAGATAGTTAGTTAGTTTGTCAGTTAGTTAGTTAGCTTAGCCAGTTAGTTAGTTAGTTTGCAGATAGGTAGTTAGTTTGTCAGATAGTTAGTTAGTTTGCCAGTTAGTTACTTAGTTTGTCAGTTAGTTAGTTAGTTTGCAGTCTGTTTCAATATCGATTAAAATGCGATAGTTAATTTAAATCCGAAACAATTCGTTACCCGGTTTGTTTTCGGTTACGCGACCGACCAGGAAGATTCTAGGTCGACGCGTCCGCTATTCAAAATGTTAGAGGACAGAAAACACGGTTCTCGAGGTTTTCTGCAAAGTCACGCGAACGATTAATTAACGCTCAATTTTGAAACAAGCGGTTTAAACGCCCGAGTTTAGAGAAGGTACGAAAACTATATAATAGACAGAGACGGACGAGAGACACGGCGACAGCGCCGCGTGACGGAAGACTCTCCCCACTCACGCGCTCACTTTGGCAGCTCGTGCTCGTCCGTCACTCGCTATCAAACCACTGCCACGAGCACTTCGGTATACGAACACGCGCAGCAGTCGCATATACAAATAATTCGAGCTATCCGACCCGAGTCGAATTCTTCGACTACCCTCGGAGAGGCAAAGGAATTATTTGTTAGTTATAGTATCGAGCCAGTCGGTACACGACCGAGCTCTGTAAGCAGACTTAATTAATTCGGAATAGGCTCGAAGTAATTCGAGTGTTTCCGGGGAATCGATCCATAAACAGGTGTGGGAAGAAACCCTGAGTGGAATCAATCGTTTCCCCAGGGACAGGGGGCTAAGCTCATCCCAATTTATAGGTGCGAGGTTCTTCGCACTTTTCTTAGTGCACGACTCCATAATCCAGGTGTGGGAAGAAACCCTGAGTGGAATCATCGTGCACTAGAGGATCGAGGTACGAACTCCTTCCTCCAATTGACTGACAGAAACGGCTTCGAACCCACCATACAGGGGTGAATAATACCCTGGGTGGATTTGCCGTCTTCCAGTCGAAGCGGGACACTTTTTTTAAACCCCAGCTATCGGCGAAAGCTAGGACACGTCCAAAAATCTCCAGGGAGTACGGTCCCTGTGCGTAGGACGGAGCATCCGACAAAGCAACGTGGTCTCAGGCACAACCGTAAGTCGACCTAAGGGCGCCGTTGACAAGCCTGCACCACACAGTGCCGTACGCACTTACGAAGGCGGTGAAGGGCCGGGGACCGGCTGAAAGGTTGGAGCCTGACAACCTCCCTCCGATCACCTTTTCCTGCGACAGTCATACATCAAAGTCATAAATTGCAGTCAGAAATTGCAGTCGTGAAATTAAACGAGCAGAAATCTCGTACACGACAATAGTAAGCAAGCGATTCCCGATTTAACGGGAACGCTCACACATACAGTCCATTAGCTTAGCTGCGCATCGCGGCGGCTGAGATCCCCGCTCCTGGGTGCGACAAGCACAGACCAGACGAGCGCGGAAGAAAGTAAGACACACAGTCCCTCAGGGGCTGTGTCCGGCAATCGTCGGCCGCAGTACGGGGCGTAGCGACCCCGAGGTACCTGAAGCTAATCACACCGTAAGCCTCCTGTTGGTCGTCACGACAATCCATTCATAATTCCTTTTTTGGTTTTGTGAATGGTACGTGACGGCAGGAGAAAGGGGGCCTTGGCTTAACCGCCTGGGCCAAGAGTATGGCGACTCTATAAAATCGCCCTCCAATCCTAAGCTATGGTGCGCGGCGATGGGATGCATGGTTGGGGGAGAAGGCCCAATCCCAAGCGACCACCTCCGGGGCACCTGCCGAACCCCCGGAGTATTAGGCTTACCCGGGTAAGGCGGCTCTGCCCGGGTGGACCTTTATTTCCGACCTACTCGTGGGATTTATACATGGATTTTCAAAATAAAACGGGGTTGGGACGGGTTATATTGGAGGGGAAGGACGATGACGGTGTTGGGGCTAGGGTGACGGCGCTCGCGCCTCACTCAGCGCCTGGCCCGGTTTCGTGGAAGGTGGAGGAGGACGACGAGACTGCTTCAGTCTCGTCCTTCTCCTCCACGAGGAGCCACATAGGCTCCAAGAGGAAGCGGACGGGGCAGGCCGTCGACGGAGTGGACCGGGCGATGAACCCGGTCGTGATGGTGAGTTGCCTCAGGGACGAGGTAACCGAGGAGATATCCGAGAGGATCTCCTCGTCCCTGAGGCGGGGGGGGAAGGTGGCCGCGGCCTGCTCCTCGAAGGGGCCGAAGACCAGCGGGGCAGACCCCCGTAGGGTAGCGGCCCAGAGGATGAGGGAAGCGACACAGGAATTGTGTGGGCGAAATGCCCGGCTGCAGCTCCAGGTGGAGGAGGAGCGACGGGGAGGATGAGGGCAGAGGCGCGCTGGAACAGCGCAGCCCTCCCTCCTATCCTCCCTCCTCCTCCACCTCCACCACCACGACCCACGGTCGTGGAAAAAAGCGGAGTGCGGCGGCGGTGTTGCGGGGACCTTCCACCCGCACTCCGCCCGCGCAGAGTTCCCAATTCTCCTCAGAGGACGAACTTCTGAGGAGGATCGGGAACATGATCGACGGCAAGCTGGCCGCCTTCCGGGAGGAGCTCCTCTACGGAGGTGTGGTCGGCGGGAAGGCGGTTCCTCCCCGACCAAGGTCGGTTCCGGCGGGGAAGGCGAAGGTGGGGGGCGGGAAGGCTCCACCCACCATGGCCGCTACGGTGCCGCGGGACGCGGCTCCCCAGGGGGGTAGTTTACCCGCGGCCCCGGTGCGCGCGTCCTCCGCGGCACCATCCCAAGGAGAGGTGTCGTGGAGCGAGGTGGTAGGGCGGAAGGCAAAGAGGGCGGCGAGGAAGGCCTCGCAGCCGCGACCTGCTACCTCGCCGCCCGCGGCCAAGGGAAAGGCCGCGAAGGTACGACCAGGGCGCCCCCCTAAAACGGCAGCAGTGACGCTGACCGTTCCTCAGGGGGGCGACCTGACACTCGCGGGGGCGATGCAGCTCGCCAGGGATAATATATCCCTGGAAGAGCTCGGCATCGCTTCCGTGAGGGCGAAGAGGGCCGTGACCGGGGTCTCCTGCTGGAGATCCCTGGTCCAGAGGGCGGCGAGAAGGCGGACCGACTCGCCCAGAGGCTCCAGGAGCAGCTGGGCGAGCGGGGTGTCCGAGTCGTCCGGCCCACGAAGCGCACAGAGATGCGCATATGTGGGTTGGACGACTCGGTCACCGCGCAGGAGGTGTCTTGTGCCCTAGCGAGGGCGGGTGATTGCCCCGAGGGAGACGTGCGGGTCGGAGAAATCCGCAGGTCTCCTTCCGGCCTGGGGTCGGTGTGGGCCCGGTGTCCCCTCTCCGCCGCCCGAAAGGTGGCGGAATCCGGGAGGGTATTGGTGGGGTGGGTTTCGGCGCGAGTGGAGATACTCGCACCGCGCCCACTCCAGTGTCACCGCTGCCTCGAGCTGGGGCACGTGAGGCAGTGGTGCACCTCGCCGGTGGACCGCAGCGGTCAGTGTTACCGCTGCGGGGCGAATGACCACCGCGCGAGCCAGTGCTCGGCGGCCCCCCACTGCCCGCTATGTGCGGACATGGGGGGCCAGCCGATCACAGGGTGGGGAGCAAAAGTGCTCTCCCCCCTCCCGGAAGGGGAAGAAGGGCCCACCCCGGGTCAAGCACCGCGGTTGCTGGCAGCGTCCACCATGGAGCTGGACGGTGCCACAGGGACGGACAGCCGGGAGGAGGCTGGGACGGCCGTTAAATAACGGCGCCCCGCCTCCTCCTCCAGGCCAATCTCAACCACTGCCGCGCGGCACAGGACATGATGTCCCAAGTCCTCGCGGAGTGGGGGTTGGCCTGGCGGTCGCCGCCGAGCCGTACCGCGTGCCGGATCACCCACATTGGGTGGGCGACGCGGACGGTTTGGTGGCGACAGTATGGGAGGTGGCGACGGGTCCCCGCCGTTCTCCATTCTGGAGCGCGGTCGGGGTTTCGTCGCCGTGGACTGGGGAGTCGCCGTAGTGGGGTGCTACATCTCGCCCCGCAGCGGTCACGCCGCGTTCGAGCTGTACTTGGCCGAGGTCGCGGCATGCGTGCAGCGCTGCGCGGCCCGGCCGGTGCTAGTCCTGGGGACTTTAACGCCAAGTCGGTGGCTTGGGGATCCCCTAGGACCACTGTTCGCGGCGGGATCCTGGGCGACTGGGCGGCGGGGCTCGACCTTCGGTTACTAAACCGGGGTCGGAGCACACGTGCGTGCGGCGATATGGGGGTCTATCGTGGATGTTGGATTTGCGACCCCAACGCCGTGCGCATGGTGTCGGGTTGGCAGGTGGCTCCGAAGGCAGAGACACTCTCCGATCACCGGTATATCCGGATGGAGGTCTCTGCCGCCGGGGCTGCGTCCCGGCACCGCCGCCCGGATGGCATCCCACAGCGCCGCTGGGCGCTTCGGCGCCTGGACAAGGACGCCCTGATGGCAGCTGCCCTCGCTGCAACTTGGCCGCAGGTGGCGGCCGAGTTGCCAAGCATGGAGGAGGAGGCTGCCCGGCTCGGGGTACTAGTCGCAACCATTTGCGACGCGTCGATGCCCCGGGTCGGGCGAGCTTCTCCTCGCCGGGCGGTGTACTGGTGGTCGGCCGCGATCGCGGAATTGCGGGTCGCGAGTGTCCGCGCCCGACGCCAGTACGCCCGCGCGCGCCGTCGTCTACGACCGGACGATGGCGTGGCGCGAGCGAGGGCAGATGACCTGTATGAGGCATACCGGATGGCGCGGGTTGCTCTGCAGGTCGCCATCAAACGGGCCAAGGCCCAGGCATGGAAGGATCTCCTCCAGACAATCGATGACGATCCTTGGGGGCGCCCGTACAGGGTGGTGCTGAAGAAGCTCCGCCCGTGGGCGCCCCCGTCACCGAGGGTCTTGACCCCCGGCTGCTGGAGGACGTGCTCACTACTTTTTTACCAATTCGGGTGATGGGACCAAGTCAACCGGCGCAGGAGGCAGTCCCAAGGGTGTGGGCGGCCTAACGGGGGGTCACTCAGGGGTAGCTGGCCGCGGCCATCAGACGGCTCGGGGCGCGTAACACGGCCCCGGGTCCGGATGGTGTGCCCGGCCGGGTTTGGGTCTTGACCCAGGGCGTCCTTGGGGCTGACCTCAGGCGGTTGTTCGACCGATGCCTGAGGGACGGGCGATTCCCCCCCAGTTGGAAGGTGGCGAGGATGATCCTCCTCCGGAAGGAGGGTCGGCCCGCGGAGTCTCCCTCCGCATACCGGCCCATCTGTCTCCTCGACGAGGTGGGCAAGCTCTTCGAGCGGGTGATTGCTGCCCGCCTCGTCGAGCACCTGGCGCGGGGTGCCCCAGGCCTGGCCGACTGCCAGTACGGTTTCCGGGAGGGTCGATCGACCATCGACGCGATAGGTCGTGTCAGGGCCCTCTCGGAGTCGGCCGTCTCCCGGGGAGGGGTGGCTTTGGCAATATCCTTGGATATTGCCAACGCCTTTAACACCCTGCCCTGGGAGGAGATAAGGAGGGGGCTCGAATATCATCGGGTCAACCCTTGTCTCGGGGCGGTCATCGGGGATTATCTCCGCGGCAGGTGGATCGAGTATCCGAGCCGGGATGGGCGTATGCGGAGGGAGGTGTACTGCGGTGTTCCGCAGGGGTCGGTCCTCGGGCCACTCCTGTGGAACATCGCGTACGACGCAGTGTTGCGGGCCGACCTCCCCGACGGCGTCAGCGCCGTGTGTTATGCAGATGACACACTGGTGCTGGCCGTCGGGGCGCACTGGGGAGGGCCAAGCGTCTCGCGGAGGAGGGGGCGCAACGCGTCGTCGACCGGATCACAGGGATGGGGATGACGGTGGCGGTCCATAAGACCGAGGTGATAGCGTTCCATTCACCTCGGCAGGATCCGCCACCTCCTCTGATCCGCGTGGGTGAGGCTAATATCGAGGTGAAGCCCCAGATGAGGTATCTGGGGCTGATCCTCGATAGCCACTGGCGCTTTGAGGAGCATTTCCGCTGTCTGGTCCCCCGGCTGGAGAGGATGGTCGGGGCTTTGGGCCGGATTCTGCCCAACCTGGGGGGCCCGGCGGGCCGAGTTCGCCGCCTCTATGTGGCAATGGTTCAGTCGGTATACGGGGCCCCCGTCTGGGCGGACGACCTGGCGGCCTCCCGGCGCGGCATGACTATGCTGCGTCGGGTGCAGAGGCGGATGGCTCTAAGGGTCGTCCGCGGGTACCGGACCGTGTCACATGAGGCGGCGACGGTTCTTGCGGGGATGCCGCCCATGGATCTCCTCGCGCGGTCGCACGCGATGATGTATCGTCACCGCATCGACCGTCGCGCGGTGGTGGGGGCGGTCCCGGGTGTGCAGGAACCTGCTTGGGGCGAGTTGAAGCGCCAGGCCCGGCAGTCCGTGGTGCACGCGTGGCAAGAGCGGTTGGCTCTGCCTACCGCGGGGCACCGGACAGTCGGGCTGTTCGGCCACTCCTATGTGAGTGGCTGGACAGAGGCCATGGAAGCCTCACTTACAGGATGGCACAGGTGTTCTCGGGGCATGGCAGCTTCGGGAGATACCTGTGCCGGATAGGAAGGAGCCGACGGCGCGTTGCTGCCATTGTGACGCTGAGCAGGACACGGCGGAACATACCCTCGAGGTATGCGCTGCATGGGAGGGTGAACGCCGTGTCCTGATCGGCGTCATCGGGCGGATGTCTCGCTGCCGGGCATGGTGCGCGCCATGCTCGGCAGCGAGGAGAAGTGGAGGGCCGTGGCCTCCTTCTGCGAAATCGTAATGTTGCAGAAGGAGACCGCGGGAAGGAGCGCGAGCGTCTGCGGCGTGCTGACGCTCGCGCTCGTTTGGGGGCGAGCGCGCGTCGCGGGGGCGCCCGGCGCCGCGGGCGGCCCCCTCGGCGTGGCGCATGACCCAGGCTGGGAGGGGGGTCCTGATAGGAGCCCCCTCCCGCCAGGCGGAGTAGGGTCGGACCGGATGGGGTGGCAGTGCCTCCTGTCCGGGCCCGGCGCACGGAGCGGCACCCTCGGTGGCCTGGTGCGGCCATGAGCTGCCGGCCTCCGAGGGGTAGAAAAGGGGTCGCGGCGGTTGCGAGTTGGGGCTCGCAGCCGCCACTAGACGCGGCTCCGGGACGGATGGCGGCAGGACGATGTGACCTCGTCCTGCCGCTATGAGACAGGGCGATTACCGGGGGGACCGTTTGTCCCCCGCGGGTGGGCGCAAAGCGCGGGCACGGGGAGGATACCGGAAGTATACTTCAAGCGATTCCCGGTATCCTCCCAAATCGTGCGGAAGGGTCACCGTGGGGTTTTTAGTGGGTAGGTCCCGCGCCCGGTATAATGGGCGCGGGGAATCCCACACACCTTTCGAGTCTTTCGAAGATTTTCCCCACGAAAAAAAAAAAAAAAAAAAAAAAGTAAGACACACAGCGTGACTCACGTTCACAGGTATTTAACGCCTATTCGTGTCTCTTTCTGTTCCAGGTTTACCGAACAAGGATTAACTGCAGTGGCGTCTGGCCGGGCAGACAATCATAATCTCTGTTTCCAAACATTCAAAATAAAAGGCTTAATAGAGAAAATTAAATTAAAACTTGTATTCTTTTCTCGACGTTCCTTCCCTCACGATCCGGACCACCGTTAGGCGAGGTTTTTTCAAACCTACTCCCCCTACCATAAGGTCCTTCGAGCCGGATCAAACGAGGTTGATTGGAACGGGAAAAGGTGACTGCCTTTGCACGTGACGAAATTACCACGTAAGAGTTGAATCGAGTCGATTAATCCTCGACAAACTCGCTATGGCGTTAAACGAGTCCATGTCGCGTGCCGACATTGAGGATCAGCTCATGGAGTTAACAAACGAGTTCGATCGTCTTAGATCCGTGAGCATAAATCTCAAAAAAGTGGGGAGAGCTAAATTCACGGAGAAACTCCTCCAAGAAAAGCTCGACTACGCCAGGCGAACATGGCGGGATGTCCGCACCATGTATGCAAACGTGCGGAAGATGATTCCCGCCGCAAAAAGACAAGCCTATACGCTTTTTAAGCCAGGCTACCTCCTCGGCGTGGAAAACGAATTCCAGGAATTCCAGGATTTCGTAACCGCCGAGCTGACACGAATCGCTGCTGAATCGAGACCACCGGCACCGGAGGTCCAGCAATTCAGCATGCCCATTGAGCTCCCCAAGCAAAGATTGCCTAAATTCGGGGGTTATCCTCGGGAATGGGAACATTTCGAGGATCTATTTACCACCGGGGTGATGAACAATGTTCAGTTATCAGATGTACAGAAATTGTACCATCTGAACGCATGCTTGGAAGGACCAGCTCTCGCGACGATTTCGTCGCTCGAGATTGTCGGGCGCAACTTCCCCGAAGCGTGGAGAATGCTCAAGGAGAAATACGGGCTTCCACGCATGGTCACGGGAAGGTTGCTCGACAAACTATTTTCGCTGAAGCTGATTGAATTCAACGATCTAGCCAGCATGCAGCAGGTCACTGTGGAATGCACAGAGACTCTAGCTGCATTAAGAAAAAGGGGCACGTCCCAAACAGCTAGTAGAACGGATGCTAGCGTACTGGACGATACAACATTTCACTCCGAAATTGGAGCTGGAATGGCAGAGATCGCTCGGCCTCTCGACTAACTACCCGATGTTCGAGGATGTCCGAACCTTCATCGATCATCACGCGCAAGCTCTGCTTTCGATGAAAGAGGACCGTCGAGAGGCAGCTCTCGCCCCGGAAACAAAATCCCGCATGCCGAAGCCCATCGACGCTCGACCAAAAAGCGTCGCTTCGAAGCCTCTGGCAAGCCATAACGTTGTTATGGGAACCGACTCGGCCCCAAAC
This sequence comes from Colletes collaris, assembly GCA_030068185.1. NCBI lineage: Eukaryota > Metazoa > Arthropoda > Insecta > Hymenoptera > Colletidae > Colletes > Colletes collaris. Next base: position 651,340 of record JASGYR010000301.1, on the reverse strand, counting down.
ACGAGACGCTCAAGTTCCGCAAACGACGGGCGAACCAAACCAATGCGGATGCCAGTATGCGGATTCTGCACTGGGGCACACAGTCTGACTCAATGCACCAATTTTCAGGTGCTGACGCCAAAAATGCGTCACCACTACGTGCAGAACCGCATGGCCTGCGTGCTATGCCTCGACCTTTCTCATATGGCATCACAATGTCAGAGACCCCAGGAATGCCATCGGTGTAGGGGGTAGCATCATACCCTCCTGCACTATGATGGACTGCGGGAACAAAGTTATACGAGGCCGCAGGTGCAAAATACATACGGCCAACGCGACGAGAGCGATTACAACGCTCAACCACGAAGGACGGCCGTGTCGAAGCCGAAGGGAAAACCTTCGACTTCGAAGGCCTACAAGAAACCGGCCTCGACATCACACTGTACCGCGCTCGGTACAGGCGAACCGAGGACCGTGCTGCTAGCCACGGCACGAGTACGCGTGTTCGGAGAGAACGGTGCATCGCGAATCGCTCGAGCACTGTTTGACCAAGGATCGGAGACGTCATTCGTCTCCGCAGGTCTGGCAAACGACCTCCGATTGAAACGCGTGCGTACCCCAGCCACGGTATCGGACTTGGGGGGCGGCCAGACGCAGCAAATAAAATATAGCGTCGGTTTAAACCTCGGCTCGATAAACGAGTCGAAACCGATATGTGTCGCTTAAGCGTACGTCGTGCCGAAGATCACGACCTACTGCAACACGTCGACGAACGCGCGTGTTTACAGTGCGTTCCGAGGTTTACCGTTAGCCGATCCAGAAGCCAGGGCCGATCCTACGATCGAAATTCTGATCGGAGCGGATTTATATGCTCAAGTGATTCGTTCGGGCTTCCGACGAGGGGCGAATGAAGGTCCGATCGCCCAAGAAACGGCGTTTGGCTGGGTTATATCCGGCCCTATACACGCTGAAGGCGACGGCCAGAATACGGTAAGAACGCTGCATTGCACCGTTCTCGAATCGCTGGATTACGCGATTCGACGATTCTGGGAAACCGAAGAAATCCCCACGACCGCGGTGCGGTCCAAGGCGGAAGAAGAGTGCGAAGCACTCTTCCGAAGAACCGTCAAACGGGACAAAACCGAACGGTTTATAGTCCGATTGCCCTTGAATCACCCGAGACCGGACCAAGCGTTAGGACACGCGTTCCACATAGCGCTGTCCGCCCTCGCGAGGATGAGGCGTAAATTGGACGCGGATACGACCCTCGACAGAGAATACTCTGAGTTCCTCGCGGAGTACGAGTCCTTAGGTCACATGACTCGGCTTGAGCCGATTGACCAGAATCGACTGTACATTCCGCATCGAGCGGTCGTACGCACGGAAAGTGCAACGACCAAACTGCGAGTTGTGTTCAATGCAACCAGCAGAACGGTCTGATGGCGATAACTAAACGACGTCCTGCATGTCGGACCAAAATTACAGAACGATATCACCTCGGGTTTAACGAGGTGGCGTCTGTATGAGTACGTTCTGGTGGCAGATATCGAGAAGATGTTTCGGCAAATCCTCGTCGCCCCACAGGACCGTCGTTTCCAATGCATCGTATGGCGCGCGTCAAACGACGAAAAGCTAAAAGCTTTCGAATTGAATACCGTAACATACGGTACGGCGTGCGCCCCATATTTAGCGATGCGTACCCTCCTCGAATTAAAGGAGCAGGATGGAGAGAGGTATCCTCTCGCTGCTTCGATCCTCGAGAGGGACATATACGTCGACGACGTATTTATGGGAGCGTCCAACAAAACCCTGCTAGAGAAAATTCGCAAGCAAGTCTGCGATCTCCTGCAGGGCGGTGGGTGCAAGTTGAGAAAATGGGCTGGAAACTCCGCGAAATTATTGCGGAACATCCCCCAAGGTGCTCACTCCCACGCCGTAGACCTCACTCTGTTCGACGATTCCGAACTAAAAGTGCTTGGTCTACGATGGATCCCAGTGGAAGCGGGACACTTTTCTTAAACCCCAGCTATCGGCGAAAGCTAGGACACGTCCAAAAATCTCCAGGGAGTACGGTCCCTGTGCGTAGGACGGAGCATCCGACAAAGCAACGTGGTCTCAGGCACAACCGTAAGTCGACCTAAGGGCGCCGTTGACAAGCCTGCACCACACAGTGCCGTACGCACTTACGAAGGCGGTGAAGGGCCGGGGACCGGCTGAAAGGTTGGAGCCTTACAACCTCCCTCCGATCACCTTTTCCTGCGACAGTCATACATCAGAGTCTTAAATTGCAGTCAGAAATTGCAGTCGTGAAATTAGACGAGCAGAAATCTCGTACACGACAATAATAAGCAAGCGATTCCCGATTTAACGGGAACGCTCACACATACAGTCCACTAGCTTAGCTGCGCATCGCGGCGGCTGAGATCCCCGCTCCTGGGTGCGACAAGCACAGACCAGACGTGCGCGGAAGAAAGTAAGACACACAGCGTGATTCACGTTCACCGGTTATTAACGCCTATTCGTGTCTCTTTCTGTTACAGGTTTACCAAACAGGATTAATTGCAGCGGCGTCTGGCCGGGCAAACCACATTATATAATCTTTGGTTTATAACCATAACATAAATAAAAGGCTTAGTCGAGTCATTCGACTAAGCGAAAATGAAATTAAAATCTGTATTCTTTTCACGACGTTCCTTCCCTCACGATCCGGACCACCGTTAGGCGAGGTTTTTTCAAACCTACTCCCCCTAACACAGTCTGTTAGTTATTTTGCAGATAGTTAGTTAGTTAGTTAGGTCAGCCAGTTAGTTCGTTAGTTTGCAGATAGCTAGTTAGTTTGACAATTAGTTAGTTAGTTTGCCTATTAGTCAGTTAATTTGTCAGTTAGTTAGTTAGTATGCAGTTAGATAGTTAGTTTGCAGTTATTTAGTTAGGTTGTCTGCTAGTTAGTTAGTTTGCAGTTAGTTAGTTAGTGTGTCAGATAGTTAGTTAGTTTGACAGTTAGTTACTTAGCGTGCAGATAGTTAGTTAGTCTGTCAGATAGTTAGTTAGTTTGCCAGTTAGTTACTTAGTTTGTCAGTTAGTTAGTTAGTTTGCAGTCAGTTAGTTAGTTTGCAGTTAGTTAGTTAGTTTGTCAGTTAGTTAGATAGTTTGCAGTTAGTTGGTTAGTTTGCAGGAAATTAATTAGTTTGTCAGTTAGTTAGTTAGTTTGCCAGTTAGTTACTTGGTTAGTCAGTTAGTTAGTTAGTTTGCTGTTAGTGAGATAGTTTGCAGTTAAATAGATAGGTTGCTGTTAATTAATTAGTCTGTCAGTTAGTTAGTTAGTTAGTTTGCCAGTTAGTTACGTAGTAAGTCAGTTAGTTAGTAAGTTTGCAGTTAGTTAGTTAGTTTGTGAGACAGTTAGTTGGTTTCCAGTTGGTTGGTTAGTTTGCAGTTAGCTAGTTAGCTTGCAGATAGATAGTTAGTTTGCCGGTCAGTTAGTTATTTTACAGATAGTTAGTTAGTTTGTCAGTTAGTTAGTTAGTTTGCCAGTCAGTTAGATAGATTGCAGATAGTTAGTTAGTTTGTCAGTTAGTTAGTTAGTTTGCCAGTCAGTTAGATAGATTGCAGATAGTTAGTTAGTTTGTCAGTTAGTTACTTAGTTTGCCTGTTAGTCAGTTAGTTTGTCAGATAGTTAGTTAGTTTGCCTGATAGTTAGTTAGTTAGTTTGCAGTAAATTAGTTAGTTTGCAGTTAATTAGTTAGTTTGTCAGTTAGTTAGTTAGTTTGTCAGTTAGTTAGTTAGTTTTCCAGATAGTTAGTTTGCTTGCAGTAAGTTAGTTAGTTAGCAGTTAGTTAATTTGTTTGTCAGTTAGTTAGTTAGTTTGCCAGTTAGTTACGTAGTTTGTCAGTTAGTTAGTTTGTATGCAGTTAGTTAGTTAGTTTGCTGTTAGTGAGATAGTTTGCAGTTAAATAGTTAGTTTGCTGTGAATTAATTAGTTTGCCAGTTAGTTAGTTAGTTTGCAGTTAGCTTGTTAGTTTGCGGATAGTTAGTTAGTTTGCCAGTTAGTTACGTAGTAAGTCAGTTAGTTAGTAAGTTTGCAGATAGTTAGGTAGTTTGCAGTTAGTTAGTTAGTTTGTCAGATACTTAGTTACTTTCCTGTTACTTGGTTATTTTGCAGTTAGTTAGCTAGTTTGCAAATAGTTACTTAGTTGGTCAGTTAGTTAGTTAGTTTGCCAGTTAGTTAGTTAGTTTGCAGTTAGTTAGTTAGTTTGCAGTAAATTAATTAGTTTGTCAGTTAGTTAGGTTGCAGATACATAGTTCGTATGTCAGTTAGTTAGTTAATTTGTCAGTTAGTTAGTTTGCTGTTAGTGAGATCGTTTGCAGTTAAATAGTTAGTTTGCTGTGAATTAATTAGTTTGTCAGTTAGTTAGTTAGTTTACAGTTAGTTAGTTAGTTTGTAGATAGTGAGTTAGTTTGCCAGCTAGTGACGTAGTTTGTCAGTTAGTTAGTTAGTTTGCAGTTAGATAGTTAGTTTGTCAGGTAGTTAGTTAGTTTGCCAGTTAGTTAGTTTGCTTGTAGTAAGTTAGTTAGTTTGCAGTTAGTCAGTTAGTTTGCAGTTAGTTAGTTAGTTTGTCAGATAGTTAGTTAGTTTGTCAGTTAGTTAGTTAGTTTCCCAGGTAGTTAGTCAGTTTCCAGTTAGTTAGTTACTTTGCAGTTAGTTAGATAGTTTGTCAGTTAGTTTGTAAGTTTGACAGTTAGTCAGATAGTTTGTCTGCTAGTTACTTTGTTTGCAGTTAGTTAGTTAGTTTGCAGTTAGTTAGTTAGTTAGCATTTAGTTAGCTAGTTTGCAGGTAGTTAGTTAGTTTGTCAGTTAGTTAGTTAGTTTGCCTGTCAGTCAATTAGTTTGTCAGTTAGTTAGTTAGTTTGCGGTTAGTTAGTTAGTTTGCAGATAGTTAGATAGTTTGTCAGTTAGTTGGTTAGTTTGCCAATTAGTTAGTTAGTTTGCAGTTAGTTAGTTAGTTTGCAGTTAGTTAGATAGCTTGCAGTAAGTTAGTTAGTTTGCAGTTAGTTAGTTTGTCCGCTAGATAGTTTGTTTGCACTTAGTTAGTTAGTTTCCAGTAAGTTAGTTAGTTTGCAGTTAGTTAGTTAGTTTGCAGTCAATTAATTAGTTTGTCAGTAAGTTAGTTTGCAGAAACATAGTTAGTATGTCTGTTAGTAAGTTAGTTTGCCAGGTAGTTAGTTTGTATGCAGTTAGTTAGTTAGTTTGCAGTTAGTTAGATATTTTGCAGTTATTTAGTTTGTTAGAATGTGGAGGGCTCAAACACTGATTTGAGAACCTCGTCTAACGGGGGTCCGGATCACGAGGGAATAGGAGGATGGAAAAGTAATTGTCACACGTTATATATAATTTCACGTCGTCGAAAGAGTTCGACGACGTCGTTTATTGTGGACCTTTAAATGCGAACAGCCTGTCTTAATTAGATTATACGCGACAAAAACTTCGCCTGTCTGACTGGCGTCTGGCGTGTGCTCGCGTCACGCTGTTCTGAAACAAAAGAGACGGAACGAGATGTAAATATACGGTAACGTTTGTCACTCTCTCCGTCTCGTGTTAATGTTCACGCGCTCCTGATTGTGCTTGTCGCACTCAGGAGCGGGGAAACTCAGCCGCCGCGTTACGCAGCTAAGCTAGTGGACTGTATATGTTTGTGTGCGTTCCCTTTAAACCGGGAAACAGCTGATTGCAGTTTTGGAAGGACGAGATTCAACCTCGTTTCTTTCCCTGACTGCAGGTTTCGACTATCGTAGGAGAGGGTAACGGGTGGAGGTTGTAAGGCTGCAACCGTACCCGCTCCTCGGCCCTTTTTACCACCTTATTGCGTGCGTACGGGCACGGTGTGATGCAGGTGTGCCAACGGCGCCCTTGGGTCGACTTACGATTGGGCCTGACACCACGTAGCTTAATGAATTAACGTCCTACGCACAGTGACCGTACTAGACTGGCGATCTTTGGAGGTATTCTGCGATTCGTCGTAAGCTGGGAGTTAAATTGTCCCACACTTCGACTAGAAGGTGATAAATCCACCCAGGGTATTTTATACACCCTGGATTGTGGGTTCCGAACCGTTTGATATACAAGAGAGGTACGAGAGTCAACCTCGATACCTTAAACACGACCTCTGATTGCAGCGATACGTGTTTTCTTTTACTTTTTATTGTTCAGACCAAGGTGGGTCGTAGCCACTGCTGAATACTTCGGACACGACCTCTGATTACAGCGATACGTGTCTGTATTCAGGCTGAGGTGGATCGTACCCACTGCTGAATTCGAAATCTCGGATTATAACCTGCGAGATCTTTACAGTCTTTGGATCAGGTCGTATTCCGACCTAATCTGTTTAATTGGTAAACGGCTTACGGAAGTTCACGGGATGGGATTGTTCTACAACCCGTTCCGTATTGAACGTCCTGCGGAGGTTCACGGGATGGGGTTGTTTTCATCCCGTTCCGTATTGAACGTCCTGTGCAAGTTCACGGTATAGGATTGTTTTCCAATCCGTTCCGTATTGAACTTGTTGTTCACGGTATAGGATTGTTTTCCAATCCGTTCCGTATTGAACTTGTTGTTCACGGTATAGGATTGTTTTCCAATCCGTTCCGTATTGAACTTGTTGTTCACGTTTACGGCTCTTTTAAGTAGTAAACGGGTTGTGGAAGTTCACGGTATAGGATTGTTTTTCAATCCGTTCCGTATTTGAACTTCCTGTCCACGTTTACAACTCTTTTAAATAGTAAACGGGTTGTGGAAGTTCACGGTATAGGATTGTTTTCCAATCCGTTCCGTATTTGAACTTCCTGTCCACGTTTACGACTCTTTGATTTTAAATTGTAAACGGGTTTTGCGGAAGTATTGACGGTACCGGATGGATTCCCAATCCGTTCTCGTACTGCACTTCCAACCCACGTTTACAATTTCGTCGAAAGTTCGAGTAACTCGAAACTATTCGAACGTCTTGGAAATTCCGGGGGAGCGGGATCGTATGCCCATCTGCTCACTGCCGGTTCCAAGTTAAGAGTGACGATCCAGCACGGCTAGTCAAATTCGGAGGAGAATCTCCGACTAGCGGCGCTGTAGACGAATTTGAATTCGTCTTTGTCCAACTTATTATTGTCGTACCTTCTCTTTATACACGCGCCGAAACGTTAGCTCGAAATCACGCGTAGTTTCGTCGATCGCGTGATGTTTCGAAGAAATCCGTATGTGACAGTTTTTATAACCTGCCTTGTTTTCGCGTAGCGGACACGAGAGTCGAACAGTCTCGAGTCGGTTACATACGCAGAAAACAATACCGGGTGACGAATAATATTCTACTATTCTTATATGCTTCGAATTAACGCGATATTTAAACAAGTTAGTTTGCAGTAAATTAATTAGTTTGCCAGTAAGTTAATTTGCAGATACATAGTTAGTATGTCAGTTAGTAAGTTAGTTTGCCAGTTAGTTAGTTTGTATGCAGTTAGTTAGTTAGTTTGCTGTTAGTGAAATAGTTTGCAGTTAAATAGTTAGTTTGCTGTGAATTAATTAGTTTGTCAGTTAGTTAGTTAGTTTGCAGTTAGTTAGTTATTTTACAGATAGTTAGTTAGTTTGCCAGTTTGTTACGTTGTTTGTCAGTTTGTTAGTTAGTTTGCAGTTAGTTAGTTAGTCTGTCAGATAGTTAGATTGTTTCCAGTTAGTTGGTTAGTTTGCAGTCAGTTAGTTAGTTAGCATTTAGTTAGTTAGTTTGTCTGCTAGTTACTTTGTTTGCAGTTAGTTAGTTAGTTTGCAGTTAGTTAGTTAGTTAGCATTTAGTTAGCTAGTTTGCAGGTTGTTAGTTAGTTTGTCAGTTAGTTAGTTAGTTTGCCTGTCAGTCAATTAGTTTGTCAGTTAGTTAGTTAGTTTGCGGTTAGTTAGTTAGTTTGCAGATAGTTAGATAGTTTGTCAGTTAGTTGGTTGGTTGCCAATTAGTTAGTTAGTTTGCAGTTAGTTAGTTATTTTGCAGTTAGTTAGATAGCTTGCAGTAAGTTAGTTAGTTTGCAGTTAGTTAGTTTGTCCGCTAGATAGTTTGTTTGCACTTAGTTAGTTAGTTTCCAGTTAGTTAGTTAGTTTACAGTTAGTTAGTTAGTTTGCAGTCAATTAATTAGTTTGTCCAGTAAGTTAGTTTGCAGAAACATAGTTAGTATGTCTGTTAGTAAGTTAGTTTGCCAGGTAGTTAGTTTGTATGCAGTTAGTTAGTTAGTTTGCTGTTAGTGAGATAGTTTGCAGTTAAATAGTTAGTTTGCTGTGAATTAATTAGTTCGTCAGTTAGTTAGTTTGCAGATAGTTAGATAGTTTATCAGTTAGTTAGTTAGTTTGCCAATTAGTCAGTTTGTTTGAAAGTTCGTTAGTTAGTTTGTCAGATAGTTAGTTATTTTGCCGATAGTTAGTTAGTTTGCAGTCAGTTAGTTATTTTGCAGATAGCTAGTTAGTTTGTCAGTTAGTAAGTTAGTTTGCCAGTTAGTTAGTTTGTGTGCAGATAGCTAGCTAGTTTGTCAGTTGGTTAGTTAGTTTGCCAATTAGTCAGTTAATTTGTCAGTTAGTTAGTTAGTTAGTTTCCAGTTAGTTAGTTCGTTTGTCCGCTAGATAGTTTGTTTGCAGTTAGTTAGTTAGTTTGCAGTTAGATAGTTAGTTTGTCAGTTAGTTACTAAGTTTGCAGTTAGTTAGTTAGTTTGCAGTAAATTAATTAGTTTGCCAGTAAGTTAGTTTGCAGATACATAGTTAGTATGTCAGTTAGTAAGTTAGTTTGCCAGTTAGTTAGTTTGTATGCAGTTAGTTAGTTAGTTTGCTGTTAGTGAAATAGTTTGCAGTTAAATAGTTAGTTTGCTGTGAATTAATTAGTTTGTCAGTTAGTTAGTTAGTTTGCAGTTAGTTAGTTATTTTACAGATAGTTAGTTAGTTTGCCAGTTTGTTACGTGGTTTGTCAGTTTGTTAGTTAGTTTGCAGTTAGTTAGTTAGTCTGTCAGATAGTTAGATTGTTTCCAGTTAGTTGGTTAGTTTGCAGTCAGTTAGTTAGTTAGCATTTAGTTAGTTAGTTTGTCTGCTAGTTACTTTGTTTGCAGTTAGTTAGTTAGTTTGCAGTTAGTTAGTTAGTTAGCATTTAGTTAGCTAGTTTGCAGGTAGTTAGTTAGTTTGTCAGTTAGTTAGTTAGTTTGCCTGTCAGTCAATTAGTTTGTCAGTTAGTTAGTTAGTTTGCGGTTAGTTAGTTAGTTTGCAGATAGTTAGATAGTTTGTCAGTTAGTTGGTTAGTTTGCCAATTAGTTAGTTAGTTTGCAGTTAGTTAGTTAGTTTGCAGTTAGTTAGATAGCTTGCAGTAAGTTAGTTAGTTTGCAGTTAGTTAGTTTGTCCGCTAGATAGTTTGTTTGCACTTAGTTAGTTAGTTTCCAGTTAGTTAGTTAGTTTACAGTTAGTTAGTTAGTTTGCAGTCAATTAATTAGTTTGTCAGTAAGTTAGTTTGCAGAAACATAGTTAGTATGTCTGTTAGTAAGTTAGTTTGCCAGGTAGTTAGTTTGTATGCAGTTAGTTAGTTAGTTTGCTGTTAGTGAGATAGTTTGCAGTTAAATAGTTAGTTTGCTGTGAATTAATTAGTTCGTCAGTTAGTTAGTTTGCAGATAGTTAGATAGTTTATCAGTTAGTTAGTTAGTTTGCCAATTAGTCAGTTTGTTTGAAAGTTCGTTAGTTAGTTTGTCAGATAGTTAGTTATTTTGCCGATAGTTAGTTAGTTTGCAGTCAGTTAGTTATTTTGCAGATAGCTAGTTAGTTTGTCAGTTAGTAAGTTAGTTTGCCAGTTAGTTAGTTTGTGTGCAGATAGCTAGCTAGTTTGTCAGTTGGTTAGTTAGTTTGCCAATTAGTCAGTTAATTTGTCAGTTAGTTAGTTAGTTAGTTTCCAGTTAGTTAGTTAGTTTGTCCGCTAGATAGTTTGTTTGCAGTTAGTTAGTTAGTTTGCAGTTAGATAGTTAGTTTGTCAGTTAGTTACTAAGTTTGCAGTTAGTTAGTTAGTTTGCAGTAAATTAATTAGTTTGCCAGTAAGTTAGTTTGCAGATACATAGTTAGTATGTCAGTTAGTAAGTTAGTTTGCCAGTTAGTTAGTTTGTATGCAGTTAGTTAGTTAGTTTGCTGTTAGTGAAGTAGTTTGCAGTTAAACAGTTAGTTTGCTGTGAATTAATTAGTTTGTCAGTTAGTTAGTTAGTTTGCAGTTAGTTAGTTATTTTACAGATAGTTAGTTAGTTTGCCAGTTTGTTACGTGGTTTGTCAGTTTGTTAGTTAGTTTGCAGTTAGTTAGTTAGTCTGTCAGATAGTTAGATTGTTTCCAGTTAGTTGGTTAGTTTGCAGTCAGTTAGTTAGTTTGTCAGATAGTTAGTTAGTTTCCATTTAGTTGGTTAATGTGCAGTTAGTTAGTTAGTTTGTCAGTTAGTTAGTTAGTTTGCCAGTTAGATAGTTGGTTTGCATTAGTTAGTTAGTTTGCAGTTAGTTAGTTAGTTTGCAGTAAGCTAGTTAGTTTGCAGTTAGTTCGTTAGTTTGCAGTTAGTTAGTTAGTTTGCATTTAGTTAGTTAGTTTGCTGTTAGTTAGTTAATTTGCAGTTAGTTAGTTAGTTTGTCAGTTAGTATGTCAGTTAGTAAGTTAGTTTGTTTGTATGCAGTTAGTTAGTTAGTTTGTCAGTTAGTTAGTTAGTTTGTCAGTTAGTTAGTTAGTTTGCAGTTAGTTAGTTTGTTAAAAAGTTGATACTTTTAACGAAGGAGTCCGGATAGAGGTGTGGGAGTTTTATCGGGGAAGTGAATCGGACAGCAAATTGATTTTCTTTTCGTCGTTCTTTTGGACCGACCTTTTATTACCAAAATAAAGTAAAAAAAAAACAAAAGAAAAACCAACGAATAATTGTACTAAAAAATAACATGACTGAACAACAAGAATTAATATTTGGCCTCGTTTCTGGCCGTTCCGCGAGGCTAGGTCGCCGAACTCGCACGTTGAGATATGCCAGGATTCCTGTGAACAGATAAACACGACTATGGGTTAGACACACGTACATGGTATACGTATTCGCGTCGCGCTCGTTTGCTCGCGCTCCTGGCTTTGTAATTCGAACGTACCGGAGCGGAGAGTTGTAAACTTTTCGTAAATTACGAATTATAGTGGACTGTATTTTGGCTTGGAAAAGAATTAAACTTCTTTTCTTCGCCGATTCAGTGGTCGATTGCCCAGTGGTCGGGGATGCAAGAGCAGGTTGTAAGGCTCCTAATGCACTGTTCCCGTGAGTATGCACACTGAGTCTGTGCGTCGAGTCGCACTGCAGTGCACTAACACGACCGTCGATCCGCGGCTTCTTAACGTTCCAGCAGATGACTTCTTTGGCCGAGAGTTACACTGCGAAGCCCGACAACACGTTGTTCACTGCACGAATGCACTACTCGATGTGATACGTTGCAGTATTTTGAACTACGCGGGGGCCTGACCCACGACTCCGTTACTTCTCCGCACTGGTGCTCCTCTAAACGTTACACCGGCGGGATCTGTAGAAGTAAGGAGGCGAAGACCGAAAATCACACGTCCGAAATGGACGCCGACCTGACTACAATGAGCCCACCTGGAGGTACACCACGTAGGTGCCTCCCTTTGGTGTCTCCTAAGCCGAAGGGAAATCACACAGAAGTATGGACGGTAACCGCCGACTTCTATATGATTCAAACGTTTATACGTTGGAATCGACGATTTTCGAGCAAGGCTCGCTACACCCTTTTAAAAATAGCAGTCTTTTCGGCTTTCTCGCACAAGGATTTTCCCTCTTAAATCGCGATTAACTTCTGATCGAATATGATCGGGAGCCGATGCGTCTCGTTCAGAAGTCGCCGTAAGAATGATACGGATTGACAGCCGAAGACGTCGCCGTGGTACTCTTACTGGTCGATCCGTGGCGCTGTCTTAATTTCGGCCGTCTCTCCTTGTCACATTATCGGCGCACTACTCTCTCACGGTACTGACGTCACTAACACCGTTAGCACACTCGAATCGAAAGGTAATGAGCCGTTACCGATGCCAGAAAAAACTAATAATACACACGTTTTTCAATCACCGTTCGCTATACAAATCTTATTAGAGATAATCTCTTGCTTATTGTACGATAACAGGATTAACGGTCATTGCGGCCGAGGATAACCGCTCGGCATTATGCAATCTTTAAACATGGCTAGCTTGCAGTAAATTAATTAGTTTGTCAGTAAGTTAGTTTGCAGATACATAGTTAGTATGTCAGTTAGTAAGTTAGTTTGTCAGTTAGTTAGTGTACGCGATTACTCGCGTCATCTGTCGCGTCACAAGCGCGATCGAAACGATATCGGTCGATAATCGCCAACTGTTCCGAATTTCGCCACAACGACACACGCGCCCGGTATATAACGCGCTGCTCGTTTTTAAATTCACTCTCTTTTCGAGAACCGAGCAGTACGTCTCAGTAAAAAACCCGACTCGTTAACCGTTGTAATTACCACAAGCGCCAACCGTTATTAATTTAAACCAGTAACGGCCAATAACCGGATATTCTTTACTTTGTAATCCGTTTGTTTTAAGTGTTTATTGTTTAATTGTGAGTATTGTACAACAAGTGAAATACAGTGAATTACTGTGCAATCAATCAAGGCAATTGTAACGTTCTTCGACCAGCCCACGAGTTTTCTGGTCCGTCTCCAGCTCCTCCCCGACGTCCAAGTCTTTTGAGAAGGCTGAACCAGCCTTTCAAACATTCCGTTACAAAACATTTTGGGTGGTAGTCTCGTTTGAGCTGTTGTCGCGATAAGACGTGGTATCGAATCGTGCTTGCGAGTGATTCTATATTGGCCTCTCAACTGTTCCAAAACTCCTGCATCGTAGGTTTCTATTTTAAAAAGTTTTGTGTATAACCTCTTGCCCGGACGCAGGGCACCTGCGTCCAGGGCAAACGTAATCAGAAGCCACTAAAACATGAGCGGCTGTGACACCGGTGACGCTCAAACTCAACGTTCTGAAATTAATACAGTAACTAAAGCCACAATGCCTTCTTCTTATGCTCAAGTAACACAGCAAGTGAATTTTCCTACAAAGGAACAAGCCATTGTAACAGATAGAGTGTGTTTATATCTCAGCAATCAGGAATGTGTTGACAAACTTTTTAACTCGCACAGATTCGTAACAATAGACTCTCATAAACTTCAGCTGCGGCCTCTTATATCCAACGCCAAGCGAATTATAATATCGAACGTGTGTCCTATAATTCCACATAAAGCCATCGAGGAAAAATTGACTGCACTAAATATTGAAACAAGATCGAAAATCTCCTTCATCAGAGCGGGAATGACTGATCCAGGATATTCTCACATCCTTAGCTTTAGGAGGCAGGTTTATATTAATCCAGAGGATGCCGATAGGCTTCCTGAATCTTTACAAATTAACTACGATAACACGGTGTACTGGATATATTTCTCAACAGAGAAACTAACTTGCTTCTTGTGCAAGGAAGAAGGCCATGTAGCAAAATATTGCAAAAATATGACTCCTAATCAAAGTTCACCAACCAAATTGCAAGTCGACTTCCCTTCTGCCGAAAGGGCATCAGCCCCATCATTAACGAGAGCCCCTCCTTATACCGGGAAAGAAAACAACATATTGAAACCACCGGATAACTCTTTTAAATTGCCCACAACTACCGCTTATAAACGAGCTCCTTCAACTTCTGCCTCTTCTCACGACGACACACAAGGGTTGAACACCACAATAAAATCCTCAGCTGAAACTACGCCAGCTGTGAAATTACGCGATATTATCAAACCGCAGCGCAAAAGCCGAAGAGTTCACTCCCAGCCCGAGAGATTATTAAACACTTAGATCCTGTAAAGCAGCACATCATTGATCAGGTTTCGAGTCTTCCCATTGGATTTGAAAATTTAGTAGACTTTCTTGAAAAAAGCTACCGCAATACTAACCTGAACGGGTTGGCTCAAGAATACACAAATGACATTCCGGGTCTCATCTGCATGCTGACAAACACGCATGGTCGTATAGAAAGCGGAAAATTCAAAAACCGAATCACCAGAATTATCAAAAAACTGAATAACTCAAATGACAAGACCTCCTCTAAAGAAGATTGCAGTTCTTCAGATGATTAACAATGGCCCTGCAGCAAAGAAGACAACATCCACATCAAAGATCATCCAACATACGCTTCCTCTTTTGGAATGCAAGAAGTATAATGCGGCGTGCAGAAGAACTCGAGCTTATTCTAAAAGACATAGACATATTTGCTTGTGTTGAATCCTGGTTAAAACCCAACAAAAATCTTCAATTTACAGGTTTTTATACATATAGAAAAGATAGAGTGCATTCTCCTGGTGGCGGTATCGTGTTGTTGATTCGCAAAAATTTAGCCTTTACGGCGATCACAAATCTATTTGTTCCCGACGTCCCTCTTGAGATTTGTGGTATAAACCTAACAAACGTCAATCCTTGCCTAAAAATTATAGTGTGCTACAGAAATAAAGGTCCCGTACTTTCTCAACTTCAATGGGAACAAATCATAAGTAATGTAGATAACGACGAAAATTGTATAATTATGGGGATTTTAACTCACATCATAAACTATGGAATTGTTCCAATACTGATAGTAACGGCTGTTAGGGGGAGTAGGTTTGAAAAAACCTCGCCTAACGGTGGTCCGGATCGTGAGGGAAGGAACGTCGTGAAAAGAATACAGATTTTAATTTGATTTTCGCTTAGTCGAACGACTCGACTAAGCCTTTTATTTTGAATGTTTGGCAACTAAAATTATATAATGAATTGCCCGGCCAGACGCCGCTGCAGCTAATCCTGTTTAGTAAACCTGTAACAGAAAGAGACACGAATAGGCGTTAAATTCCTGTGAACGTGAATCACGCTGTGTGTCTTACTTTCTTCCGCGCTCGTCTGGTCTGTGCTTGTCGCACCCAGGAGCGGGATCTCAGCCGCTGCGATGCGCAGCTAAGCTAGTGGACTGTATATGTGAGCGTTCCCGTTAAATCGGGAATCGCTTGCTTATTATTGTCGTGTACGAGATTTCTGCTCGTCACGACTGCAATTCTGACTGCAATTTCAGACTTTGTTTTTATGACTGTCGCAGGAAAGGTGATCGGAGGGAGGTTGTAAGGCTCCAACCTTTCAGCCGGTCCCCGGCCCTTCACCGCCTTCGTAAGTGCGTACGGCACTGTGTGGTGCAGGCTGGTCAACGGCGCCCTTAGGTCGACTTACGGTTGTGCCTGAGACCACGTTGCTTTGTCGGATGCTCCGTCCTACGCACAGGACCGTACTCCCTGGAGATGTTTGAACGTGTCCTAGCTTTCGCCGATAGCTGGGGTTTAAAAGTGTCCCGCTTCGACTGGAAGACGGCAAATCCACCCAGGGTATTATTCACTCCTGTATGGTGGGTTCGAAGCCGTTTCTGACAGCCAATTGGAGGACGAATTTTGTATCTCGTTCCTCTAGTGCACGATGATTCCACTCAGGGTTTCTTCCCACACCTGGATTATGGAGTCGTGCACTAAGAAAGGTGCGAAAAACCTCGCACCTATAAGTTGGGATGAGCTAAGCCCTCTATCCCTGGGGAAACGATTGAGTCCACTCAGGGTTTCTTCCCACACCTGTTTATGGATCGATTCCCCGGAAGCACTCGAATTACTTCAAGCCTATTCCGAATTTGTAAGTCTTTCTACAGAGCTCGGTCGGGTACCGACTGGCTCGATACGCTAACTTGTGAATACTTCTTTCACAACTCCGAGGGTAGTCGAGGAACTCGACTCGGATCGGGTTGCTCGAATTATTCGTTTGTTCGACTGCTGAGCGTGTTCGGTTACCGAAGTGCTCGTGGCAGTGGTTTGATAGCGAGTGACGGACGAGCACGAGCTGCCAAAGTGAGCGCGTGAGTGGGAGAGTCTTCCGTCACGCGGCGCTGTCGCCGTGTCTCTCGTCCGTCTCTGTCTATTATAGAGTTTTCGTACCTTCTCTAAACTCGGGCGTTTGAACCGCTTGTTTCAAAATTGAACGTTAATTAATCGTTCGCGTGACTTTGCAGAAAACCTCGAGAACCGTGTTTTTCTGTCCTCTAACATTTTTAATAGCGGACGCGTCGACCTAGAATCTTCCTGGTCGGTCGCGTAACCGAAAACAAACCGGGTAACGAATTGTTTCGGATTTAAATTAATTTTCGCATTTTAAGCGATATTTAAACATACTGCCCCCCTTGCACGGTCCGTGCAACAAGAATAGGAGGCGTAGGTCGCGGTCACGTCGCGTAAAGCCCGTAGAGAAGGTAGAAGTACACTTTCAACAACTTTCTATTGTAAAGGTTTAATTGTACTTACTCGTGGCGGAATTCGGGTCTTCGTTTATCCCGTGTGCGTCTTCGCCGGCCGTTGTCGATGTTGACTCATCGACGGGCAGTTTACACAACCGTGTAATCGGACGTGTGTATGTAGACGTAACTGTACGTACTTTAACTACACGCACGCACCTGTCTCGGCCCGGTAATACCTCCTCGATTCGTCCCATTTCCCATTGATTCGGGGGGAGAAGAGGGTTTTGCACTAAAACCAAATCATTCGGTTTTAACTGCACTTGGGTGGTGCGCCACTTGTAGCGTTTCTGGAGGTGCGTGAGATAATCTCGCGTCCAATGTTTCCAGAGCTGCTCGTGGAATTTCTGGATTGTTCTCCATCGCGTAAGCCGCGAGAGATTTTCCTTTTCCACTGACTCGACCGGAAGTGCATTCATCGGTCTGCCTATTAGGAAGTGGCCCGGCGTGAGAGAGGCATAATCCTCGGGACAATCACTCAAAGCGGCGATCGGTCGCGAATTCAAACTCGCCTCGATCTTGCAGAGGAGTGTCTGCATTTCCTCGCTTGTGGGTGTAAATTCGCCGATGATGCGTTTCAGGTGATGTTTCACCGATTTCACGCCGGCTTCTTGCATACCACCAAAGTGGGGAGCACTGGGTGGATTAAACCTCCACTTAATGCCCTTTTGACCGCACTTCGTTCGCATTTCTGGAGTTTGATACACCGTATTTAAGTGTTCCTTCAATTCCCGATCTGCTCCGACGAAGTTCGTTCCGTTATCACTGAACATACAGGACGGAACTCCGCGGCGGGCGATAAATCGGTCTAATGCGGCCAGAAATGCACTCGTCGTATAATCATGGACGAGTTCGATGTGCACGGCTCTCGTAGCGAAGCAGATGAACACTGCTATGTATGCTTTATGAGCCGTTTTCCCACGACCGGCGGAGTCGCGGACCCGATACGGTCCCGCGTAGTCGACTCCGCAGTTTGAGAAAGGTCGTGCCGCGCGACTGCGCTCCGGTATTAAATCCTGCATGATTTGCGTGGAGGTATTTGCTTGCCATCTCACGCATCGTATGCATTGGTGGATAACCGTGCGTGCCGCGTTTCGGCAGCCGATGATCCAGAATTTCTGTCTCACCGTGTACATGGTCAATTGTAAACCCCGTGCAACGTATCCACGTGGCATTGCCTGGATTATCATGTTAGATACATGATGTTTCGGCAGGATAATCGGGTGTTTGGTTTCCCATGCAAGCGTCGCATTCTCCAACCTTCCACCCACTCGTAAGACTTCCTTATCGTCGAGAAAAGGGTTTAGGCTCTTTAGAGGAGATGTCGCAGGGATTCCCTTGCGCTTTTTCAAGCACCGGTACTCTTCTGCGAAATGCGTACGCTGTAAGTAGCGATGCAATTCTTTTCCGTTGCACGCTGCATTTCCGCTGCTTCGACAACTTTTTGCATCGAATGACCTTCGTTCTCCGACCGCCGGCCTCCGGAATCGGAGGCAATAGGCAGTCACACGTTGTAGCTTGCTCCATTGGGAAAATCGGAAAACTAAGTTCCATTCCTTTTCCGGAGTGGCCACGAGGGTATGCGATACGCGTTTACCCTCCTCGGTCTCGAGCGAGGCTGGCGATTTCGGCCAATTTTCCTCTGATTGTCGAAGCCATTTCGGCCCGGAAATCCATAATTCGGACTGAATGAGTTCTGCGGCATCTACACCTCGCGAATTCAGATCCGCTGGGTTGAAGCGCGTGGGAACGTGCCGCCATTCAGCTTTTGGGAGCATGGTCTGAATTTTTGACACACGGTTGGCTATCACAACCTTCCATGTCGACGCATGCTTTTTCAACCAAGCGAGTGCAATCGTGGAATCTGTCCAGCAGATCGTGCGGCTCATTTCTATGGGGAATGACCGTTTCACGTGCACTATGAGCTCGGAAAGTAACACAGCCCCATTCAATTCCAGGACGGGGATAGACTGTGTTTTTATCGGAGCCACTCGTGTCTTTGCCATGATTAATGTCGTAAACACGTCATTATTTTTCGTCGTCACACGTAAGTAAGTGACGGCCGAATAGGCAGCGAGTGATGCATCGCAGAATCCGTGTAGTTCCACAGTAACTGCGTCTGCTCCGTATTGGATCCATCTCGGGAATTTTAGTTCTTTGAGACTGCTCCAATCCCTGCAAAACGTGTTCCACGTTTTTTGCGTGTCCGTGGAAATTTGGTCGTCCCACTGGATTTTCTCCAGCCATTGGGACTGCATCAGAATTTTTGCACGGATTACGACTGGTGACAACCAGCCGAGGGGATCGAAGAGCTTCGCGATCTCCGAGAACAAATTTCTTTGTCATCGGTAACGCAGACGGTTGAAACCGTTGCAGATCGAAATAGAAGTAGTCTCCGGATGGGATCCATCGTAGACCAAGCACTTTTAGTTCGGAATCGTCGAACAGAGTGAGGTCTACGGCGTGGGAGTGAGCACCTTGGGGGATGTTCCGCAATAATTTCGCGGAGTTTCCAGCCCATTTTCTCAACTTGAACCCACCGCTCTGCGGGAGATCGCAGACTTGCTTGCGAATTTTCTCTAGCAGGGTTTTGTTGGCCGCTCCCATAAATACTTCGTCGACGTATATGTCCCTCTCGAGGATCGGAGCGACGAGAGGATACCTCTCTCCATCCTGTTCCTTTAATTCGAGGAGAGTACGCATCGCTAAATATGGGGCGCACGCCGTACCGTATGTTACGGTATTCAATTCGAAAGCTTTGAGCTTTTCGTCGTTTGACGCGCGCCATGCTATGCATTGGAAACGACGGTCCTGTGGGGCGACGAGGATTTGCCGAAACATCTTCTCGATATCTGCCAAAAGAACGTACTCATACAGACGCCACCTCGTTAAAACCGAGGTGATATCGTTCTGTAATTTTGGTCCGACATGCAGGACGTCGTTTAGGGATCGCCCTCCGACCGTTCTGCTGGTTGCATTGAACACAACTCGCAGTTTGGTCGTTGCACTTTCCGTGCGTACGACCGCTCGATGCGGAATGTACAGTCGATTCTGGTCAATCGGCTCAAGCCGAGTCATGTGACCTAAGGACTCGTACTCCGCGAGGAACTCAGAGTATTCTCTGTCGAGGGTCGTATCCGCGTCGAATTTACGCCTCATCCTCGCGAGGGCGGACAGCGCTATGTGGAACGAGTGTCCTAACGCTTGGTCCGGTCTCGGGTGATTCAAGGGCAATCGGACTATAAACCGTTCGGTTTTGTCCCGTTTGACGGTTCTTCGGAAGAGTGCTTGGCACTCTTCTTCCGCCTTGGACCGCACCGAGGTCGTGGGGATTTCTTCGGTTTCCCAGAATCGTCGAATCGCATAATCCAGCGATTCGAGAACGGTGCAATGCAGCGTTCTTACCGTATTCTGGCCGTCGCCTTCAGCGTGTATAGGGCCGGATATAACCCAGCCAAACGCCGTTTCTTGAGCGATCGGACCTTCATTCGCCCCTCGTCGGAAGCCCGAACGAATCACCTGAGCGTATAAATCCGCTCCGATCAGAATTTCGATCGTAGGATCGGCCCTGGCTTCTGGATCGGCTAACGGTAAACCTCGGAACGCACTGTAAACACTCTCGTTCGCCGACGTGTTGCGGTAGGTCGTGATTTTCGGCACGACGTACGCGTGAGCGACACATATCGGTTTCGACTCGTTTATCGAGCCGAGGTTTAAACCGACGCTATATTTTATTTGCTGCGTCTGGCCGCCCCCCAAGCCCGATACCGTGGCTGGGGTACGTACGCGTTTCAATCGGAGGTCGTTTGCCAGACCTGCGGAAACGAATGACGTCTCCGATCCTTGGTCTAACAGTGCTCGCGCTATTCGCGATGCACCGTTCTCTCCGAACACGCGTACTCGTGCCGTGGCTAGCAGCACGGTCCTCGGTGCGCCTGTACCGAGCGCGGTACAGTGTGATGTCGAGGCCGGTTTCTTGTAGGCCTTCGAAGTCGGTTTCCTTTCGGCTTCGACACGGCCATCCTTCGTGGTTGAGCGTTGTAATCGCTCTCGTCACGTTGGCCGTATGTATTTTGTGCCTGCGGCCTCGTATAACCTTGATCCCTCAGTCCATCATAGTGCAGGAGGGTATGATGCTTCACCGATGGCATTCCTGGGGTCTCTGACATTGTGATGCCGTATGAGAAAGGTCGAGGCACAACACGCAGGCCATGCGGTTCTGCACGTAGTGGTGACGCATTTTGGCGTCAGCACTTGAAAGTTGGTGCATTGAGGCAGATTGTGTGCCCCAGTGCAGAATCCGCATACTGGCATCCGCATTGATTTGGTTCGCCCGTCGTTTGCGGAACTTGAGCGTCTCGGGTTTGGGGCCGAGTCGGTTCCCATAACGACGTTATGGCTTGCCAGAGGCTTCGAAGCGACGCTTTTTGGTCGAGCGTCGATGGGCTTCGGCATGCGGGATTTTGTTTCCGGGGCGAGAGCTGCCTCTCGACGGTCCTCTTTCATCGAAAGCAACGCTTGCGCGTGATGATCGATGAAGGTTCGGACATCCTCGAACATCGGGTAGTTAGTCGAGAGGCCGAGCGATCTCAGCCATTCCAGCTCCAATTTCGGAGTGAAATGTTGTATCGTCCAGTACGCTAGCATCCATTCTACTAGCTGTTCGGACGTGCCCCTTTGTCTGAATGCAGCTAGAGTCTCTGTGCATTCCACAGTGAACAGCTGCAGGCTGTCTAGATCGTTGAATTCAATCTGCTTCAGCGAAAATAGTTTGTCGAGCAACCTTCCGTGATCATGCGTGGAAGCCCGTATTTCTCCTTGAGCATTCTCCACGCTTCGGGGAAGTTGCGCCCGACAATCTCGAGCGACGAAATCGTCGCGAGAGCTGGTCCTTCCAAGCACGCGTTCAGATGGTACAATTTCTGTACGTCTGATAACTGCGCATTATTCATTACCCCGGTGGTAAATAGATCCTCGAAATGTTCCCATTCCCGAGGATCCCCTCCGAATTTAGGCAATCTTTGCTTGGGAAGCTCAATGGGCATGCTGAATTGCTGGACCTCCGGTGCCGGTGGTCTCGATTCAGCAGCGATTCGTGTCAGCTCGGCGGTTACGAAATCCTGGAATTCCTGGAATTCGTTTTCCACGCCGAGGAGGTAGCCTGGCTTAAAAAGCGTATAGGCTTGTCTTTTTTGCGGCGGGAATCATCTTCCGCACGTTCGCATACATGGTGCGGACATCCCGCCAGGTTCGTCCGGCGTAGTCGAGCTTTTCTTGGAGAAGTTTCTCCGTGAATTTAGCTCTGCCCATTTTTTTGAGGTTTATGCTCACGGATCTAAGACGATCGAACTCGTCTGTTAACTCCATGAGCTGATCCTCAATGTCGGCACGCGACATGGACTCGTTTAACGCCATAGCGAGTTTGTCGAGGATTAATCAACTCGATTCAACTCTTACGTGGTAATTTCGTCACGTGTAAAGGCAGTCACGTTTTCCCGTTCCAATCAACCTCGTTTGATCCGGCTCGAAGGACCTTATGTTAGGGGGAGTAGGTTTGAAAAAACCTCGCCTAACGGTGGTCCGGATCGTGAGGGAAGGAACGTCGTTAAAATAATACATATTTTAATTTTATTTTCGCTTAGTCGAACGACTCGACTAAGCCTTTTATTTTGAATGTTTGGCAACTAAAATTATATAATGAATTGCCCGGCCAGACGCCGCTGCAGCTAATCCTGTTTAGTAAACCTGTAACAGAAAGAGACACGAATAGGCGTTAAATTCCTGTGAACGTGAATCACGCTGTGTGTCTTACTTTCTTCCGCGCTCGTCTGGTCTGTGCTTGTCGCACCCAGGAGCGGGGATCTCAGCCGCTGCGATGCGCAGCTAAGCTAGTGGATTGTATATGTGAGCGTTCCCGTTAAATCGGGAATCGCTTGCTTATTATTGTCGTGTACGAGATTTCTGCTCGTCACGACTGCAATTCTGACTGCAATTTCAGACTTTGTTTTTATGACTGTCGCAGGAAAGGTGATCGGAGGGAGGTTGTAAGGCTCCAACCTTCCAGCCGGTCCCCGGCCCTTCACCGCCTTCGTAAGTGCGTACGGCACTGTGTGGTGCAGGCTGGTCAACGGCGCCCTTAGGTCGACTTACGGTTGTGCCTGAGACCACGTTGCTTTGTCCGGATGCTCCGTCTCTACGCACAGGGACCGTACTCCCTGGAGATGTTTGAACGTGTCCTAGCTTTCGCCGATAGCTGGGGTTTAAAAGTGTCCCGCTTCGACTGGAAGACGGCAAATCCACCCAGGGTATTATTCACTCCTGTATGGTGGGTTCGAAGCCGTTTCTGACAGCCAATTGGAGGACGAATTTTGTATTCGTTCCTCTAGTGCACGATGATTCCACTCAGGTTTCTTCCCACACCTGGATTATGGAGTCGTGCACTAAGAAAGGTGCGAAAAACCTCGCACCTATAAGTTGGGATGAGCTAAGCCCTCTATCCCTGGGGAAACGATTGAGTCCAATCAGGGTTTCTTCCAACACCTGTTTATGGATCGATTCCCCGGAAGCACTCGAATTACTTCAAGCCTATTCCGAATTTGTAAGTCTTTCTACAGAGCTCGGTCGGGTACCGACTGGCTCGATACGCTAACTTGTGAATACTTCTTTCACAACTCCGAGGGTAGTCGAGGAACTCGACTCGGATCGGGTTGCTCGAATCATTCGTTTGTTCGACTGCTGAGCGTGTTCGGTTACCGAAGTGCTCGTGGCAGTGGTTTGATAGCGAGTGACGGACGAGCACGAGCTGCCAAAGTGAGCGCGTGAGTGGGGAGAGTCTTCCGTCACGCGGCGCTGTCGCCGTGTCTCTCGTCCGTCTCTGTCTATTATAGAGTTTTCGTACCTTCTCTAAACTCGGGCGTTTGAACCGCTTGTTTCAAAATTGAACGTTAATTAATCGTTCGCGTGACTTTGCAGAAAACCTCGAGAACCGTGTTTTTCTGTCCTCTAACATTTTGAATAGCGGACGCGTCGACCTAGAATCTTCCTGGTCGGTCGCGTAACCGAAAACAAACCGGGTAACGAATTGTTTCGGATTTAAATTAATTTTCGCATTTTTAAGCGATATTTAAACAACGGCCAAAGACTTTTACAAGCCATTCAAAATTATAATCTCTTCCTGCATAATACAAATACATCTACACATATAGATGTTTACAGAGCCAAAAAGTCAAACATAGATCTCATTTTTTCTACATTGAATATAGCGGACAAAATATACACACGAATTCACGACGAAACTTGGGGTTCTGACCACTATCCTATTTTTTATGCATATTGACGCCGAAAAACTCTTTATCATACAAAGTCCTTCAAACTTAATTCTGTTCGCACTGACTGGGAGAAAGTACTCTTACACTTAGAAAATTCCTATACAGAATTCTTCTCCTCCGAATATGACCTGCTCTCGGCGAGCGAAAAATACAAAATGTTTTTCAATTTAATATCTAAAGCTATACGGGAATTCACACCAAAAAAGAAGGTCGCTGGTCACCTTGTGCACAAAAATCCAGTTCCGTGGTGGGACAAGGACTGTAATAAGATCATAAGATTAAGAAGAGCTTCGTATAAGAAATGGGAACATACAAAGGAACTCCATGACTTAATCAATTATAAGAAAATAGTTGGCCAAGCTAAAAACTCTTCAAAACAAAACAAAAGATAGTTTCAAAGAATTCGCAAAAGCATGAATATCCGTAGTAATACAAAGTTCTTTGGAACAGAATTAAGGTTCTCTTAAATAAATGGGTCAACACAAATCCGACACATGTCTCAGAAAATTTACAATGGGACAATCGAGTTTTAAATGCTCTTAATAAAATAAGCCCTCCATGGGTCCCGACTGATCCTGGATACAGTCCTGCTTCCGAACCTAATGAATTTCTTTGATGCACCTTACAATCTTACAGAATTCAATATGGCACTAGACTCGCGCAATCCAAAGTCATCTCCAGGTTTAGACGGAATTAATTACGAAGTAATTAAAAACTACCATTCAAATATAAATTACTCCTTGTAGATATCTTCAACCAAATGTTTTTCACAAGTGATTATCCTACTGAATGGAATCAATCCTTTATTCATTTCACTAAGAAAACAGACAGCAAGAGCGTTCGACCTATTGCTCTTTCTTCATGCTTTTGTAAATTGTTCGAAACTTTAGTTAAAAATAGACTGCAATGGTGGTTAGAACATAAGGACTTATTACCGATTAATCAAACTGGTTTTCGCAAAGGCCTATCATGTATCGATAACTTGGTCAATCTGTCTTTGTACATAGAAGACGGCTTTATTAATAACAAAAGTAAACTGGACCAGTTTCTAGATATTCAAGGGGCTTTTGATAATGTAAATAATGATATCCTAATTGACAAACTAGCTTCTATAGGATGTTCAACGCTCCTAATAAAATTTATTAGATTCCTTACGTATCAAAAAGAGATATACACAGGTGTCACAAAGGACGAAGTCAGAATTGTATATAAAGGTGTCCGCAAGGAGGAGTACTTAGCCCTCTTCTTTTCATAATATATATCTCGGAAATAACTGCGAACTTACCCAGAAATATTGCTGTATCTAAATTTGCCGACGACATTGCAATTTATTCTAAAAATCTCCTCTTGAAAAGTGTACTAACTTCATAGAAAAAGCTGTTGGAATTATCCAAAAAGACTGTACGCCTTGGGCCTTGAACTCTGTCCCCAAAAACAACGCTGCTCCTTTTTCAACAAAAATATAAAAACTGGCCAAATTGAAATTAAAATAGACGAGCATTTCATTAAATCGAGTGAGTCAACTCGATTCCTAGGTATTATGTTCGATTACAAGAAGTCCTTTGAATCTCACGTAACTTACGTTCGGAAAAAATGCATGAAAGCCCTTAACGTTATAAAATTTTTATGTGCAACCTGGTGGGGATCAGACCCTGAAACACTTCTAACGCTCTACAAAAGTCTAATTCGCTCTCATATTGATTATGGGTGTTTAGTATACTATCCCAGGACCAAAAGAGCAAGAGAAATATTGGAAAAAGTCCAGTTTTCGGCATTACGGACTGCCCTAGGCTGTCGCATCAGTACTCCAACGAACATACTGTTAGCAGAATCCAAATTACCATATATCAATGATCGTACTAATTTCATGTGTAATAATTTCCTTATTAGAGCCACTTCTAACACCTGCACACAATCCAACAAAACAATCAAACAATTTTACTACAAAAATAAAAATAAAGCTAGAAACCTCAAAGGGCTGATGGAACATTGTATTATCAATATTTTTAGTTGAATTAAAAATTTATCCATAGAAAATCGGTACAGTATCTACAGTCAAGAATATAGTACTATCACTACCTCAGTCCCAGTCAATACCGAAATTGGCTATTTACTTAAAAATTGCGACTATCCAAATTCAACACTGGACAATTACCTATCAAATAGTCCTTCCTATTCAATTTATACTGACGGTAGCAAAATATCAGGAGCCAATTCGGTAGGGTCAGCTTGCTTCTGTAGTGAACTAAACGTATCAATTGTAAGAAGTTGCCCTACTACCTTATCAGTTTTTACTGCAGAATGCATTGCACTGAATGATGCTCTAGATTTAACTCTTCTTAACACAGAACACAATTATACAATTCTATCTGATTCTCTCAGTGCTCTTCTTTGCCTCCAGCACCCGAAGATAGACATAAGAATTAACCCTTACATCCTCAAAGTTAAAAAAATATAATGAATTCAGACTAAGAACGGTTAATGACAGCCATATAGAATTTATTTGGATTCCATCTCACTCGGGTATTTGGGGCAACAGAAAGAGCTGATGCAATGGCCAAATCTGCCACTATAGAACATTCCGATAAAAATATCAATATCCCAATGACAGATTTTAGAGAAATTTTAAAACGAGACTGTATTTCAAACTCCATAAGACGTATTAAAGAACAAGGGAAGGAGAAAGGAAAGGAATATTTTGAATTCTTTTATAGAGAACTTAAGAAACCGTGGTTCTGGGGCAAAAAACTTACACGTGAGTTTACTACTACAATCAACCGTTGTAGATGCAAGCACTACAATCTTGCCGCTTCCCTGTCTCGAGTTGGCATAATCAACTGCGCGAGATGTAATTGTGGCGCCGAGAAGCAGGATCTTAATCATGTTGTTTTTCAATGCCCTCTGTACGAGGCACAGAGAGTCGAACTCATGGAGGGGTTCAAAAACGCAAATCTGTATCTCCCTCTGGGCATGAGGTCCCTTCTTGTAAGGCCAAACATTGTAGCATGCAGTCACATACATCGTTTTATTAAAAATGTAACTTACAAATTTAAGGTATTCACACCACATTACTCTTGTAAACCGTAATACTCATGTATAGCTATATAACTCTTACGAGAGTTTCACGAAGCTAATTAATAATAAATAAAAAAAAAACATTTTTGGTCCTTCGAGCCGGATTGGAATCGAGGAAAAGGGAGCCGTCAAAACCGTTACCTGAAAACTCAATTTGCATTATCTGTGAACATGACTTCGCTCGACGAATTATTGCAAAAACAGATGCAAACCATGCGTTCAATTGACCGAGCGCTCATCAATTTTTAAAAACTGGGTCAAGCCAAGATGACGGCAGCCACCGTCCAAAACCGTATGACCATGCTGAAGGAGGCCTATCGCGAGAGCAAAGACTTAGACGCCATGATCGCCGCCAGCAACGATGCAAAAACGCATTCCACCCTACCGTACTTCGCCGAAAACTATTTCATCCAATCCGAGGAGCGGTATCAGGAAGCATTTTACTACATGGCGGAGGTCCTCGCCAAGGTTACGCCTACACAAGCAGCACCCAATGTAAGTTCAAATTCAATGATCTTGCAGCCAACGGTTCACCTTCCCCGGATTCAATTACCTTCTTTCGATGGAGCATTCGCTGAGTGGGAAACATTCCGTGACCGTTTCTCCTCTATGGTGATAAACAACCAGTCGTTGTCCAATGTCGAGCGTCTTCACTTTTTGTATTCCTCGCTCTCGGGCGAAGCGAGTCATGCTGTCAGTCACTTGCCAGTAACCGGAAATAATTTTTAAATTGCGTGGAAGACCTTGACGTCGCGTTACGAAAACAAACATAGGTTAATTTCAACCCATTTAAATAATTTGTTTTCTTTACCGTCCGTTACGTCCGAAACACCGAACGACCTGAGAGCGTTACGCGACAACATGAATATTTCGCTTCAAATGCTCCGAAATTTAAACCGACCGGTCGACGCGTGGAGCGACATAATCGTATTCCTCGGAGTACAAAAACTCGACCGAGCTTCGCGAAAGGCGTGGGAGTTCCAAATCGGCGATTCCACCGAATTCAACACATATGAACAATTTGACACATTCCTCGAAAAAAGAATTCGTGCGTTAGATTCAATGCCAACAATCCACCGCGACCAATGTACCGAATCCGAAAAATTTAAACACGCGAAACCGAAGGCTCTCTCTATTCATTCTACGACCGCCGTAAAAATCACATGCTCGGTGTGCAAACAAAGCCATTTATTGTTCCAATGTCCAACATTTTTGTCAAAGACTCCGTCGGAAAGGTACAACATCGCGAAACAACAAAACCGTTGCATTAATTGCTTTCCTTCAAAACATTCATCGTCGCAATGTCAAAATTCGCACCAATGCAAGGAGTGTCGACAACGACACCACACTCTGCTGCATTTTCCAGCACAAAAGGACGTTGCACTTTGTGCCACGCGAATCTCTTCCACCGCGTCCAATAACGGAGTCGAAGTAAGTTCGAACTTAGCATCCGAAACCCCTATTAAGTCAAGCGTACTTCTCTGCACAGCACGTGTTCGAGTGCACTCTTTACAAGGTCGATGCGTCCAAGCTCGTGCCTTGCTTGATCAAGAATCGTCCTGGACGCTTATCACCGAACATTTGGCACAATCGCTCCGTCTTGAACGCACAAAACAGCGTACCCACGTTACCGGAATCGGAGATACGGATTCATACGCCAGTCACGTCGCAGCGCTTATTATCACACCGTCGGAAGCGAACGAGCCTGCATATACGACCAATGTTATTATAATGACATCGCTCACGAGGTACGTACCCCCACGAAGCAGTGCATATTTTAAATGCCCTCATCTTGCAGGTCTCAATCTCGCCGACAAGGAACCCATGAGTACCGATCCAATCGACATCATCGTTGGAGCGGACGTGTATGGGCAGTTGCTACTCCAAGGGGTAAAAAAGGGCCCCGCGTGCACGCCGACCGCTCAAAATACAGCACTGGGTTGGATCCTCTCCGGCCCTATCCACCACGATCCAATTTCACCATCCACACACGTCCATCACGCAACGGCGCTCGAAAACCTTGATGAAACCCTCAAACGCTTCTGGGAAGTTGAGGACCTTCCGTGCTCAATCCCGCTCACCTGAGGACCAAAAATGCGAAGCACACTTCAAAACCACGCACACTCGTAAGTCTGACGGACGTTATACCGTGCGACTACCGTTTAGAACCGAGCAACATCGTGATTTAGGCGACTCTCGTTTTAAAGCCTTAAAAAGTTTGCGCGTATTAGAAAACCGTCTATCGCGCGACCCGACCATTTCGCAAGCATATCGCGACTTCCTTTTTGAATATGAGTCATTAAATCACATGAGTCAAAACAACCCGTCGGCGAGCCCATTAAACCAAACTTATTATATCCCGCATCACGCGGTCCTTCGAGATACGAGTACGACTACGCGTCTCCGCGTGGCATTTAACGCCTCTTGTCGATCGTCAAACGGTATCTCGTTAAACGATCTCCTATTAACCGGACCGAAACTCCAGCAGGATCTCCAAGCAATCCTGATACGGTGGCGTCGGTTCCAATATGTATATACAGCCGATATTGCGAAAATGTACCGACAGATACTCGTGGACGATCGCGATCGAGACTATCAGCGAATCTTATGGCGTGATTCACCTTCCAAACCGATCGAGGAATATCGCCTCAACACCGTTACATACGGAACCACTCCAGCTCCATATCTAGCCCTTCGAGTCCTCAAACAATTAGTTGAGGACGAGGGCTCGAATTTTCCAGAGGCAGTTTCAGTCCTCAATAACCAAGCCTATGTCGACGATTTCCTTTTTGGAGATGACAGCATTCCGGCTTTGCGCCACATACGCGACCAGACCATCCAGTTGCTCGCTAAGGGCGGCTTCTCTTTGCGAAAATGGGCGAGCAACGATCCCACCCTCTTATCAGATGTCGATCCTGACGACCATGGCCTCGCTACCAGCAAATCACTGGATACCAACGAAACCATTTCGATCCTTGGGCTGATTTGGAATCCGAGGCTCGACCAATTTAGCTTTAAAGTATCCCTACCGTCCGAACTCTCGCTGACGAAACGGACAATCCTTTCCACAATCGCGAAACTGTTCGACCCAATGGGATGAGTCACGCCCGTCACAATCTGTGCAAAAATTTTCATTCAGCGCTTATGGTCGCTACGTACAGGCTGGGATGATGTTATCCCCGCTACCATTCTTCCCGAATGGCGCGAGTTCTATGCTCAACTCCATGGGCTGGAGCGCTTATCGATCTCTCGTAAAATATCACCGAAGATTCCCCAAAGTCAAACGTTCCACGGGTTCTCTGACGCATCTTCCACGGCCTATGCCGCCGCCGTTTACTCTCGCAGCGTACATCACGACGGTTCGGTTTGCGTGCAATTAATTCTGGCTAAATCATCAGTTGCTCCGGTTAAAACAATCAGCATTCCGCGACTCGAATTATGTGCTGCATTGCTGCTGGCACGGTTATTAAACTTCGTTTGCACAACACTGAATGCCCAGTCGGCGGATTGTCATTGTTGGACGGATTTCACCATAACACTTACGTGGCTAACACAACCTCCAACACGTTGGAAAACATTTGTTGCCAATCGCGTTACCAAGATTCAAAATCTAATCCCGAATGTACAATGGCACCACGTTCCAACAAAGGATAACCCTGCCGACTGCGCCTCTCGTGGAATATCGGTACAACGTCTAGAAAGTTACCAATTGTGGTGGTCCGGTCCCAACTGGCTCCTCGAATCCCAAGAGGACTGGCCCCGCGAGCCCTCTTCGGTACACCCAGAAGCGTTACACGAGGCGAAACCCGGCACAGCCCAATGTTTGCTTACCTATTCAGAAAAAGTGGACATTATCGGAAAAATACTCCTCTTGGCCGAAACTGCTTCGAGTCACCGCGTATATAATTCGATTCCTACAGAAGCTCCGCAATAGACAGACAAGTCAAAATGTAAAAGCACTCACTGTTCTGAAACAAGCCGAGGTGGCACCCATGGCGTTGAAACCGGACGAAATCCAACACGCCCAGACCTTTTGGCTGAAACAAATCCAGAGGGAAACCTTCCCAGAGGAACTGAAGTCCCTTGCCGCTTCCAAACCTCTCCCTAAATCCAGCAAGCTCCTTCCACTTGCTCCATACCTTGACCAACAAGACCTGATCCGTGCAAAGGGGCGGCTATCCAAATCCCAATTACCTGAAAACGCCAAGACACCAATCATTCTCAGCTCTCATCCACTCCTATCACTATTGATTCGTCATACCCACCTTAAATTGTTGCACGCCGGTCCAAACCTGACCCTGGCTTGTCTACGCACAGAGTACTGGATCCTGCGAGCACGAGCCACGGTCAGAGCAGTTCTATACCAATGCGTGGCGTGTACGCGGGAGAGAAGCACTGTACCGAGCGAGCTCATGGGGGACTTGCCGGCGCCTAGAGTCACGCAAGCAGAGCGACCTTTTATTCATACTGGGGTAGATTATGCAGGCCCGATTCAAATCCGAACAGCGCCCGGGCGCGGACGTCAATCACACAAAGCTTATATCGCCGTCTTCGTTTGTTTAACCGTCAAGGCAATCCATATCGAGCTTGTAAGACTATAGCGCAGCTGCATTCGTGGCAGCCTATCACCGATTCTCTTCCCGTCGCGGTCTTCCGCGAGCCATGTACTCTGACAACGGAACGACGTTTCAAGGAGCAAATCGCGAACTTGCCCATGCTCATCGTTCCGCGATTAAGAATGCCGACTTCAAAACCAACTCGCAACCGACTGTGTAGCATGGCACTTCATGCCCCCGAATGCGCCTCATTTCGGAGGATTGTGGGAAGCAGCCGTCAAGAGTATAAAGCACCACTTGAAACGCAGCATCGGAGCGCATACCTTAACCTACGAAGAAATGTACACCGTATTGTGCCGTATTGAAGCGTGCTTAAATTCGCGACCGATAGGAGCTACGTCAGAATGCCTTGACGATTACGCACCTATAACACCCGGTCATTTTCTCATCGGCATGCCTATTGTTTCGCAACCGGAATCGAGCGTACTAAACGTAAGAGATAACCGACTATCCCGATGGCAACTGGTCCAAAAAATAACCGAGACATTTTGGAAGGCGTGGAGTAACGATTATTTACACACTCTTCAACAGCGGCCCAAATGGAAAACCGCGCAGAACCTCGCCAAAGTCGGCAAGCTCGTCGCGATTCGGAATCCAAACATGCCTCCCAGTAAATGGGAACTCGGGCGAATTATTGCATGTCACCAAGGTGACGACAAAAAAGTAAGAGTAGTTACCGTTAAGACCGCGCATTCCGAATATAAACGTCCGATAACAAGGTTATGTTTCCTCCCCATCGCCATTAATGACGAAACCGATGCAGAAAACCGCAACAGAACTGCAAGTGATGCCTCATAACCTGCAAACCAAGTGGCGACTATTAAATAACCTAGATTTAAGCCGTTATAATTATTATACCATAGTTTAAGCGAAATAGGATAAACCCGGAAGGGTACTTACCGTAGTGTGTCGTCCAAAATGTAATTGTTGCGCACTTTTGTTCACTCGTTAATAAACCCTGTAAATACGACGTAATTTCGTCACTCACCTCGTTGAATGAACTCATTCAACAGGGGGGCGGCGTGTACGCGATTACTCGCGTCATCTGTCGCGTCACAAGCGCGATCGAAACGATATCGGTCGCTAATCGCCAACTGTTCCGAATTTCGCCACAACGACACACGCGCCCAGTATATAACGCGCTGCTCGTTTTTAAATTCACTCTCTTTTCGAGAACCGAGCAGTACGTCTCAGTAAAAAACCCGACTCGTTATCCGTTGTAATTACCACAAGCGCCAACCGTTATTAATTTAAACCTGTAACGGCCAATAACCGGATATTCTTTACTTTGTAATCCGTTTGTTTTAAGTGTTTATTGTTTAATTGTGAGTATTGTACAACAAGTGAAATACAGTGAATTACTGTGCAATCAATCAAGACAATTGTAACGTTCTTCGACCAGCCCACGTGTTTTCTGGTCCGTCTCCAGCTCCTCCCCGACGTCCAAGTCTTTTGAGAAGGCTGAACCAGCCTTTCAAACATTCCGTTACAAAACAGTTAGTTTGTATGCAGTTAGTTAGTTAGTTTGCAGTTAGTGAGATAGTTTGCAGTTAAATAGTTAGTTTGCTGTGAATTAATTAGTTTGTCAGTTAGTTAGTTAGTTTGCAGATAGTTAGTTAGTTTGCAGATAGTTAGATAGTTTGCCAGTTAGTTACGTAGTAAGTCAGTTAGTTAGTAAGTTTGCAGTTAGTTAGTTAGTTTGTCAGATAGTTAGATAGTTTCCAGTTAGATGGTTAGTTTGCAGTTAGTTAGTTAGTTTGTCAGATAGTTAGTTAGTTTCCAGTTAGTTGGTTAATTTGCAGTTACTTAGTTAATTTGTCAGTTAGTTAGTTAGTTTGCAGATAGTTAGTTAGTTAGTTTGCCAGTTAGTCAGTTAGTTTGTCTGATAGTTAGTTAGCTTGCCTGTTAGTTAGTTAGTTTGCAGTTAGTTAGTTAGTTTGCAGTTAGATAGGAAGTTTGCAGTTAGTTAGTGTGTTTATCAGATAGTTAGTTAGTTTCCAGTTAGTTGGTTAGTTTGCAGTTAGTTAGTTAGTTTGCAGATAGTTAGTTAGTTTGTCAGTTAGTTACTTAGTTTGCCAGTTAGTTACTTAGTTTGTCAGTTAGTTAGTTAGTTTGCAGTTATTTAGTTAGTTTGCGGTTAATTAGTTAGTTTGCAGACAGTTAGTTAGTTTGTCAGTTAGTTAGTTAGTTTGCAATTAGTTAGTTAGTTTGTCAGGTAGTTAGTTTGTATGCAGTTAGTTAGTCGGTTTGCTGTTAGTGAGGTAGTTTCCGGTTAAATCGATAGTTTGCTGTGAATTAATTAGTTTGTCAGTTAGTTAGTTTTCAGTTAGTTGGTTAGTTTGCAGATAGTTAGTTAGTTTGTCAGTTAGTTACTCAGTTTGCCAGTTAGTTACTTAGTTTGTCAGTTAGTTAGTTAGTTTGCAGTTATTTAGTTAGTTTGCGGTTAATTAGTTAGTTTGCAGTTAGTTAGTTAGTTTGCAGATAGTTAGTTCGATTGTCAGTTTGTTAGTTAGATTGCCAGTTAGTTAGTTAGTTTGCAGTTAGATAGTTAGTTTGCAGATAGTTAGCTAGATTGTCAGTTTGTTAGTTAGTTTGCCAGTTAGTTAGTTAGTTTGCAGATAGTTAGTTAGCTTGTCTGTTAGTTAGTTTGATTGTCAAATAGTTAGTTTGTTAGAGCACTCAGGGGCTCTAACTGTGTGGTTCCGGACGAGGGAGAAGATATTGTAGAGAAATTGTTACAAGTTTTCAAATAACTTTTTTATTACAAAAATAGATAAACCAAAACTATTATTTTATAGAAACCTTAAACTAAAAAGAAAATGAATGAGACGACGGCTCTCCTTTCGGCCGCGTCTCCAACTTCCTTTTCCTTTCTATGGTCTTCTGTAACAAAAATTATACAAGAAGTATAATTATTTTGCGGACAAGTCACCGATTACGCGCTCGTCAGCTGATTGTCTCGCGCTCCAGCGACAGTCTGGTGTGCTTGGAGGGGAGAGCTAACTGGCAATTCAGCGCTATAGCTAGTGGACTGTATTATTTTGCTTTGGTCGGTGATAGTCGTTTTTTACGATATCACCGACGCGCACAACCGGGTAGACGAGGTTTTCCTCTGATCTACCGGGTTCGCTTCGCAATGCCACGGACGGGAAACCAAATGGAGGTTGTAAGGCTCCAAATGGCTATATCCCGCGAGCACGCTCGCCGTGCGGGTGACGTTCGTACGCCATCCACGCAAGAGGACGTCTCGTCGAGGTACGGGTACCTCGTCGGCGGCTCCTCAGGAACGGCCTGCGGCCTACCCACGCAGCTGCCTCGACAGCGATTCCTTACCTTGAAGGAATCGCCCGGCAGCCCGCCGTGGTCCCTCGTCGGCGGTTCCCTTTTACGAGGAGCCTGGCCTGCGGCTCGCCGAATTAGGACTACGTCCTTTGCAACCCAGACCACCCTACGGTCACAGCCCAGTGTGGTCGACTCACATCTGGTAGTGGGTGTAGCGGTGGAAGGCCGGTGCTTCGAACCCCTTTGCTCCAGTGGTCGCTTGTGCTCTACCTTGTCACCTCACGACTGGTTCACTGGAGCGGGTTCTCTAAAGCCCGGTGCACGGTGAGCACCGCGAAGTGGTACCAATATCTGGGTATCCAACTTCCGCTTGCTCCTACGCCGTATAGCTCACACGGGTCGACGAAACCACAATTCCACCGGTCGGTGCACTCTATGTGGTACACCAGACGGGCGATTCGAGTGGGTTCCTCGATCCCTTCGAACGGCGAACCACCACCATTCTATAACCAGTATGTCGGTATCTCCTGTACAGGGGCTCAAACCGTATTCAATAGGAAGAGACTCAAAGTGATTAACACCGAATCCTAACGTTGCAGTCGCGGCAACGAACTGCAACGTTCAATCACAATCCTGCGTCTACGATCGTGTCACGCGCGGCGTGCACAGCGATCGCTTCAACAACAGGCAGATTGTCCTTTTATTCGAGAATATCTCAAGTCTCTATGACGAGATTTTCCTGAATAAATCAATGTCCGCAAACTTGACCCGATTACGTGGAGAGAGATCGTCTCATTGTCCTCGGGGCTTCGTACGAAAATGGGAGAGATCGTCACAGGATCTGCTCCTGATCGCCGGCGGCTCACGAATGATCCGTAACGATCTGCAAGCATCGCGGCAACGGCTGGTCTCCGTCGCGCAAGCGCAGAGTCGCGTAGCGACGAATCGCAAAGCTGGGCCCGGGCGGCTACGCGCCGCATAGCCACGACGCGGCGCTGCCGCGTTTCGGCTGTCGATATCGATTCGATAAATCGAGTTCTCTCTCTCTCTCTCTCGGCGCTAACAACACGATTTCTGGAATTTGTTCTCAGAATCGAGAATTCCAGTGAAGCTAGCTAGCAAAAACACGAAAATGGCCGCGGTATACTAATCTGACGAAGAAAAAATTCTCCGTCAGCAGAAACTTTTAGAATTACGCCAATTCATGATAGATACGGGCATCGCGGCCGAGTTTTTACGTCTCGGACTCACACGATATATAAACACAGTTAGTTTGCCCGTTAGTTAGTTAGTTTGTCAGTTAGTTAGTTAGCTTGTCAGTTATTTAATTAGTTTGCAGTTAGTTAGTTAGCTTGTCAGTTATTTAGTTAGTTTGCAGTAAGTTAGTTAGTTTGTCAGATAGTTAGTTAGTTTGCCAGTTAGTTAGGTAGTTTCCAGTAAGTTAGTTAGTTAGTTCGTCAGTTAGTTAGTTAGATTGCTGTTAGTTAGTTAGTTTGCAGTTAGTCAGTAAGTTTGCAGTTAGTTAGTTAGATTGTCAGTTTGTTAGTTAGTTTGCCAGTTAGTTAGTTAGTTAGCAGATAGTTAGTTAGTTAGATTGCCAGTTAGTCAGTTAGTTTGTCAGATAGTTAGTTCGTTTGCAGTTAGTTAGTCATTTTGCAGATAGTTAGTTGGTTTCTCAGTTAGGCAGCTAGTTTGCAGTTAGTTAATTAGATTGCAGTTAGTTAGTTAGTTTGCAGATAGTTAGCTAGATTGTCAGTTTGTTAGTTAGTTTGCCAGTTAGTTAGTTAGTTTGTCAGTTAGTTAGTTAGGTTGCAATTAGTTAGTTAGTTTGCAGGTAGTTAGTTAGTTTCCAGTTAGCTGGCTAGATTGCAGTTAGTTAGTTAGTTTGTCTGTTAGTTAGTTAGTTTGCCAGTTAGATAGTTAGTTTGCAGTTAGTTAGTTAGTTTGCAGTTAGTTAGTTAGTTTGCAGTAAGTTGGTTAGTTTGTCAGTTAGGTAGTTAGTTTGTCAGTTAGATAGTTAGTTTGCTTGCAGTTAGTTAGTTAGTTAGCAGTTATTTAATTTGTTTGTCAGTTAGTTAGTCAGTTTGCCAGTTAGTTGGTTAGATTGAAGTTAGTTAGTTAGTTTCCAGTTAGTTGGTTAGGTTGCAGTTAGTTAGCCAGTTTGCAGATAGTTAGTTAGTTTGTCAGTTAGTTAGTTAGTTTACCAGTTAGTTACTTAGTTTGTCAGTTAGATAGTTAGTTTGCAGTTAGTTAGTTATTTTACAGATAGTTAGTTAGTTTGTCAGTTAGTTAGATAGTTTGCCAGTCAGTTAGATAGTTTGCAGATAGTTAGTTAGTTTGTCAGTTAGTTAGTAAGTTTGCCAGTTAGTCAGATAGTTTGTCAGATAGTTAGTTAGTTTGCCTGTTAGTTAGTTAGTAAGTTTGCAGTCAGTTAGTAAGTTGGTCCGCTAGATAGGTTGTTTGCAGTTAGTTAGTTAGTTTGCAGTTAGTTAATTAGTTTGCAGTTAGCTAGTTAGTTTGCAGTAAATTAATTGGTCTGTCAGTTAGTTAGTTTGCAGATACATAGTTAGTATGTCGGTTAGTAAGTTAGTTTGTCAGTTAGTTAGTTTCTATGCAGTTAGTTAGTTCGTTTGCAGTAAATTAATTAGTTTGTC
Organism: Colletes collaris; assembly: GCA_030068185.1. Taxonomy (NCBI): domain Eukaryota; kingdom Metazoa; phylum Arthropoda; class Insecta; order Hymenoptera; family Colletidae; genus Colletes; species Colletes collaris. Next base: position 614,002 of record JASGYR010000301.1, on the reverse strand, counting down.
AGTTTGTTAGTTTGCAGATACATAGTTAGTATGTCAGTTAGTAAGCTAGTTTGTCAGTTAGTTAGTTTGTATGCAGTTTGTTAGTTAGTTTGCTGTTAGTGGGATAGTTTGCAGTTAAATAGTTAGTTTGCTGTGAATTAATTAGTTTGCCAGTTAGTTAGTGAATTTGCAGTTAGTTAGTTAGTTTGCAGATAGCTAGTTAGTTTGCCAGTTAGTTGCGTAGTAAGTCAGTTAGTTAGGTAGTTTGCAGTTAGTTAGTTAGTTTGTCTGATAGTTAGTTAGTTTCCAGTTAGTTCGTTAGATTGCAGTAAGTTAGCTAGTTTGCAGACATTTAGTTCGTTTCTCAGTTAGGTAGTCTAGTTTTCAGTTAGTTAGTTAGTGTGCAGTTAGTTAGTTAGTTTGCCAGTTAGTTAGTCATTTTACAGATAGTTGGTTAGTTTGTCAGTTAGTTAGTTAGTTTGTCAATTAGTTAGATAGTTTGCAGTTGGTTAGTTTGTTTGCAGTTAGTTTGTTAGTTTGCAGTAAGTTAGTTAGTGTGAAGTAAATTAATTAGTTTGTCAGTTAGTTAGTTTGCAGATACATAGTTAGTATGTCAGTTAGTAAGTTAGTTTGTCAGAAAGTTAGTTTCTATGCAGTCAGTTAGTTAGTTTGCTGTTAGTGAGATAGTTTGCAGTTAAATAGTTAGTTTGCTGTGAATTAATTAGTTTGTCAGTTAGTTAGTTAGTTTGCAGTTAGTAAGTTAGTTTGCAGATAGTTTGTTAGTTTGTCAGTTAGTTAGGTTGTATGCAGTTAGTTAGTTAGTTTGCTGTTAGTGAGATAGTTTCCAGTTAAATCGTCAGTTTTCTGTGAATTAATTAGTTTGTCAGTTAGTTAGTTAGTTTGCAGATAGTTAGTTAGTTTGCCACTTAGGTACTTAGTTTGTCAGTTTGTTAGTTCGTTTGCAGTTAGTTAGTTATTTTGCAGATAGTTAGTTGGTTTCTCAGTTAGGTAGTTAGTTTGCAGTTAGTTAATTAGTTTGCAGATACATAGTTAGTATGTCAGTTAGTAAGTTATTTCGTCAGAAAGTTAGTTTCTATGCAGTTAGTTAGTTAGTTTGCTGTTAGTGAGATAGTTTGCAGTTAAATAGTTAGTTTGCTGTGAATTAATTAGTTTGTCAGTTAGTTAGTTAGTTTGCAGTTAGTTAGTTAGTTTGCAGATAGTTTGTTAGTTTGTCAGTTAGTTAGGTTGTATGCAGTTAGTTAGTTAGTTTGCTGTTAGTGAGATAGTTTCCAGTTAAATCGTCAGTTTTCTGTGAATTAATTAGTTTGTCAGTTAGTTAGTTAGTTTGCAGATAGTTAGTTAGTTTGCCACTTAGGTACTTAGTTTGTCAGTTTGTTAGTTCGTTTGCAGTTAGTTAGTTATTTTGCAGATAGTTAGTTGGTTTCTCAGTTAGGTAGTTAGTTTGCAGTTAGTTAATTAGTTTGCAGATACATAGTTAGTATGTCAGTTAGTAAGTTATTTTGCAGTTCGTTAGTTAGTTTGCAGTAAATTAATTAGTTTGTCATTTAGTTCGTTTGTATGCAGTTAGTTAGTTTGCTGTTGGTGAGATGGTTTGCAGTTAAATAGATAGTTTGCTGTGAATTAATTAGTTTGTCAGTTAGTTAGTTAGTTTGCAGTTAGTTAGTTACTTTGCAGATAGTTAGTTAGTTTGCCAGTTAGTTACTTAGTTTGTCAGTTAGTTAGTAAGTTTGCAGTTAGTTAGTTAGTTTGTTAGATAGTTAGATAGTTTGCATTTAGTTAGTTAGTTTGTCTGCTAGTTACTTTGCTTGCAGTTAGTTTGTTAGTTTGCAATTAGTTTGTTAGTTTGTCAGTTAGTTAGCTTGTATGCAGTTAGTTAGTTAGTTTGCTGTTAGTGAGATAGTTTCCAGTTAAATCGTCAGTTTTCTGTGAATTAATTAGTTTGTCAGTTAGTTAGTTAGTTTGCAGTTAGTTAGTTAGTTTGTCATTTAGTTAGTTAGTTAGATTGTCATATAGTTATTTAGTTAGTTTGCAGTTAGTTGGTTAGTTTGTCAGTTAGATAGTTAGTTTGTCAGTTAGTTAGTTAGTTTGTCAGTTAGTTAGTTAGTTTGTCAGTTAGTTAGTTAGTTTGCAGTTAGTTGGTTAGTTTGCAGTTAGTTAGCTAGTTTGCAGTTAGTTAGTTAGTTTGTCAGTTAGTTAGTTAGTTTGCCAGTTAGTTACTTAGTTTGCCAGTTAGTTAGTGAATTTGCAGTTAGTTAGTTAGTTTGCAGATAGTTAGTTCGTTTGCCAGTTAGTTACGTAGTACGTCAGTTAGTTAGGTAGTTTGCAGTTAGTTAGTTAGTTTGCAGTAAGTTGGTTAGTTTGTCAGTTAGTTAGTTAGTTTGTCAGTTAGTTAGTTAGTTTGCAGTTAGTTAGGTTGTTTGCAGTTAGTTAGTTAGTTTGTCAGATAGTTAGTTAGTTTCCAGTTAGTTGGTTAGTTTGCCTGTTAGTTAGTTAGTTTGTCAGTTAGTTAGTTAGTTTGCAGTTAGTTAGTTAGTTTGCAGTTAGTTAGTTAGTTTGTCAGTTAGTTAGTTAGTTTGTCAGTTAGTTAGTTAGTTTGCTGTCAGTTAGTTAGTTTGCAGTTAGTTAGTTAGTTTGTCATTTAGTTAGTTATTTTCTCAGTCAGTTAGATAGTTTGCAGTTAGTTAGATAGTATTCAGATAGTTAGTTAGTTTGTCAGTTAGTTAGTTATTTTGCCAGTTAGTCAGTTAGTTTGTCAGATAGTTAGATAGTTTGCCTGTTGATAGTTTGTTGTGAATTAATTAGTTTGTCAGTTAGTTAGTTAGTTTGTCAGTTAGTTAGATAGTTTGCCAGTTAGTTAGTTAGTTTGCAGTTAGTTAATTAGTTTGTCAGTTAGTTAGTTAGTTTGCAGTTAGCTAGTTAGTTTGCAGTAAATTAATTGGTCTGTCAGTTAGTTAGTTAGTTTGCAGTTAGTTACATAGTTTGTCAGTTGGTTAGTTTAGTTTGTCAGTTAGTTGGTTAGTTTCTATGCAGTTAGTTAGTTCGTTAGCAGTAAATTAATTAGTTTGTCAGTTTGTTAGTTTGCAGATACATAGTTAGTATGTCAGTTAGTAAGCTAGTTTGGCAGTTAGTTAGTTTGTATTCAGTTTGTTAGTTAGTTTGCTGTTAGTGAGATAGTTTGCAGTTAAATAGTTAGTTTGCTGTGAATTAATTAGTTTGCCAGTTAGTTAGTTAGTTTGCAGTTAGTTAGTTAGTTGGCAGTTAGTTAGTTAGTTTGCAGTTAGTTAGGTAGTTTGCAGTTAGTTAGTTAGTTTGTCAGTTAGTAAGTTAGGTTGGCAGTCAGTTACATAGTTTTCAGACAGTCAGTTAGTTATTTAGTTTGCAGTTAGTTAGTTAGTTTGCAATTAGTTAGTTAGTTTGCAGATAGTTAGTTAGTTTGTCAGTTAGTTAGTTACTTTGCCAGTTAGTTAGTTAGTTTGCCAGTTAGTTAGTTAGTTTGCAGTTAGTTAGTTAGTTTGTCAGTTAGTTAGTTAGTTTGCAGTTGGTTAGTTAGTTTGCAGTTAGTTAGTTAGTTTGCCAGTTAGTTAGTTTGCAGTTAGTTAGTTAGTTGTCGTTTGCAGTTTTAATTAGTTTGCCAGTTAGATAGTTAGTTTGCAGTTTGCAGTTAGTTAGTTAGTTTGCAGATAGTTAGCTAGATTGTCAGTTTGTTAGTTAGTTTGACAGTTAGTTAGTTACTTTGCAGATAGTTAGTTAGTTTGCAGATAGTTAGTTAGTTTGCCGGTTAGTTAGTTAGTTTATCAGTTAGTTAGTTAGTTTGCAAGTTAGATAGTTAGTTTCCAGTTAGTTAGTTCGTTTCCAGTTAGTTAGTTAGTTTGCAGATTGTTAGTTAGATTGCATTTAGTTAGTTAGTTTGTCTGTTAGTTAGTTTGCCAGTTAGTTAGTTAGTTTGCAGTTAGTTAGTTGGTTTGCAGTAAGTTGGTTAGTTTGCAGTTAGTTAGTTAGTTTGACCGATAGTTAGTTTGTTTGCCATTTATTTAATTAGTTTGCCAGTTATTTAGTGATTTTGCAGTTAGTTAGTTAGTTTGCCAGTTAGTTAGTTAGTTTGTCATTTAGTTATTTAGTTTGCATTTAGTTAGTTAGTTTGCTGTTTTATTGGAAGTTTGCAGTTAGTTAGTTAATTTGTCTTTTAGTTAGTTAGTTTGCAGTTAGTTAGTTAGTTTGCAGATAGTTAGTTAGTTTGTCAGTTAGTTAGTTAGTTTGCAGTTAGTTAGTTAGTTTGCAGATAGTTAGTTAGTTTGCCAGTTAGTTACGTAGTAAGTCAGTTAGTTAGTAAGTTTGCAGTTAGTTAGGTAGTTTGCAGTTAGTTAGTTAGTTTGTCAGATAGTTAGTTAGTTTCCAGTTAGTTGGTTAGTTTGCAGTTAGTTAGTTAGTTTGTCAGATAGTTAGTTAGTTTCCAGTTAGTTGGTTAGTTTGCAGTTAGTTAGTTAGTTTGCCAGATAGTTAGTTAGTTTTCAGTTAGTTAGTTAGTTAGTTTGCCAGTTAGTCAGTTAGTTTGTCTGATAGTTAGTTAGCTTGCCTGTTAGTTAGTTAGTTTGCCTGTTAGTTACTTAGTTTGTCAGTTAGTTAGTAAGTTTGCAGTTAGTTAGTTATTTTACAGACAGTTAGTTAGTATGCCAGTTAGTTACGTAGTAAGTCAGTTAGTTAGACAGTTTGCAGATAGTTAGTTAGTTTGTCAGTTAGTTAGTTAGTTTGCAGTAAGTTAGTTAGTTTGCAGTTAGTTAGTTAGTTTGTCCGCTAGATAGTTTGTTTGCAGTTAGTTAGTTAGTTTGCAGTTAGTTAGTTAGTTTGTCAGATAGTTAGTTAGTTTGCGGTTAGTTAGTAAGTTTGCAGTAAATTTATTAGGTTGTCAGTTAGTTAGTTGCAGATACATTAGTATGTCGAATAGTTAGTTAGTTCAGTTAGATAGTTAGTTTGTTGAATTAGTAGTTTGCAGTTATGATAGTTGCTGTCTATTAATTAGTTTGTCAGTTTGTTAGTTAGTTTGCAGTTAGTTAGTTAGTTTGTCAGATAGTTAGATAGTTTCCAGTTAGATGGTTAGTTTGCAGTTAGTTAGTTAGTTTGCCGTTAGTTAGTTAGTTTGTCAGCTAGATAGTTTGTTTGCAGTTAGTTAGTTAGTTTGCTGTTAGTGAGATAGTTTGCAGTTAAAAACTTAGTTTGCTGTGAATTATTTAGTTTGTCAGTTAGATAGTTACTTTGCAGTTAGTTAGTTAGTTTGCAGTTAGTTAATTACTTTGCAGTTAGTTAGTTAGTTTGCAGATAGTTAGTTAGATTGTCAGTTTGTTAGTTAGTTTGCCAGTTAGTTAGTTAGTTTGCAGATAGTTAGTTAGTTTGTCTGTTAGTTTGACAGTTAGTTAGTTAGTTAGCAGTTAGTTAGTTAGTTTGTCATTCAGTTAGTTAGTTTGCAGTTAGTTAATTAGTCTGCAGATAGTTAGTTAGTTTGCAGATAGTTAGCTAGATTGTCAGTTTGTTAGTTAGTTTGACAGTTAGTTAGTTACTTTGCAGATAGTTAGTTAGTTTGTCTGTTAGTTAGTTAGTTTGCATTTATTTAGTTAGGTTGTCTGCTTGTTACTTTGTTTGCCAGTTAGTTAGTTAGTTTGCAGTTAGTTAGTTAGTTTGCAGTTAGTTAGTTAGTTTGCAGTAAGTTAGTTAGTTTGCAGTTAGTTAGTTAGTTTGTCCGCTAGATAGTTTGTTTGCAGTTAGTTAGTTAGTTTGCAGTTAGTTAGTTAGTTTGTCCTCTAGATGGTTTGTTTGCAGTTAGTTAGTTAGTTTGCAGTTAGTTAGTTAGTTTGCAGTAAATTAATTAGTTTGTCAGCCAGTTAGTTTGCAGATACATAGTTAGTATGTCAGTTAGTAAGTTAGTTTGTCAGTTAGTTAGTTTGTATGCAGTTAGTTAGTTTGCTGTTAGTGAGATAGTTTCCAGTTAAATAGTAAGTTTGCTGTGAATTAATTAGTTTGTCAGTTGGTTAGTTAGCTTGCAGTTAGTTAGTTAGTTTGCAGATAGTTAGTTAGTTTGCCAGTTAGTTACGTAGTAAGTCAGTTAGTTAGTAAGTTTGCAGTTAGTTAGGTAGTGTGAAGTTACTTAGTTAGTTTGTCAGATAGTTGGTTAGTTTCCAGTTAGTTGGTTAGTTCGCAGATAGTTAGCTAGTTTGCAGATAGTATGTTAGTTTGTCAGTTAGTTAGTTAGTTTGCCAGTTAGTTACTGAGTTTGTCAGTTAGTTAGTTAGTTTGCACTAAGTTAGTTAGTTTGTCAGTTAGTTAGATAGTTTGCCAGTTAGTTAGTTACTTTGCCAGTTAGTTACGTAGTAAGTCAGTTAGTTAGTAAGTTTGCAGTTAGTTAGGTAGTTTGCAGTTAGTTAGTTAGTTAGTTTCCAGTTAGTTGGTTAGTTTGCAGATAGTTAGCTAGTTTGCAGATAGTAAGTTAGTTTGTCAGTTAGTTAGTTAGTTTGCCAGTTAGTTACTTAGTTTGTCAGTTAGTTAGTTAGTTTGTCAGATAGTTAGTTAGTTTCCAGTTAGTTGGTTAGTTTGCAGTTAGTTAGTTAGTTTGCAGTTCGTTAGTTAGTTTGCAGTAAGTTAGTTAGTTTGTCAGATAGTTAGTGAGTTTCCAGTTAGTTGGTTGGTTTGCAGATAGTTAGCTAGTTTGCAGATAGTAAGTTAGTTTGTCAGTTAGTTAGTTAGTTTGCCAGTTAGTTACTTAGTTTGTCAGTTAGTTAGTTAGTTTGTCAGATAGTTAGTTAGTTTCCAGTTAGTTGGTTAGTTTGCAGATAGTTAGTTAGTTTGCAGTAAGTTAGTTAGTTTGCAGTTAGTTAGTTAGTTTGTAAGATATATATTTTTTTTGAATTTAGTTAGTTAGTTTGCAGTTAGTTAGTTAGTTTGTCAGTTTGTTAGTTAGTTTGCTGTTAGTTAGTTAGTTTGCAGTAAATTAATTAGTTTGTCAGTTAGTTAGTTTGCAGATACGTAGTTAGCGTGTCAGTTAGTAAGTTAGATTGTCAGTTAGTTAGTTTGTATGCAGTTAGTTAGTTAGTTTGCTGTTAGTGAGATAGTTTGCAGTTAAATAGTTAGTTTGCTGTGAATTAATTAGTTTGCCAGTTAGTTAGTTAGTTTGCAGATAGTTAGTTCGTTTGCCAGTTAGTTACGTAGTACGTCAGTTAGTTAGGTAGGTTGCAGTTAGTTAGCCAGTTTGCAGTTAGTTAGTTAGTTTGTCAGATAGTTAGTTAGCTTCCAGTTAGTTGGTTAGTTTGCAGTAAGTTAGCTAGTTTGCAGATAGTTAGTTCGTTTGTCAGTTAGTTAGTTAGTTTGCCAGTTAGTTAGTTAGTTTGCCAGTTTGTTTGTTAGTTTGCATTAGTTAGTTAGTTTGTCAGTTCGTTAGTTAGCTTGCAGTTAGTTAGTTAGTTTGCCAGTTAGTTAGATAGTGTGCAGTTAGTTAGTTAGTTTGCCAGTTAGTTAGTTAGTTTGCCAGTTAGTTAGTCATTTTACAGATAGTTAGTTAGTTTGTCAGTTAGTTAGTTAGTTTGCCAATTAGTTAGATAGTTTGCAGTTGGTTAGTTTGTTTGCAGTTAGTTTGTTAGTTTGCAGTAAGTTAGTTAGTGTGAAGTAAATTAATTATTTTGTCAGTTAGTTAGTTTGCAGATACATAGTTAGTATGTCAGTTAGTAAGTTAGTTTGTCGGAAAGTTAGTTTCTATGCAGTCAGTTAGTTAGTTTGCTGTTAGTGAGATAGTTTGCAGTTAAATAGTTACTTTGCTGTGAATTAATTAGTTTGTCTGTTAGTTAGTTAGTTTGCAGTTAGTTAGTGAATTTGCAGTTAGTTAGTTAGTTTGCAGATAGCTAGTTAGTTTGCCAGTTAGTCACTTAGTTTGTCTGTTAGTTAGTAAGTTTGCAGTTAGTTAGTTATTTTACAGACAGTTAGTTAGTTTGCCAGTTAGTTACGTAGTGTGTCAGTTTGTTAGTTAGTTTGCAGTTAGTTAGTTAGTTTGTTAGATAGTTAGATAGTTTGCATTTAGTTAGTTAGTTTGTCTGCTAGTTACTTTGTTTGCAGTTAGTTTGTTAGTTTGCAATTAGTTTGTTAGTTTGTCAGTTAGTTAGGTTGTATGCAGTTAGTTAGTTAGTTTGCTGTTAGTGAGATAGTTTGCAGTTAAATAGTTAGTTTGCTGTGAATTAATTAGTTTGTCAGTTAGTTAGTTAGTTTGCAGTTAGTAAGTTAGTTTGTCAGAAAGTTAGTTTCTATGCAGTCAGTTAGTTAGTTTGCTGTTAGTGAGATAGTTTGCAGTTAAATAGTTAGTTTGCCAGTTAGTTACATAGTTTGTCTGATAGTTAGAAAGTATGAAGTAAGTTAGTTATTTTACAGACAGTTAGTTAGTTTAAGTTGTTAGTTACGTAGTGTGTCAGTTTGTTAGTTAGTTTGCAGTTAGTTAGTTAGTTAGTTTGTTAGATAGTTAGTTAGATAGTTTGCATTTAGTTAGTTAGTTTGTCTGCTAGTTACTTTGTTTGCAGTTATTTTGTTAGTTTGCAATTAGTTTGTTAGTTTGTCAGTTAGTTAGGTTGTATGCAGTTAGTTAGTTAGTTTGCTGTTAGTGAGATAGTTTGCAGTTAAATCGTCAGTTTTCTGTGAATTAATTAGTTTGTCAGTTTGTTAGTTAGTTTGCCAGTTAGTTAGTTAGTTTGCAGATAGTTAGTTAGTTCGTCTGTTAGTTTGCCAGTTAGTTAGTTAGTTTCCAGTTAGTTGGTTAGTTTGCAGTTAGTTAGTTAATTTGTCAGTTAGTTAGTTAGTTTGAAGTGTAGTTAGGTAGTTTGTAAGTAAGTTAGTTGTCAGTTAGTTTGCAGTTAGTTAGCCAGTTTGCAGATAGTTAGTTAGTTTGTCAGTTAGTTAGTTAGTTTGCCAGTTAGTTACTTAGTTTGTCAGTTAGTTACTAAGTTTGCAGTTAGTTAGTTATTTTACAGACAGTTAGTTAGTTTGCCAGTTAGTTACGTAGTTTGTCAGTTAGTTAGTTAGTTTGCAGTAAGTTAGCCAGTTTGCAGATAGTTAGTTCGCTTGTCAGTTAGTTAGTTAGTTTGCCAGTTAGTTAGTTAGTTTGCGAGTTTGTTTGTTAGTTTGCATTAGTTAGTTAGTTTTCAGTTAGTTAGTTAGTTTGCAGTTAGTTATTTAGTTTGCAGATAGTTAGCTAGATTGTCAGTTTGTTAGTTAGTTTGACAGTTAGTTAGTTACTTTGCAGATAGTTAGTTAGCTTGTCGGTTAGTTAGTTAGTTTGCCAGTTAGTTAGTTAGTTTCTCAGTTAGTTAGTTACTGTGCAGTTAGTTAGTCAGTTTGCATTTAGTTAGTTAGGTTGTCAGCTTGTTACGTTGTTTGAAGTTAGTTAGTTACTTTGCAATTAGTTAGTTAGTTTGTCAGGTAGTTAGTTTGTATGCAGTTAGTCAGTCGGTTTGCTGATAGTGAGATAGTTTCCGGTTAAATCGATAGTTTGTTGTGAATTAATTAGTTTGTCAGTTAGTTAGTTCGTTTCCAGTTACTTAGTTAGTTTGCCAGTTAGTTAGATAGTGTGCAGTTAGTTAGTTAGTTTGCCAGTTAGTTAGTTAGTTTGCCAGTTAGTTAGTCATTTTACAGATAGTTAGTTAGGTTGTCAGTTAGTTAGTTAGTTTGCCAATTAGTTACATAGTTTGCAGTTGGTTAGTTTGTTTGCAGTTAGTTTGTTAGTTTGCAGTAAGTTAGTTAGTGTGAAGTAAATTAATTAGTTTGTCAGTTAGTTAGTTTGCAGATACATTGTTAGTATGTCAGTTAGTAAGTTAGTTCGTCAGAAAGTTAGTTTCTATGCAGTTAGTTAGTTAGTTTGCTGTTAGTGAGATAGTTTGCAGTTAAATAGTTAGTTTGCTGTGAATTAATTAGATTGTCAGTTAGTTAGTTAGTTTGCAGTTAGTTAGTTGGTTTCTCAGTTAGGGAGTTAGTTTGCAGTTAGATAGTTAGTTTGCAGATAGTTAGCTAGATTGTCAGTTTGTTAGTTAGTTTGCCAGTTAGTTAGTTAGTTTGCAGATAGTTAGTTAGTTTGTCTGTTAGTTTGCCAGTTAGTTAGTTAGTTTCCAGTTAGTTGGTTTGTTTGCAGTTAGTTAGTTAATTTGTCAGTTAGTTAGTTAGTTTGCCGGTTAGTTAGTTAGTTTGTCAGTTAGTTAGTTAGTTTGCAGTTAGTTAGTTAGTTTGTCAGTTAGTTGGTAAGTTTGCAGTTACTTAGTTAGTTTGCAGTTAGTTAGTTAGTTTCCTTTAAGTTAGTTAGTTTGCAGTTAGTTAGTTAGCTTGTCCGCTAGATGGTTTGTTTGCAGTTAGTTAGTTAGATTGCTGTTAGTGAGATAGTTTTCAGTTAAAAACTTAGTTTGCTGTGAATTAATTAGTTTGCCAGTTAGATAGTTAGTTTGCAGTTAGTTAATTAGTCTGCAGATAGTTAGTTTGTTTGCAGATAGTTAGCTAGATTGTCAGTTTGTTAGTTAGTTTGACAGTTAGTTAGTTACTTTGCAGATAGTTAGTTAGTTTGTCTGTTAGTTAGTTAGTTTGCCAGTTAGTTAGTTAGTTTCTCAGTTAGTTAGTTATTGTGCAGTTAGTTAGTTAGTTTGCATTTAGTTAGTTAGGTTTTCTGCTTGTTACTTTGTTTGCAGTTAGTTAGTTAGTTTGCAATTAGTTAGTTAGTTTGTATGCAGTTAGTTAGTCGGTTTGCTGTTAGTGAGATAGTTTCCGGTTAAATCGATAGTTTGCTGTGAATTAATTAGTTTGTCAGTTAGTTAGTTAGTTTGCCAGTTAGTTAGTTACTTTGCACATAGTTAGTTAGTTAGATTGCCAGTTAGTCACTTAGTTTGTCAGATAATTAGTTAGTTTGCCTGTTAGTTAGTTAGTTTGCAGATAGTTAGTTAGTTTTCAGTTAGTTGGTTAGTTTGCAGTTAGTTAGTTAGTTTGCAGATAGTTAGTTAGTTTGCCGGTTAGTTAGTTAGTTTATCAGTTAGTTAGTTAGTTTGCAAGTTAGATAGTTAGTTTCCAGTTAGTTAGTTAGTTTCCAGTTAGTTAGTTAGTTTGCAGATAGTTAGTTAGATTGCATTTAGTTAGTTAGTTTGTCTGCTAGTTACTTTGCTTGGAGTTAGTTAGTTAGTGTGCAATTAGTTAGTTAGTTTGCAGTTAGTTGGTTGGTTGCAGTTAGTTAGTTAGTTTGTCCGCTAGATAGTTTGTTTGCAGTTAGTTTTTTAGTTTGCCAGTTAGTTAGTTAGTTTGCAGTTAGTTAGTTAGTTTTCCAGTTAGTTAGTTAGTTTGTCAGTTAGTTAGTTAGTTTGCCAGTTAGTTACTTAGTTTGTCAGTTAGTTAGTTAGTTTGCAGTTAGCTAGTTATTTTGCAGATAGTTAATTAGTTTGTCAGTTAGTTAGTCAGTTTGCCACTCAGTTAGATAGTTTGCAGATAGTTAGTTAGTATGCCAGTAATTTACGAATTAAGTCAGTTAGTAAGTAAGTTTGCAGTTAGTTAGTTAGTTTGCAGTTATTTAGTTAGTTTGTCAAATAGTTAGATAGTTTCCAGTTAGATGGTTAGTTTGCAGTTAGTTGAGTTAGTTTGTCAGATAGTTAGTTAGTTTCCAGTTAGTTGGTTAATTTGCAGTTACTTAGTTAATTTGTCAGTTAGTTAGTTAGTTTGCAGATAGTTAGTTAGTTAGTTTGCCAGTTAGTCAGTTAGTTTGTCTGATAGTTAGTTAGCTTGCCTGTTAGTTAGTTAGTTTGCCTGTTAGTTACTTAGTTTGTCAGTTAGTTAGTAAGTTTGCAGTTAGTTAGTTATTTTACAGACAGTTAGTTAGTATGCCAGTTAGTTACGTAGTAAGTCAGTTAGTTAGTAAGTTTGCAGTTGGTTAGTTAGTTTGCAGTTAGTTAGTTATTTTGCAGTAAGTTAGTTAGTTTGCAGTTAGTTAGTTAGTTTGTCCGCTAGATAGTTTGTTTGCAGTTAGTTAGTTTGCAGTTAGTTAGTTAGTTTGTCAGTTAGTTAGTTAGTTTGCGGTTAGTTAGTTAGTTTGCAGTAAATTAATTAGTTTGTCAGTTAGTTTGTTTGCAGATACATAGTTAATATGTCAGTTAGTAAGTTAGTTTGTCTGTTAGTTAGTTTGTATGCAGTTAGTTAGTTAGTTTGCTGTTAGTGAGATAGTTTCCAGTTAAATAGTTAGTTTGCTGTCAATTAATTAGTTTGTCAGTTTGTTAGTTAGTTTGCAGTTAGTTAGTTAGTTTGTCAGATAGTTAGATAGTTTCCAGTTAGATGGTTAGTTTGCAGTTAGTTAGTTAGTTTGCCGTTAGTTAGTTAGTTTGTCAGCTAGATAGTTTGTTTGCAGTTAGTTAGTTAGTTTGCTCTTAGTGAGGTTAATAGTTTGCAGTTAAAGTTTTGTCACTTGGTTTGCTGTGAATTATTGGTTGTCCTCTAGATTTGTTTGAATGTGGATTTGATTGGTTAGTTAGATAGTTACTTTGCAGTTAGTTAGTTGTTTGCGTATGTTGTTGGTTGCCAGTTAGTTACTTTGCAGTTGGTTAGTGAGATAGTTTCCCAGTTTGCAGTTAGTTAGGTCAGTGGTGAAGTTAGCTTAGTTGGTTAGATTGTCGAATGGTTGGTGGTTAGTTTCAGTTGATTGGTCCTAGTCAGTGAATTCGGCGGTTAGTTGGTTGGTAGTTTGCCAGATGGTAGTTAGTTTGTCAGTTGGTTAGTTGGTTCGCCACGATTTAGCTGGTTACTGGTATGTTAGCAGTTAGTTAGTTGGTTGGTTAGTTTGGTTTGTCAGTTATTGGTTAGTTTGCATAAGTTAGTTGGTTAGTTTGCCAGTTGATTAGTGGTTTGCCAGTTAGTTGAATTTACTTTTACGCGAAGATCTAGTTGTAATGGTTAGTTCGTAAGTTTGCGAATAGTTAGGTTGGTGCAGGTTAACCCGTTGTTTGTCAGTAGATTAGTTGAATTTCAGTTAGTTGGTTGACAGTTTGCAGTTGAATTACTTTGCAGAATGAATTGAATTAGTTGAATTGGCCAGTTAATTAGTTAGTTGGTTGGTTGCAGTATGTTAAGTTGGTTGCATTATTTAGTTTCGAATTGGTTGTCTTTGCAATTGAATTACTTTGTTTGCCAGTTAGTTGCATTTGTCGGTTGCAGTTTGCAATTGAATTACTTGGTTTGTCAGTTAGTTAGTTGGTTGCCGTTAGTTGGATTCGTTTGTCAGTTAGTTGAATTGGTTTTGTCCGCTAGATAGTTGGTTGCTTGCCAGGGTTGGTTAGTTTGCAGTTGGTTAGTTAGTTTGTCCTCTAGATGGTTTGTTTGCAGTTAGTTAGTTGGTTGCTGAGTTGAGATAGTTCTGAGTTAGTTTGCTGCCGAGTAAATTAGTGGTTGTCAGTTAGTTGCAGATACATAGTTGACGATCGGTTAGTAAGTTAGGTCTGCAGATAGCTGGTTAGTTTGCCAGTTGAATTACGTAGTAAGTCAGTTAGTTAATGGTTATTGCTATTGGTTAGGTAGTTTGCAGTTAGTTGGTTAGTTAGTAAGTTAGTTGGTGAATACTAGCCAGATGATTAGTTAGATTTGTCATTAGTTCAGTTGGTTGCACATTGACACTTCGGTTGGTTTGTTACTTTGTTTGCAGATTAGTTAGTTGGTTTGCCAGTTGGTTAGTTACTTTTACCAGATTGGTTACGTAGTAAGTCAGTTAGTTAGATTAAAGTTAGTTTGTCCGCTAGATAGTTAGTTAGGTGAGTTGAAGTTTGCAGTTAGTTAGTTAGTTTGTCCTCTAGATAGTTGGTTAGTTAATTAGTTTTTGATTAGTTGGTTGGTTCGCAGTAAATTAATTAGGTTGTCCAGCCATTGGTTTATGCGAATACATAGTTTGTCAGTTAGTTAGTTAGTTTGCCAGTTAGTTACTGAGTTTGTCAGTTAGTTAGTTAGTTTGCACTAAGTTAGTTAGTTTGTCAGTTAG